>OX578133.1:170898906-171096406 GCA_951213105.1 Amaurobius ferox
CTTCATGTATATGTTCGATATTTTGAAAATGCCTGCATTTAAAATTATTTATGTCTAAGAAATCTTAAAAATTTAAGCCTTTAATTAGAAAATACTTTAATTTTTGTAATACGTTAGTTAATTTCCATGCTTCTGCTCTGTATAGCAAAATTCTACGGTCTGAAGAACCAACTCTTATCTTTATCATTTGAATTATGTTTGCCATTCAAGTTACGTCGAGTTATGTTGTCCCCTGCATTTATTTAGATTTCTAAAGCTATTTTGGGCTTTTGTTATATTCTGTTTGATCTTTTTATTTCTTTCACCCATATTTATCCCCAATGGAATCAAAGTATGCAAAGTTATTGATATAATTTTCTATAATAAGTATGTTTACTTATGACAAGCAAAGCTGACTTCAAGAATGCTGTTAACTCATTTCAAAGTCAAATATAGGAGTTAGCAAAAAATCTGCATGTGTCTTAAATATTAGACATAGCTATTGATTTTACGTAAAAAAATAATTTTTCCATTTTCTCTGCCACTGAAAATTTTGCATGAAAAGGTCTTTTTGCAAAATCTACCATAAATAATATGGGATTTGCAAGCACAGATAAAATATTTCATATATTTAACTAAGAAAAATATGAATAAATGTAGCCAATTTGTGCAAGTTTAGATTCGACTACATTGACCTTTCTTCAACACCGAAAAAAAAAGATAGTGAATTAAAGAATTTTTCCGTTTTGCCATATTTAAATATTTATATTGGTTTCTTCTACAGGGTGAGTTTAAAGTCGCGCACATCAAAGTTTAACTGCCCGTAAAAGTACCAGGATCAGAATTTAAATGAAAGTAAAGAATTACAGAGATTAATTGAGATATTACCTTTTATTTTCAGCAGACAAACTTTAGATTTCACAATGAATGTTGGAAATGACGTCCTGTTTCGCGAATGCTTATTCATTTTACCAGATATCGTGAGACTATGCGGAGCCTGGCAGTATTGATGTTGAAATGGCTGTTGTGATGTTCATTTTCTGCTCAGCAATCGTGTGTGTATTATTCACGTAAACCACATTTTTCAGATATCCCCATAGTAAGAAATTAGGGGGTGATAAATCTGAGGAGCAAGGGGCCACAATCCCTGGAAAATTATGCGCTCACCGAAAAAATCAGTTAAAATATGGATAGGTATGTTTGATGTGTGACAAGTCGCACCGTCGAAACCAGCAGAAACGTTCATCAACTTCCAGCCGTGAAATGAACTTTGATGTGCGTGACTTTAAACTCACTCTGTAGTTTAATGATAAAACTAAATTTCCGATTGCATAATTAGTTATTTACTGGTAGAAAAAAAATGTGCCATACTACTGTTTTTTGGAAAATTATATTTCTTTGAAACATCTATTTCTCAGAATTTTCCACAGATAGTGTTTAAATGATGACTTGTTGGGATTCAGCATCAAATTACGGACAGAGTACTTTTTCAGATTCTGGTTCAAAAATTGTCATTTTACTTGAAACGTTTATATATCAAAATTCACTATAGATGGATATTATATGATAATTGATATAGATCCAGAATCAAACGTTGGAGGAGGTAAAGTGGTTCAGTGAAAATTTTTACATCCAGTTTCTTCTTCACTTTTGGCTCGAAAATTGTATTTAAAACATTTATTTCACATGATTGGCTCTAGATAGAGAACGGATTCAGCATCAAATTCTGGAGGGAGTAAAGAGACTCGCTATTAGATCCCCACTTCTGGTTCTGGAGATGTCACTAACGATTCAAAAATGTTCTTTTCGTTGAAACGTCTATTTCCCAAAATCTGCTATAGATATAGCTTAGAGGATGGGGCTGATAGAGATTCAGCAATAAATTTCGCAGGGTTAGAGGAATTTACTAAGGATTTTCCCTTCCGATTCCTTTATCACTTGCAGTTCAAAGAACATTTATTGAAACATTTATTTTTCAAGATTGGCCATAGAGATTAGTTGATAGCTAATATTCCGGAGAAGGTTGGAGGGGAGTGGGGGTCACCAAAAGTTTCCTCTTCTGTTCTTAGTTTTTCACTTTCGGTGCAAAAAGTTTCCTTGAAAGGCTTATTTCTCAAGATTCGCTATAGATATAGCTTATATGATGACTGATATGGCTTTAGCATCGAATACTAGAGGGTGTAGGAAGGATTATTAAGCTTTTCCGTTTTTGGAGATGTTAATTCATTTTTTTTTAAATTTGTATGACTGTACGAAATATGTATGCAAAGGAAAGCTAAAATACTTAATACTTCCGTCATAAATTATGTGCATACACCATTTGCCCCCATATGAAGACTAGAAGCTTATTGATATTTATTTGTATATTGATATTTATTTTTATATTAATATTTATTTTTATACTTGCTTGTTTTTAGTTTTAAGTACGTAAAGGGAATGCCTTTGATGGGTCAGAAAATCGACACTTGACTTTTAATGAATCTATTCCTTTTGCAAATTTTGCTAATTTACAGTATATGCAGGAGGACCTATAAAGTTGCATATAAAAAAAAAGTTGACAGTAAAAAGTACTTAATACCCATTATGTTAGATAAATAGACACTTTATGTATTGTATATTCAGTTAAAGTGTATAACACCATTTTTAATACGCTGACATGTATCATTATTAGAATACTGAAAGTGTTTCTGTTAAAACAAAAAAAAAATATAAAAAATTAAACGTACTTACTATTATAAAACATTTTATATGTAATCTTTTGACAAAATTAGATTAACATCATCTAGTTAGATTCATTACCAGACGTTTTCAAAATATAACATTTTTTACTCCCTATGTAGTGGACAATGAAATCCACAAAAACTTTAATTATTGCAAAAATGTGACGCGATTATTGCAAAAACAAATCGAAACTATAGTACTATCGAAGATTCGATATCAATGAGTTTAGTAATTAAAAATGTTCAGCGAAATGGAATCATAAAATTATAATTTGAGCTTCCTAACTGCTTCGGTTCTCGAGTGATTTCCAAAAACATATATTTTCCTAATGCAGGACCAAGACTATCTAGACCGGTAAGGGTTATTTACACAGAAAACGTTTTATATAGTTATTTCAAATAATATATAATTAAAATAAAAGTTAATTGTCCGTAAATTAGTTAGGTAGACATTATCTACCTTAACTCATCTGTTACTGGACGCTATAGATGTTCCCAAAAGTGCTGCTCGAGTTTCTTACAGCCATTGTAGGTATAATTCCTTTCTATATTGACGAACGCATAAAAAGCTATGCACGATGTCATGGTCTGCTGTCTATGGATGCTGTCATCAATGGGATCGCGATGTATGAAACCGATTTTTCATAAAAACGATTTTCTACACATTCTAGTAAAGGTAAAAGTATCAAGTCGTAAATGTATTTTATCAGATAAAATTACGTAAGGTAAAAATATATACAAGCCAAAAATAGTTAAATACACTATACAATTAAAAGTATCCGGACACTTTGGATGTAAGAATGGTTTTCGAATTTCAAAACAAATACTTTGGAAAGTATTCTGTAACTTTGGCGATGTGAAGAACATACTTGAACGCACACTTTCCAGTAAAGTTTCGGTGACTTGTGCATTTAGGGAACTATCAAGATATTGAAAAAGGGAAAAATATATTTGATCACCCTGTATCATAAGAAGTTGGAAATGATTTGTAACTTTCACAAAATAGTTAACTAGCTTTGTTCAATGTGTATAAACATTTTCGTGAAGCAAAAACATATATTCATGAAGATATAAACGTTTTTTTTTTTTAAAAAGGCCAAATTTTGCTACATGTTTAATGCTTGCAATATCCATAGGTTTCAATAAAATTTCACAAAACTTACAGAACATTTGTCAACGTCCAAAAAAAAAAGAAACATTATACTTGAATTGAAAATTAAAGCATTGAATATACGATGAGATATAAGCATTTGAAGAAACTAAGTTTTTACTGCGCAGGCGCGAAACATCGTACTAGTTTTCTTTCATGATTTTATAGTGAATTCTGTAGGGCAACTTCTATAAAAAAAAATCCACTGGAATATCGTGAAAATAATTAAAGATATCGACCATATAGTGATCAGTTTTTCTCTGACTCTCTGAAAGTACTTGGATGATAAGAGGGTTTCCACAAATTGACATTTTACAAATTCATCGGACACCCCTGTTCTGAAAATGAACTAGTCCAATTTTATGCAAATAACGATCAAAAGTCTCCGGACACCCTTGTACGTGGTGGCTTCTGCCAGTGACGTCAAATTTCTAGCTCTCAGATAAGTATAAAATAAGTCACACGAGTTAACAAATTTAATTTCAAAGCCAGAAAAGGAAATTAGGGGGAAAACGCGAACTAAATGAGTTTCAACATGGTGAAGTGATTGGTTGTCACCGCTGTCGAAAATCTGTTCGTGAGATTTCTGTCATGTTTCGAGTCGCCCGTTCCACCATAAATGATGTTATCGTGAAGTGGAAACGTACAGGTGCTACAACTATGCATGCACTATCCTGTCGACCATTCCGTCTAGTAAAGAGTGACCGCAGAGTGCGGAAGAGAATTATGAAATCGAACGGCATGCAATCTGCGGAAATAGTTGTTCGGAATTTCAGGAAGCCTCTGGATGCAACGTCGACACAATGACAGATCACAGGGAGCTGCGAAGTCTTGGTTTTCTTGGGCGAGCAGCTGCATATAAACCAAGCATTACCGCAACCAATGCTAAGCTTCGCTAACAGTGGTGCAAAGCGCGTAAAAAATGGAACGTTCAACAATGATGTCAAGTGTTATGAAGCGACGGATAACAATTCTCTGGCAATCCGATAGTAGAGTCTGGGTGTGAAGAATGTTGGGTGGACGCCTGTTACGTGACTGTATTGTGCCGCAAGTTAAGTTTGGTGGTGGAAGCATAATGGTTTGGACCGTTTTTCATGGTTCAAGCTTGGTCCTCTTATTCTTGTGAAGGGAAATCTGCAAACGGAAGAATATCTCGACATTTTAGACAATTCCGTGCTGCCTGCGTTGTGGCAATTATTTGGAGTGGGTCCATCCTTGTTTCAAGAAGATAGTGTTCCTGTCCACAAATCACGGGCTGTGCAGAGCTGGTTTGCTGACATGGATGTTGAGGAATTGAACTGGCCTGCTCAGAGCCTAGACCTCAATCCCATAAGAGCACCTATGGGATGAATTGGAACGTCGACTGCGAGCTAGGTTAAAACGCCCCACATCGGCGGCAGAGCTGACAAGCATTCTTTTAAAACAATGGCGTGCAATTCCTGCTGCAGCATTCCAGAAACTATAGGATAGCCTCCTTGATAGAGTGGTAGCCATCATTGCAGCAAAAGGTGGACCCACTTTATACAAATTTGGGACTTTTCTGAAGAAGAAGCAAAACATACAGGTATCCGGATAGTTTAGATCAGATAGTATATATGTATTTATTATATTAGTTTATTGTATTCACCCCAGTTTAACTATCCTATGATTTGCGATTTAAAATATCAATTTGTGGAAATCTCCTTATCATCCAGGTACTTTCAGAGAGTCGGAGAAAAACTGATCACTATATCGTCGATATCTTTGTGAATTTTCACTATATTCCAGTGAATTTTTTTATAGAAGTTGTCCTACAGTATTCACATCAAAATCATGAAAGAAAACTACTGCTATGTTTCGTGACTGTGCATTAAAAACTTCGTTTCTTCAATTGCTTATATCTCATTGTATATTCGATACTTTAATTTTCAATTGAAGCATAATGTTTTTCTTGGACGTTGACAAATGTTCTGTAAGTTTTGTGAAATTTGATTGAAACTTATGGATATTGTAAGCAAAAAATATGTAACAAAATTTGTTTTTTTTTAAAGACACGTTTATATCTTCATGAATTTACGTTTTGAATATACGTTTTGTTTTGCGAAAATGTTTATACACACTGAACAAAGCTAGTTAACTATTTGGTGAATGTTACAAATCATTTCCAGCTTTTTATGATGCAGGGTGATGAAAAATATTTACTATATCTTGGTGGTCCCCTAAATGCACAAGTCACCAAAACTTTACTGGAAAATATGTGTTCAAGCATGTTCTTCACATCGCCAAAGTTACAGAACACTCCGCCAAGTATTTGTTTAGAAATTTGAAAAACATTCTAACATCCAAAGTGTCCGGATACATTTGATCATATAGTGTATATAAATATCTTATAATTATATATAATTTATTTACTTTGTTCAATAGGACTGATCTAAGCATAATGATTTTGGAAAATTTTCTACATTCATAAACACATATTCATCTGTATAAGCAGCATTTTGTTCTAAATATATGCTTCATATAATTTTATGACACAGTGTTTCGAAGCCAGGCACGTTTTTTTTGTGCTAACATAAACCATTTAAATGTGAACATTATATTATGGAGAACATTCCAAATCTCATTATTCTTATGAATACTATTTTCGTAAATATAAGCATCAGTAATATTTAATTTATAACATGTGTAGGTAATGTTGTAGCAAATATATAATTTAAAGAAATAAATGTATTTGCCTTCGATAGTACGAAAGCAGTAATAGTTTTTTATATTTAATGTAAAAGTCCCATTTCTTTATTTATTCAGTAAATAATTTATTATATGAGCGTAATATATAATACGTTTTCGGAAAATATATAACAGAGTATATGTGTGTCTTCATGCAAAAGCAGACACTGGGTGAAGTATTAGCTCATTTTTTAAAAATATAATACATTACCAGATATAACCGGCATTGCTAGTGACTTAAATCATGTACACATTCTAAAAGTCTTATATTGGGTTGCACTTAGACCTACTAGAAAAAGGACCCTTAAAAGTGCTGGATACAATACAATAGAAAACAACCAGACAATTAGATGCAAATTTACCGAATAAATATTTACTTCATATTTTACAGGATTTATGTGCAATTTAAGATAATGTTGATAGTATGAACTCATTAGTAAATAAATGCTTTACGATTTTCATTCTCACTGACAAAATATTTATGCCCAATTTACAGTAATGGACTTAATGATTAGTTAAATCAAATTATATGTATTTTAAATTTCATTTATTGTTTTACTCGGATTGTATATAACTTATTTCATTTTTTCTAGCGTAATGATAGGCTTTGGCATTATCTTTATTTGAAATATTGACTCACGAATTGAACGCTATTGAACTATCAGTGAACTATCAATGAACTACCATTACACCGTTGAACTACCATTACACAGTTGAACTACCATTGACTCTGAGTAGAAAAACATATACAATTTGTCCTCATAAGTCCTTAGTATCCCTTTAACTTTCAATTGAAGTGTTCTAAAACTGAAAAAGTGGCGTCTGTTAATAAGAAAGAGACTATGCGTTATCGATTGAGAAAGTTTTCAGGATCTCTAGTGGCGAATTGAAGAAGTAAAAATGCTTATCACAGCCTTATTAGGTTTTCAATTACTAAGTTGTAGAAAGTTCTCTATAAAGTATGAAAAGACATGCGTTGTTGTTGTTGAGACCCAGACCGCCCGACCTACCAGAAAGGTGTAAGGTAACCGTTTGGACGGCCGGGAAGTGCCACCCAATTTATACCGGAACCCAGTGGGGGGGCATCCACAGGGACCGTACCCTCCTCCTCCTACCACCAACCTCTCGGAAGGACTTACGGACCCACATGTTTAACGTGATCGTACTCCGCATGAACACGGCGACAGTTGTGGCAGCGTGCAAATGCAGCGCGCAAACCACCGGGCTACCGCGTCCGAAATGTGCCAACAGCACGCAGTGTTCCCTGGTGGTCACCCACCCAAGTACTAACCACGCCCGATGCTGCTTGACTTCGGTGATCTAACGAGAACCGGTGTTTTCAGCACGGTAGGGCCGTTGACTAAGACATGCGGTGTGGATTGCTCATAAAATGTACATATACAATAAAAATAATGTCAACGAAAATGGATAATTTTTCTCATAGAACATTTATTTTGACTGAATAAAGGGTAATTCTAAATAAACTAACATTAGCTTATTATATGGATTATTATTTTGGCTTGCTTATGTCCTTCATAAGTACTTCAGTGTAACAAAACATTCGCATAATTATCGCTTTTCGCTGACCTCATTTTTCATCATATGTGTACATGCTGAGTACAAACCATGCGTCTTTTCATACTAAATACAGAACGCTCTACAGATTTGTAATTGGAAATTTTCGTTTACCTTGCTACGTTTTAAAGTATACACTCTAACTTCTTCAATTTGCCACTAGACGCGTTGCAAATTTATCAATCGAAGCCACATAGTCGTTATTCTATTAGCAGTCCCTGCTGTGCATGCCTTGAATGTTATTGAAAATTTAAGAGATGCATTATAATTTATGAGTGAACATTGTGTCACATTCTTGCGAAATTATCATAAGTCAGGGTCGAAGACGTCTATTCGAATGTTCCTTTCAAAGTTCATTTGGATTTTATAAAAATATCTCGTAGGTGGGGTGTTTATGCTCCATACTTTTATTCGTCTTTGTGATGAGACATTGGTTGGAACAGAAAATCTGATCCGCGGTTTGTAGATCACTGTCCAAATCTGGCATAAACGCTGAAGTAAATTTGTCGAGAAATTTGTCATGAAATTCAGTGTAACCGTTCTCCTGTGATGATGAGACAAACACACATACAAACAGACAGATTTTCAATTTTATTAGACTAACAGTATGCCCGTTTTTCATACGAAACACACTATGTAAAGAAACTTCAAATTCACAGTCATGTGCAAATTCGTATAGTATTTTAAATAACATACTTATTCAAACCATTCTATTAAAATATATAATATATTTCTCCTAAAATTAAATTTTCATAGGCAGATTTGAAGAATAAAACATCCTGGTCCCGTTTTAAACAAATTTACAAAAATTATGAAATTGAATCAATAAATGCCAAAATGAAAGTGCTAAAACTGTATTAGAGAATATACCCGATCTATTTATATTCCTGTAGATTAGAAAATATACCCGTATTACAATATATGAGTTTGATAAAACGTTTCCAAAATAAAACAGATGTCGTAAGAAATTGAAAATATCAATAATTCCCATAATCTTTAAACCCGAAGGTCGTAACTAATATAATCCAATTAAAAACGCAATTCCGACAAATTTATTTTATATATATTTCTTTATAATTTAAATCGGAAAATATTTAATAACAAGAAAAATCAATCATGTATAAAGCATTGATTATGAAACACTTTCCAACTGCAATGCAATTTCATTTAAACAACTCTAAAATGCGATACATTCAGCGGTAATATTTTTTAAATTATCCCAATACTACATTAATTTAATATATTTGAAAACCTAAAACTTCATGGAAAAAAATGAACTTTATTCAAATGACGTCATCGCAATATAAATCGCCTGGCTCTCTATGTAAAAGCAGTAAAAATTTCTTTCATTCTTACACTTTTAATTCATTTCTTTCATTCATCACAATACTACTATAATTTATTTTATTTAAAGACTTAAAACCATGGAGGTAAAAATAATTTAACTATATGCTTAAAACTTTATCGAAAAAGTCTTCTATAAAATCGTCTGCTTCTCTATGTAAAATCAATGAATGTTTCATTCATATCAGCATTATATTGCAGACTCCAGAGCTAAATAATTTTATGTTAAAGAAATTCAGAAATTCTTATACAACTCATCCAACATCTTTATGTGTTTACATTCTCCATAAGAGAAAATTAGGCTTTGTTGTAGAAATAATCAAAGTTCGATGATCATTTAACCTGAAATATATTGTAATTGCGTTGTTTCAGAATGTAAATGGAGAGAAATTTAGCGATTTTGACACGAGATGAATGCCATATTTTATTTTGAAGTGGGTCACGTGATCTCTTCATATAATATGGGTGTAATTATTATTTTTATTTTTATTTTAAAAACTCTCGAATATATTTTGCTGAAATTTTTTTTTATATTTTTTATGGGATAATTTGAATTTTTCCTAAAACTTTCAAAGCAATTTGTGAATTTTAAATTTACTTACAAAATGTTTGAAAAATTAGGTCCCATAGGGTTCAATGTATATCATTTTTTCAACCTGTGTTCAGTCCAAAACTATTTGGGTGATGTTATTTATTTATATTTCCATAGATCCCACAGACCGTCTGAACAACATACTAAAAATTTCATTTTGATAAAGTCCTTTTTACGGCAGTTATCGTGCTAACGGACAGACAGACAGACAGAATGAAGAAAGTCATAAACACTTTTCAACTATATTGTAAAGTGTTCAAAATCGCCTGATGTATAAACACATTGGATTTGATTTCATTGCTAAGCGGCATGATATCATTTTCTTCAAATAAACTTGGGGGAAAAATATCGTCTGCATAATGCTATTTCCATGGAAGGTTTAATTGTGCGTTTTGTATTAATATCGCGAGAATCCCTTGTCCTGGAAATTCGAAACATAGACTAAACTTTAGTGGGACGATTCAGAGACTAAACTCTAAGTGGGACGATTCAGAGACTAAACTTTAAGTGGGACGATTCAGAGACTAAACTGAAAATTACATGAAATTCTGTGCAGCAAACACATACATACCCACAGACATTCAATTTCATTTATATACGAGTTGATTATATAAATATATTAGAAAAATGTAATAATAAAAATAATCAATTCAAGTAATCATTTAACATCATCATAGAAGCAAAACCACGGCCATAATGCCGATAACAACACCGGCTCAAATTCGAAGATTAACCAGAATTAAATTCATCTTCAGGTCCGAGTATTTATTTCTAATTAACCTAAACAAATTTCTGTTTCAGATTGGGCAATGGTACATTAATATAAATACCCAAACTCAGACTACAGGCACCAAAAGATGAAAAATTGAAGATAAGAAAAATTAGAAAATCTATTATTACCATGAGGCAGGAACCTTTCTTCTTTCACCATGTGTAATTGCAATCAACCACAACAGTATGAAAAATATCCAGAAGCACTGGAATGAACATGACGAAATACAACCTAGGACACAGAACATACGTTTACAGCGATCCTTCCAGACCCGTCCAGTGAGTTGGACCACAGACAGGACAATTACCCATAAAAGTGAAACAGAATATGAACATGAAACATAGATGAAAATTCTTACTAAATAAGTGATTCAATGAAGAAATGGATAAACGAGAATGCCACTCTACACCATTATAAGGGCGCTCAAATCGTAGTATCACACTGGCTAAAGTTACAATTTTATAGCCAAAATAAAATTCAAAACATTAATATTAATGTATCTTATATTCCGATTTTTTATTTTTCTAATTTTTTTAGTTTTTTTATTACTATTAATTTTTATTTAATTATATAATTAATAAATAATTATAATAATTTTTTATGTCTCCATAATATATATATATATATATATATATATATATATATATATATATATATATATATATATATATATATATATATATATATATATATATATTTGAAATGTAATAATAAGAATTATGTAAAAATAAAAAAAATAAAAATACAATTCAAGTAATATTAACATCACCATAGAAGCAAATTCACGGCCATAATGCCGATAAGAGAAAAGAACAGAACCTTCCCAAATTCGATGATTAATCAGAATTAAATTCCTCTTCAGGTCTGAGTATTTAATTCTAATTAACCCAAACAAATGCCTGTTTCAGATTAAGCAATAGTACATTACTATAAATGCTTAAACTCAGACTACAGGCATCAAAAAATGAAAAAATGAAAAAAGGATACATTAAGAAAATTGTATTACCATGCGGCATGAATCATTCCTCTTCTACCACGTGTATACACGATCAACCTCAACAACTTAATCTAGAAGCACCGGAATGAACAAGTCGAAATTCTACCAGGGAGGCAGTACTAACATTCATGGAAATACTCCCAAACCCGTCCAGTGAGTCTAAGCTGAAGACTAGACAAGCAATTCAGAATACAACTTCCCAAACATGCAGAACTGAATATGAATATGAATCATAGATGAAAATTCCTACTAAACAAGAATTCATAGGAGAACTGGATAATCGAGAATGCCACTATACACCATTATAAGGGCGCACAAAACGTAGTTTCAATACTGACAAAAGTTACATGTTTTTGCGAAAATAAAATTCAAAACATTAATGTTAATGCATCTTATTTTCCGATTTTTTGATTTTTCTAATGTTTTTGACTTAGTTTATTATTTTTCATTTTTATTTATTTATATAATTAATAAATAATTATATATAACATACAACCATATATATATATACATACATATACATATATACACACATATATATATATATATACATATACATATATATATATATATATATATATATTTTTTTTTTTTTTTTTTTTTTCCGTATGTTAGTCACTATAATTGGGAATGTTTTCTAGGATGTTATCGAGTGAAATTTGATACACTGAGTTGATAATATATATATATATATATATATATATATATAACTGAAGAATTTTCATTTTACTTGTAATATATATACCTGAGATGAATCATTGATAGAAAATGTTCTGTATAGCCAAAGTGGATGGACTGTAATGTAATATATATATATATATATATATATATATATATATATTCAAATTTGCTATAGTTATTCTCTACTTCACTGCGGGTAATCCAGGTAAACCCATCTAAGTTTCGAGTTTCTAGGACCAGTTGTTGTTGAGATAAAAATGCAAAACTAAATTAATTCAGTAAAAGTAATTCAGACGATTATTTTCAAAAACGTTATTTGAAGAAAATGATATCATGTCGATTAGCAACGTAATTAGGTCAAATATGTATATTCGGCAGGCAGTTTTTATTTTTTATGCAATTTATATAATAAATAAATTGACGCAAGATAAATTGTATAAATGAATGTTATTATATGTTAGATTTAATTCTATTTTTATCAGTTATGGCCTTAGGGTACACTATTATTGGAATTTTGATACTTTCAGCCATCCTTATATATATATATATATTTTTTTTTACATATTTTTGAATCTCATATTTTCTATTGTGTTTAACTGATTGTTAAAAGAGAATAAAAATAGTACTGTATCATCATACTTCAAGATCTTCCTGTGAAGATAATTTTATAAAGTGAGAACAGATATACTTATTCATCATTGTAGGGGAACTAAATTTAATAATCCATTGTTAATTTATTTTTTTTATATTGTTATATGGCCATGGAATATAAGATTACTCTAATATTTTGCAAAAAATATATTTTAAATATACGACATGTGCCCCATGTCGTCATATCCCTCCCCCTCCGATGTAACTGTACATTATGTGAACCAACGCAGACGGCATTAAGATTTCTTCAGAACTGGTCGATGATCTGGTCTTTTTTTTTTTGTTGTTGCCCAATGTAACATTTTTTTTGTCCTATTTAACAAGGTATGTGTTTCGAGTGTTATATAATAAAGCAGATTTTTGGTAATCTGTTAAGTCTCTTCACTGGTCTATTATAGCATATATATATATATATATATATATATATATATATATATATACACAAAAATAACGCATCAACAGACGGTAATTAGCTGAATATTTTAGAAATTAAGTCGGAATTTTCATGAACGCCTGTAATTGTGGCTTATCTGATAGTTTGCCGAAAATATCAACAAAGTAGATGAAAAAAATGAGCAAAGATTGCAGAATCTTTAACAGTGTAATATGACTAGCTCGGATTCAGTGGATTCTGAGACATTGAGCTTCAGTTTCAAATCGGGAGGCAAGCGACCACCCAGAATACTAACGTGGACAAAAGTAGTAACAAAAGTGGACAGAAAGTAGTAACATGCTAACCTGGTGTAGATATTGCAGGAGGTGGTCAGTCAAATTGACATGTTGCACTTAAATCTGGTATTTAAGGGGGGAATACACTTCGATGATAAGAGCGTATATATCTGTCCCGGTGGCTTGATTGAGAGATCTTAGATTAACCGGCACGAAGATCTGCGGTTCGAGACATGGATGGGGCAATAAGAATCTTTACAACTCTCCATAGAAATAAAAACTTTCAAAATGCTTAATTAAAAACATTTTTACTTCAAAAAATTAATAATTATCTATTTCGAGTTTCCTCATCTGCATTTAAGAATAAAATATCATCTCTATACATGTATTGATTTTCGGATTATCGGATTTATATTTTAAAAAAAATAAAAAAAGACATACACGTATAGGCGAATATCATACCAATAGTAATCGAATGGTGAATGTAATATTTAAACCTGGCAGACGATTGAATCGGAACGGCTTGGATTCCCTTTTTTAATTAGAACAAGCCAAGAGCTGGACATCAAATGTAAGCCTGGACCTGCATTGAAACTCTCAATAGCTAGCGCGTACATTAAATTTCTTGTCTATACAGACTATTGCATATTGGGCAAATTAGCCTGCCTTAATATGTCGTTTGAACATCCAAATTAAGTTAAAAATCAATACATTAGTAAATCTTTAACCGATAATCACTGAGGTCTCTGATAGTCATCTGTTAGACTTTAATTCTGTCTCTATTATTCAAAAGGACTCTTTAGTATACGATTCGGATTTACTTCAAATATTTCATTTTAATAAAAAATTCCAACAATCGGGTTATTACTTTTTTTATGCCTCCATATTTGTTAAAGCATGGCGAGGCCTAATTTTTTTAGTTTTATTATTTTTTTACACCGCATTTTGACGTAATATTTTTTACATTTTATCGATTGTTTCCGGCTTTACTTCCTTTTCATCACACTATGTGACGCTACTGGGTTCTGTTTAACAATTTCGCTTGCATGGCATGGTCGAGTTTGCATTTATCGTACTGCTCTGGACTTGCTCTCATTGAAGAAGGAAACCCAAGCATTTCCGAAACATCTTACTTATGCAGCATTTTATGCCTTGTGTTAGTTATTTATCTAAAGAAGAGTTTGATTTCTGCTCATGCAAAGTTTCTAAGAGAAAAAAATAAGAAACACTATTTCGCATTTATCTATATTTTTTAAACTACTGGCCTATTCAATGCTTGTGCCAAATAATGGTTGCAAAGAAAACAATATTTTCATTTTTATCAAAATTTTCTTTTTTATAATACTTCCTTCCTTTATTATCCGTTTTTGCCACTCTTTGTTTAATATTTTTAAAATAAAATTCTGAAAAAGTGAATTGAGATAGAAGATAAGAAAATGGTAAAATCTTCCCTGCCTAAATAAATGCTTATTTTACTCCTTTAATCTCTCCTCAGCATTGAAATGGTAATAAGTTTATGTTTAAAGTAACAAAAAATTTATAATATTAGATTGTAAATCTCTTGATTTCTTTTTCGAATATTTCATATTCAATGCGTATTTCAAGCATATTTGCATTCATTATTATTTCTTCTATTTTTACATATTTTATGCATTCAAAACTTTCATCGTTAAATTATTCATTGTGTAACTAAAAAGTTTAAAATAACGTACTTTCGAAGTCTAACGTGCTTCACTTCTTGAAATATTTTACTTTCTCAAAGTATTGTGTAGAGTAAGTATTGTTTTCTCATGAAAGTTTAAAAATTCAAGATTTCGGCAAAAGAAACACATTTTAAGATCTACTAGACACATTTGAAATACTTTTAAAAACATGTTCTATAAATAAATCGAAGTTGGGCCGAGATTCAAGCCAAGGACCTTATTTTGGTCTTGAAGGCTCTATTTTTTTTATCAAATGAGACAAGTCTTTGTGCAGTTACTAATTTTTTTGAAAAAAAAAAGTGGTTTCTTCGAATAACCAATTAAATTTACTGGTGTGTAGGTCAATTCGACTCTCTCATACCAGAATTCATATTTTTTTTCAAATTTTACAAGATTTTTTTTTTTTAAATTCGGTACCGTGTGTCAGATTATTAGAAATATAGTGTGCTACCTTTCACTTTAAAGGGCTTGAAGAATATTTAGATTGATACCATATTTAAGAATGCACCGCCCGAGGGAGTAAGTCCCCCACCCCAAAGGGAGACTAATGGCGTCACGAACAAAAAATTGTATCGCGGCTAATTTTCCCAACAAATATTAATACTAATAAGTCTCGTGATAATTGAGCCAGAAATAGCACCTTTTTTAAGAATAATTATGTCAAATTATGTCCTATGCTGCCATATTAAAAATATATAAAAATTCGAATAATTTTCGAAGTTTTCGCTTAAATTAAAAAAAAATTCTATCTAGTTCTGGATTTGTTGGTAACAAAGCCGAATAAAGTTTCCTGAAAATCCATTAATATTTATGACTGCTATCGTGTACACAAGAAATCGACCACAGATAGACAGATATTACTCCAAAAATAGTCTCAGCGTGTTCAGGAGAACTTTTATTGGCATCAAAATTTCGAAATTAAAAATTATCGTGAAAAAACAATATTTTCTTAATACTGCGTATGGGAAAATAAAAATTGGCATCCCAAAAGTCATCACAATCACCAAATTATTTGGAAGAATCATAAATTCTATTAATAATCAATTGACATTAACGTCGAGTATGTAATTCTAGCTATTAAAGTGTTCTGAACAAGAATATATTCTTCCTGTAACCAATTGAATTCAACGCTTTGAATGTTATCACAAAAACTAAATTATTTGAAAGAATAATATATCCTATAAATAACCAACTGAAATTAACATAAAAAATTTCATTCAAATTATTACACTACTTGAAAAGTATACTATCCTCTTTATGTAGTCAATTGAAATTAGCTCTCCAAATGTCGCCCCAAATACTAAATTATTTGAAAGAATAATAAATTCTATGAATAATAAACTGAAATGAACGTCTGAAATTTCATTATAGTTACTAAAGTATTAAGAAAAATAAGAGTTTCTTCGTATAACCAGATGAAATTTCCGTCTCAAATACCATGCCAATAACTAAATTATTTTGAAAGATAATTACTTATATTTATAACCTATAGAAATTAACTCCTGTAATTTCATTTCCGTTATTAAACTGTTTTGGGAAATAATAGCTTTTTTCGAACAAAATAAAATTAACTTTTCAAAATTCAATCTAATCATTTAATTATTTTGAAAAATATTGACCAGTCCATAGATTAAATAAAGTAAAAGAAACAAAATAGTATATATAAAACGGCCCGTGAATCTAGTAAAATGTTCTTTATTCAAACGTCTCATAATAGAAGAATATCGAAGTATTTATAATGTTTAACGTTTTTATGTGTTCGTTAGCTACTTTAATTTGAATAGTTTTATGTGAATTCTAAAACACTTCAAGCTTGTGTGTTGTAGGGTTAATTGCACTATAAGAGATAATAATTCTGTGCTAGTAACTTAATGAATAAAGTTTTATCTGGCAAGCTCGAAGATATGTGATTTGATTCCATGTTGGGACCTGTTCTTTACAATGACGCCCCAACAACTTAATCTTGCAACTGCGGTCTAGAAAACATCAAGATTTGATTTTCTGAGGAACTTTCAATTTTTGGTAGCGATAAAGTTATTGAGATGCCTAAGGACTTCCATAGAAACGCTGCATACCATATATTAAAGGGAGAGTTTAACAGTAACAAAACTTTAAACCACTAAACTAAACATTGAGGCTTGATTTATTTTCGACTATTTACTTTATTCAATTCCACTCCGGGTCGTCCATTATTGCCTAGATTAACATAGTTAAAAAGATTTTAACATTGGAACACTATCATTATTTATTTATAGCATTGCCGGTAAATAAAGTTCTACTTTTGTATAAACTTCCAAGTTTTATCTCTTAATCCAACGTGTCTTGTACTTCCTCTTGTTCTGAAGTACGGGTAACATAATTTAAAAATCATGAGACTGAAAGAATCATAAGCCTCTAAAGGTTAAACGAATCGAAAGAAAAAGTAACTGGAAAGTTTTAGTTTACATTTTAATAATACAAATTTTGCTGCTAACTTCAATTTCATAATACTGATAATTTTGCAAATAATGAATCGCTTCATCAGTCTTGACACATTCCTCAACAACTTATAAAATCATTAGACGATTTTGATCGTTTTCACACTTGTGTGCCTTATTATATTTCAGAGCTGATTTTCTGGTCATCATTGGCTCCATTTTGATTTTATGTACAATATATAGCATATAAATGTTCTTAGGAAAATTCTTAAGGACTCTAATAATTTTGTAAGGAAAGGTCCATGAGTGTACACATTAGGTTTATCTAAACTAGGTTTATGTACTGATCACGTGGGTTTATCTACTGACCATGTTCGTTGAAATACATTGATTTCAGCGGACCTTGCGGATAATTTAAAAAGTTAGGATTACGAACTTGCAACAAATCGAGATAGAAAAGAAAAGGCTAAAGTTTTAAATCATCGTCTAATTCATTGGTGCGCAACCTTTTTGCTGGTGCGATCCCACTGAAGTAATATTTTATTTAGAAGAGCCCCATGACATCATGTAAACAAAATAATGGTTTAACAATTGTAATTAATCATTTGTCAATATTAGCTACATTTAGCTATTATAAATGTCAATATTTTTCATGTCAAATGTTCAGGCTACTAAAATAATGTAGGATACTTTTGAAACAAGAAAACACTATTAATAAATAGATTACACAAAATGTTTGAGAGCTTGAAATTTGATCTTAAATCTGTTTTGGAACAAAAATAAACACTATTGTTTCATAATCTGTCTTCTATAAAAATTTTGGCAACTCCTTAATAAACATTGCTACTGTGACACCTGCAATGCTCGTCAAAAATGCGGTAATGCTCTTTTTGGAATTCACATGTGCCGTGTTTCTGACGGAGGATAATTTAAACAGGTTCGATACTGAATTTCTTTTCATGTAAGTGTTTGTTATTGTACACTTTTTGTATAAGTCAGCCATTAGCCAGTAACCATATTGTATTAAATGACTTTTTTCTGTAACAGTTTTATTGTCGGCTAGAAAATATACTCTGTGTTATCCGGGAGTTAAAGCAAGTAGTTATATAACATAACAAAATAAATAAATTTGATTTGTATTAATAACAGTGAAAATTGCATGCAATCCATGTACATAAGCACAACGGGCATGAGCTGGGCAATTTGGAGCATTCGACAACTAAGCACAAGTGCATCAACTAACCCCATAGTAGACTTTCAGATTTACGTTACTTTGTACTTCACACCAGTCACATAGTTTTAAGAAACTAACTACCATTTGGCTAAACTATACCTTAAGATACTCTAAATAATTGGTATAAATAAGGTAATGAATAACAACATATATACGGTTTATAAAGTGGCTAAAAATTACTCTGCTGTATAAAAAAAGAGACAAAAGCTGAAATTAGACAGTTTTCGTGTAGAAATAACGATGAAAGGTTGTGTACAAGTGAAAATCCAAAGCGTAATCATATTGTGTTTTTTCTAATGCCAGCTGACTAAAAGCTACATATTTATTAGCATTACGCCAAACCACCCCTCTGGTGAACGATCATTGGTCTCCCTTATCTAGTTTAGCGCAGTAACAATACGATCGTTACGTACTTTACATAAAAAAAAAGATCAATCATGCTGAAAGCATTGACTATGAAACACTTTCCAACTTCAATACAATTTTATTTAAAAATCTCTAAAATGCAATACATTCCTAAGTAATATTTTAAAACTTATCAAAATACTACATTTATTTATTATATTTGAAAACTTAAACATTCACCGAAAAAAAAGGAACTTCATTCAAATGACGGCATTGAAATATAAATTGCCTGGATTAAATATCTCTAAAATGCGATACATTCCTTGGTAATATTTTAAAAATCATCATAATACTACAATAATTTATTATATTTGAAAACGTCATCGAAAACAACTGGCATTCATTCAAATGATGTCACAGAAAAAATAACACTCCTGGCTCTCTCTATAAAAGCAGCATTTCATTTTCCCAATCATTTCATTCATCACAGTACTAAAATAATTTATTTTATTTAACAATTTAAGACCAGGGAGCTACAAGTAATTAAACTCTATGCTTAAAACTTCATCGAAAAAATCATCCTTCTCTCTGTAAAATCAATGAATATTTCATTCATATCAGCTATGCAGACTCCATGAGCTAAATACTTTTGCGTTAAAGAAATAGAGCTATTCTTATACAACTCATCCTATATATTTTGCTGTTTACATTTTACATAAGTGAAAAATAGGCTTCGTTGTAGAAATAATCACATTTGGATGAGCATTTAAACTCAAATATATTGTAATTGCGTTGTTTTAGTATGTAGATGCACAGAATTTAAACAAAAATAAAGTGGTTTTAGGACGAATACAACACTCAATATGAAATAAAAAGAACTTTAAAAATCACGATTTTGAGACAAGATTGATGCCATATTATATTTTGAAGTAGGTCACGTGATCTTTTCATATCATGGTCATGTGATCGTTTCATATAAGAGGTGTAATTATTATTTTAATTTTTATTTAAAAAACTACTGATTATATTTTGCTGAAATGTTTTTATATATTTTATGAAATAATTTGAATATTATCTAAAATTTGTGAATTTTATATCCGCTTAAAAAATGTTTGAAAAATTAGGTCCCATAGGGTTCAATGTATTTCATTTTTTCAACCCGGGTTCAATCCAAAACTGATTGGGTGATATTATGCATTTATATTCTCATAGGTCCTACAGACCGTCTGAACAACATACTAAAATTTCATTTTGATTTAGTCATTTTTACGGCAGTTATCGTGCTAACGGACAGACAGACAGACAGACCGAATGAACAAAGTCATAAACACTTTTCAACTTTGTTGTAAAGTGTTAAAAACTATCCGTTTGCTTACTGTTGAGTCGAAATCATATGCAGTCACCTCACAGGTATATTTTTCATAACCGATAAAGATCATACAGTTATGTATACATAAATATATTTTATGCTTAGTATTTTTGACCTAAATTATAATGCCAATATTTGAAAGCACTAAATTTAAAATTTAATGATAATATGAATCCTATTCAATAAAAATACTTTAAATTAAACGTATGTATCTTAAAGTGCAATATAGTTATTAATACTTGCGATTTAAAGCAATTTAAATTTTTATATAAACAAATTAAATAGAACAAAATGTAATCCCATCAAAATCCTTAATGTTTAATGTTAGTATGCCGATTTTCCAAAATGTAATCATTTTAACTCTACCAGTTCTTTAAATATAATGGAGATAAATTTAGTTTAAAACAGTCTCAAAATTCGACAGATAGTTTTGATAAGTTCTGATGTGCATATAATAAACTTAATGTCTTCTAAGGTGATTATCTCAAACGATCGATTACAGTGAAAGCAAGGCAAAAGCGCTTTTACTTTATTTTATAACTTAAGACTTGCTTTCAAAATTTTTACATTATATGTATGGAAAATTCTGGCTCAATAAATTTGAAACTTGTTTGTATTTCACTAAAAATGATTTCTTGAATCTATTAATTTTTGTTTATGCAAGTAATTAGTATGCTATTGAAAAACGTATGAATTAGTGAATAGATAATATTTTTAGTATGGGATTTTTAAGCTTGCCATAAATAGTAGAGAAAAGTTGCAGTTTTTATTAGGAAATTTAAATTACAAGATATAGAATAGCTTGGTTTATTTATCTGAAGATTTACATACAAAACCATCACAGGGTCGTAAGCAAATGATAAAAGTTTCGCTGGCTTCTTGCTGAAATGGTTGCTGATGTAAAGCAAAATCTTAAGAGTTAACACCAGATTTACATGATTCATGCATTTCTTAAGAATAACTACTACTTATTTTTTTTTAATAATACATGTTCTTGAAGGACAATTAAATTGTTGAAAATATATAGGACCCATGTTCGAGAGGAATACAGCTAGGTAACGAACTTTGAGTTTGAATAAGTATCCTACGACTCCAGGTGGTCAACTTGACGTATAGAGGCACATGTCGACCCAGAAAACTGCAGCCCAATCATGTGTCTAATGATGATTGATAGAACGTACTCACACCCTCAAATTCGGGATGAGCATATACAGTGACTAGTCGGCATAACTGTATAAATCGTGGACAAGTTTTAGCTACTCATACAGCCACTTGTTCTATCATCATGCGAATGGTGATACTTATCAGAGTACCCACTCATCATTAATTCATCGATTTACAATCGCCTTTCGGAAGTACATTTGCATGAACGCATTACATTGCGCTGCTTATCCGTGAGCTCAACTCATCATTAACAGGGCTTGAACTGCTGCTGTTCCTGAAAGCCATGAGACACAAAATGGGGACAAACCGTTTTCAGCTATGAATCCTCTTTTTGTTTGGCTCCAACGATGATTGTAATTTCATATATATGCTACATAGTAAACGGGACAATCCAACCAACGGCACGAAATCAGAACACAAGGCTTTATGGTCTGTGAATCGATCAGTTATGATAACCGTTTCAGTCTGGCATTCACCGAAGGCAATTGAATATCTCGACGTTATATTGCAGAACACAAAAAAATTGTAAATAGTCTCTTAGTTGGTGAAAAATAACGTCTTACATTAGTACTATAATACCAACCCAGATATAATAAACATTATTACAGGAATAGTTATATACTTAGTTATTTTCATGACCTAACAGTTCCTCAGATTTTCCCCACAGAGAAGATGTAGAAGATGTATGCGACATCATTCGACATCATTAGGCTCTGACACAACCACTGCAGACAATAGAAAACCTTCAACTAATTGATCACGTATGCCGAGAAGTATCCCAATACTATATACGATATATATACGATTCAATGTTTTAGAGGTTAGCTGAATGCATGGAAACAATGAAAAGGACATTCCGTAAAGTATAACTAAGTACGCTATTATTTTGCACAATAATTTCTTGTTATACTCTGTAAACTTTGCCCTGTCATATTTACAACCAAACAAGTTTTGTGCACAAGTTTCAAACGACATGCACTTTTCCTTATTGGGATTGCAATTTCAATGCTACTGAGGATAAATATAAGATGGCACTGCATTCAATTTTAACAAAAATAACAAAATGCTGTAGGCAGGAATGTGTATTATATAATTGCGTTCTAAAAGTATATGAGATAAAATATTCTCTAAAAATATATTTTACCATCGTGGGGGATTGTAACTCTGTGCGCGAAAATGAGAGATAGTTATATATCACTATTTACACACAGGGCTTCCTCATTAGTCCCTATTCATCCCTTTATTTTAGATTTAATGGATGTTTGAAGCTTGCAAAATCTCTGAATCTATTTATCGACCTCGTCACTATACTTTCCTTACTCATAATACTATATATGAAGGTAAATTAATTCATTATATTATGTATGTGGGTAAATTTGTTCGTTATACTATATATGTAGGTAAATTAATTCATTATATTATGTATGTAAGAAAAGCAATATCATCCGGTCATACATGATAACTAAAAAAGTTTACTAAACCAATCTATCAAACGATCGATACCCAGTATGCATCGTTCCTAATAAAATTCAAGAACTTCTTAACAGCCCCATTTTAAACATTGTTTTTAAACAGAACTTCATGCAACATAACAAATGACAACTAGGTGTACCCATGCAGAGCAACTGTGAGCTGGTATATTTTAATGATCTGTATCTGTTGTTTACTTACTACACAATCTCTAGAGTGTTAGTCTCCTTTCGACTTTTTCAAACATTAATATTCTGTAGTATTCAATTTCGTTTGTCTTACATTCATTAATAGAATGAAGCTGTATTTGCACTCCAAATATCCACAAACACATACAAATTCATTATTATACGTCCATCTAATCAAACAACCATTTACTTATTTAAATTAAATTAACTTTTGATCAAATAATATATCATTTCATTGTTGAGCAAAATAATAAGTATTTGAGATGGAATATCCTGATGACCCTGAAATAATAAGTATTTGAGATATAAGTATGGAGGTGAAGGGATTTTATAACTCCATGGATAGTTTTGTTGAACTTTATAAATCATGGAGTAAAAGTTTCACATTGCCTACATGTTTTAAGTAATGCAATTACACCTAAACTTATTGCCATTCATCAAACGATAATAAAGCATTTTTTTTTGGGCTACGCACCTAAGTGATTATATATATATATATATATATATATATATATATATATATGCATGTAAAGTTCCAAGACAAATGATATTTTTAAAATTCGAATTATTTGTTGTTGTTATTTTATGCTGAAGCGCAATATTGAGTAGTGTTCACACAAATGTGTTCCGTAACAATCGAAAATGTTGTTAAGGAGTTTTCTACTTGATAGCATTAAACAACCAAAGAACGTTTTTCCAACAAAATTTGAACTGGATCCTTAGGGCAATTCTTCCATCTTAAATATATATATAATTTTATTTTTATAATGTTTTATTGTAAAATTTAAGATTCGAGCGATTCCAATTTTCTGTATGAATATGGAGGGATATTCTAATATTTTTCGCATTCTAATATATTTTAAATATTCTATTTTGGAATTTTCTGTGAATTTTTGAAGTAGGTCTATAAAAGTTATGATTTTGAATTTCGACCGCTATTAAGAAAAGTGAGTGAGAAATGAATTCCAACTTTCTGAGGTCACAAACGTGTGTCCGTTGCTGGGGATTTCATTTAGAAAAAGGTAGTACGTTCTAGAAAATCTGTGACATCCAAACATGGTTATTTTTTCTCTCTGAACAAGCGTATCATTAAAGCGATCGTTTCCGAAAATTGGGCGTATTTTTCAGTGTAATTGTAATCAAATGTCTACATCTTAAATACGAACGCCGGGAATTCGCTCTAGTTTTAATATACTGCTAGAGATAAAAAATAATTAATAGAACACATATAATATTTAAAAATATCACTGTATATTTTGAATATTTATGAACACTGTATGTAAGTACCCTGCACTTTAAACAATATCAATATAGTCACTTTAATTTGTGGAATAATGAATAATTCCGCACGAATTCTTTTAGAAAGCAACACGCTTTTTTATGTTATGAGTTACTACTATGTTGAATATACCTAATTAAAGAATAAAAAAATGAAGCTGATTATATTTGATTTCAACTCGCAATTAGAAATTGTCTACAAATTTCGCTTTCATTGCACTGTATTACTGAAAATGTATAATTTTAATGGCATTTCTTTATTAAAATTTACTGCGGATTTTTTGAAAATATTTGTGCCGTCTTCTCTGACATGTAACATTTAATTCAACAACAACTTTTGTTCAACGCATTTTATTGCGAATATATTTAAAATACTCATAGCTTACAAAATATTTTAATTACAACCACCTGATAAATCTGTTTCCTTCATCAGAAGCACTGATTTTTCTATTTGTTGGAAGCGTGTTGATTAAGAGTATCTCAGTAAAAAAATCCGAGAAAAGGCAAATATGATGGAAATTGGCAAATAAAGAAACTAATTAAAATGCTGTTTGACTAAGAATAAAATACGTTTCACGAAATTGTTATTCTACTTACCTATCTGCTGGTTCTAATAACTTATGTAATTTTAAAAGTTTCAAAAAATTCTAAATCAACAAATAATTTATTTCATTTTACTATTTTAATCAAAACAATATTTATCTTTAAATTAGAATTTCAAAGTAAAAAGTTTTTCTGAATAAGCTATTCTACAAATATTTAATTGGAAAATATTTTTAAAAATAAGTACCTTAACTGACGTTTCACTCTTTATGTGTTTATTATCGGGAACTGCTTTAATAAGAACAGCAATGTATAGTAGATGTTGGTACTTTGCTTAACCCGTTATTGATCGAGTGTAGTGCGTTAGAAAATTAAGCATTTCAATCAGTTATACCTAGACAAAACAGGCCAGGATTAGCAATTTAGAAGGAATTAAAAATGAACAATTAAAATTTTATATTATTGTTAATATTTTTGGATCGATCTACGTTAAATTCCATCCGATAGTTGATGCTATAAGTTTGCAAATATTCAGCCTTCTAGATCAACTAAAAAGCTTCTGGCGAGTCTGAAAAATCTTTTAACACCCCCAACCCATTTTCCATGGCGCTTTGCCAAGTAAATAGAAAATTCGGCTCTGTTAGGTTATGTACTGTAGTCGGTACTATAAGTATCAAGAGATTCATCTTCTAGGTCACCGGGGACTGCAGGAGGGTCTGAAAAGGCAAACACACTTGCAATATGTTAGACATCAATTTAATAGTAATACGGTGCAGCTTTAACAATGTTTAGATCATTTATTCTGTTCTTATGGTCAAGAAAAAGGTTTCTATTTTGGATTATGTACATGTTTATTAAAGAATGTTTCTTGATAAAAAAACAAGAAAGATCAATCGTGCTTAAAGCATTGATTATGAAACACTTTCCAACTTCAATGCAATTTTATTTAAACAAGTCTAAAATGCAATACATTCCTCGGTAATATTTTGAAACTTATCACAATACTGCATTAATTTATTATATTCGAAAACTTAAACCTTCATCGAAAAAAATGAACTTCATTCAAATGACGGCATTGAAATATAAATTGCCTGGTTTAAACATCTCTAAAATGTTATACATTCCTCGGTAATAGTTTTAGAATTATCGTAATGCTACGATAATTTATTATATTTGAAAACTTCATCGAAAACAACTGAAATTAATTCAAATGACGTCATAGAAAAAATAACACGCCTGGATCTCTCTATAAAAACAGGATTTCATTCATAACTTTCTCCCATTCATTTCATTCATCACAATACTATAATAGTTTATTTTATTTAAACATTTTCTTTAAGACCATGGAGCTACAAAAAATTAAACTCTATGCTTGAAACTTCATCGAAAAAAATCGCCCTTCTCTTTATGAAATCAATTAATATTTCATTCATATCAGCCATGCAGACTCCATGGATTAAATTATTTTGTGTTAAAAAAAATACAGGAATTCTAATACAACTCATTCTATATATTTGGCTGTTTACATTTTACATAGGTGAAAAATAGGCTTAGTTGTAGAAATAATCAAATTTAGATGAGCATTTAAACTCAAATATATTGTCATTGCGTTGTTTCAGTATGTAGATGCACAGAATTTAAGCAAAAATAAAGTAGTTTTAGGACGGATACAACACTCAATATGAATTAAAAAGAACTTAAAAAAATCACGATTTTGAAACAAGATGGATGCCATATATCATTTTGAAGAGGGTCATGTGATCGTTTCATATCATGGTCACGTGATCGTTTCATATAAGAGGTGTAATTATTATTTTAATTTTTATTTAAAAAACTACTGAATATATTTCGCTGAATTTTTTTTTATATATTTTATGGAACAATTTGAATATTACCTAAAATTTTCGAAGCAATTTGTGAATTTTAAATCCGCTTAAAAAATGTTTGAAAAATTAGGTCCCATAGGGCTCAATGTATTTCATTTTTTCGACCCGGGTTCAATCCAAAACTAATTGGGTGATATTATTCATTTATATTCCCATAGGTTCTACAGACCGTCTCAACAACACACTAAAATGTCATTTTGATAAAGTCATTTTTACGGCAGTTATCGTGCTAACGGACAGACAGACAGACAGACAGACAGACAGACAGACAGAATGAACAAAGTCATAAACACTTTTCAACTTTATTGTAAAGTGTTAAAAATTGAGCCAGGAAATGAATGATGTCATGTAAATTTAATCTAATCGATACAATTAAATATAGCAGAAAAGTACAGAGTAAGTCAAATATATATGTTGAAGACTCTAAATATAGCAAATATATACAAAAGTTAAAAAGGGAATTACTTTGGTATGCTTAATTTTTGCACAAGTGCTACAAATAAGAAAAACGTGTTTGAGACGTTAATAAGTATTTATTCACAACGTGTCAAGTAATATTGCACGCACAGCTATGCTAAATATAAACTTATTTTTATATCTAACCAGCCATTTCTAACGTCACGATTTAACTATTAGTTGCTATATTAGTGCCATTAATTTCCTAACGTGTATATTTTAAGTCATATAGAAACGATAAAGTTTCTCAGGATACGCTCTCGCTTAATTTGTAAATTAAATTATTATTTTCCAAATATAAATACATGCCCCCCATAACTTTTTCCGAGAAATACAGTAAAGTAAGTAACATGTTAAGTAGTAAAACTTATTTTAGCCAGTGCATTTTGGGTATGGGCAGCCTGAAAACAATCTATAAAATAATTGGTTCCTTACCAGGGCTGTACCGCGTCCTGGAACGATTTTATTCTTGAAGCGAAATTTATATTCTAAATGAGTAAAAGGGTGCATTGTACTTTATTTGCTAAAAGGGTGTGTTGTATTTTATGGGAGGTAGAAGAGTGGGTTAAATTTTGGGGGAGTTAAAAAAGATTTTTTGATATTTCAGGATACTAAATTCCCACATTCTTTTACTAATGAGAAAGATTCATATATTAATTTATTTCGCGTTATTCATGTAATGTTATGTCAAGAAACTTGCACAATAGATTATACGTCACTCTTCATTTCTCTCTCATAAAGGCTACATCCTATTTTAGATGTATTATTTTGAGTGCAAGTCTACATCTGACTGAATATTTCAATTCGACTTTTTGTCAGAAATCAGTTTCCTGGCACAATACAAGGCAGCTAATAATATTCACATACAAGATAGCTAATAATAACTCAAATAATGTGTTATAAAAGTGTGAACCAGTGTAGTTCATTATTAAAGTAACTTAAGTAATGTGCTATTACAATGGATGACGTGGGGGAGCGTAATTAGCGTGTAACTTCGTTTTTATTTCTCGCTCTGCGTATAAGCCTCACATGATGTCCTACGGGGAAACTGGGGGATCACGACATATTTAATTAATCTCTGTGCAAGTTGTTTAAGTTTAATTATTGCCACTTCATGATTCCTTTCCTAGTGAAATTGAAGATAAGAGCAAGAAAATATGCAATCATTTGCAAATATTTTCTTTTAAATTTCGTACCTTGTACTTGAAATAATTTAAATCTGCTAATTCGAGTTAAGATTATTCATTATTCACGCGTTTGGATAAAAAATAAATATTGTTTCTTTATTAGTAGAAAATGTAAAAATTGTTTGTATTAACTCGATTTTATTTTTTTCTGATTTTGACGAATCTTCTTCTACTATTTTATTTACCTGATTTGGTACAGTCAGGAGATGTAAGCACGTTCAGTCTTTCCAATGACCTTTTCAATAAATAACATTGCACTTATATACAAAAAGGTTATTTTGCGTTCCTAAGAACTCCTCAAAATGTAAATAGAAGGAAACTAAAAGAATGAAATAAATAAACCAAACTTGAAATAAATAAAGCGAATAATTTTCTTTTCACATTTATAATTTTGTTGTTGTTGTTACTCACACCCGTATTAGCTAAGGGCTAAATCAGGTCTAAAGGACCAGGTCTCGAGGGACCAAGCCATAAGCTGTGGATGGCTGAGCCATAAAGAGTTGTCCAACCCAACACAAGGGAGTATATGGATTGGTGTGGCCTCAGCGCTGTGACATTTCGTGAAATCTGGAAAGATCTTGTTTTCATTTACAAACCTTAAGGGCATCAGATGGCCACTTTGTAATCTGGAATATGTACCAGTCGTGAGAAGGGGGCATTCTCCACAGCCTGTGTTTTTCCGCACTTTGTGATATGAGAAAAATTCAAGGAAAGTCAATATAGTAGGAGAAGTTAAAGATGCTTTTCCACCTTTTCAAAGCCATCTGCCATCTCATTGCCGAAGTTTCCAATGTGCGATGGCATCCACTGGATGTGAATTTCTGGAATTTGATGCTGCAAGTTGATTGTCCCCAAGTCCTGCTTCACCATGGTGGTGGTGTGTGTGTGTGGGGAGGGGGAGGTGTCACGGTGGAATGGGCGAAGAACGTCGAGAGTCTATATCCTGGTATCTTAACCCTATATATAAAGTCCATTCTAATATGTCCAGCTAAATGCTAGTAGGCAACCTTCTGAGGCTCAGTCAGTCTTCTACCCCTGGGGCCCTCTGGTTTCTAAACCAAAAAAGCTGCAATTATTCATTCTTCTCAATGTACCATTTACAATTTTAATTATTTTAATTTATAATAATATTAATTTTAATGTGTAGTTTAAATTGTTTTATTCATATAAGCACATTCAAGAGAGTAATAATACTCACTAAATTGAGTAAAGCGTTTGTAGTTAAGGGTACTGCAGCATTTATTCTTTATGTATTTATTTTTTTATCGCAGTATACTCATATGACCATGAAATGTAAAACCCAATTACTACTAACATACAAGGAAAATCCATAAGCTAAAATATTATATATGACATATAAGCGCAAATATATACACAGTAATAAATAAATAAGAAATGCTAATATATCATACGATAGCTGATTAACATACTTTATAGCAAACATACTTTAGTCATTATAGTTAATCGAATTTACAATTTTTTTTTGTAACTTGAATTGTAAAATACCCATCGCGCTGTTAAAATAAAATTTCCAAAATTGTTTTAGCATATTTTTATTTACCTGAAATTCATAATGGCATAATATTTTTTATGAAAGTAAATTATGAAAAAAAATCAATTTTAAATTTGGTATAGGCAATTTTGAATTTACCAAATGCAATATTGCTTGAAAAGAATTTAATTTCGAGGAGCGTATTTAATTTCGTTCATATAAATTGTGATTGAAAACATAGCTGCTGGGTGTTTTTTATAGAGTTGCTTAAAATGATAATGTGGAAATTTATACTTTCATTCCATGAAATAAACATATTTATTAGGAATTGTTTATAGGCAACAAGTTACAATCCATTTATTTTCATCGGAAGTGAGTCAAATTCACGTGAGGGGGAAGTGATAATCAAAACTCAACAGGAGAACTGAAAAGTGAAATTTAAATTTGTGGCCGACTTTCCTGAAAGCTATGTGCAAATTTATCTCATTAATATAATAAAATTATGATATTTCAATTCAGTTAGGAATGAATCTTATTGAAATATAAATCCAATGAGCTTGATTTCATGGAAAAGAAATATTTCTGTTCACTGTGAAAAAAAATAATATGTTTATAAAATATTACTTTATTTTGTTGATGTTTAAAATTTAAATATAAAGTATTAAAGAAAGCATTTCCTAAATGAATCTGATATGAGAAGATGCAGATGGCGCTGATTTTTGACAATAAAATTTTGTCTTCTAAAAGTTAAACAAGAAATGCAAATTCTCAGATAGCGAGCACATGCATGTATTTTAGTGCGCGAAACTGGCTCTTGTTTTCAAGTAGAATATACAAATATCCAAATACGTGCAAAAAACGATCTAGCCCAGACAATGTAGCGTAACCCCCGTCCCACCCCCTTAACTTGAGAAAAATTGCACCAGAAACTTTTAAAACGGTTTCTGGTTCAAAAACTATTGCTGAATAACATATCCAAAATTTGGCAGAATTGGCCTGCGGGAACACCCTCAAAGTGAATTTCAAAGTGGTGGACTGACTGTTTCCTGCAAAATAAAAAAAAAATAATTTATAGCTCTGTAGAGAAACAAATGATGTGTTTCTTGACACGTGAAATGTTTTAAAATAACTTACGTGACTGTACACATTTTATTATGCTGCAATCAGTCTTTGTTTTGGAAAGCTTCCTAAATCGTCAATGAACAGTGAGAACTTTAGGACAATATTTTAATGCTGGAAACCTAATGCTAATACATCTTTTAGGCACAATCGGTACTCTGTTGAATTGTTCAGCGTTGTCTAACGTACTTCAAGAAGTACATCGACCAAATGCCTTGCAACATATAATGGCTGGAAACATGATGGCTAGAAACTGTTTATAGAGCGAAACTAGGTAATATGATAGTAGATACAGCTATTACTACTTTACTAGTTGCAGATGTTTCCCTTGCAATGAAAATGGAAATTCACATGATTGTCGTTAAAACAGCTTCTAATCTACCCGACTTTGTTATGGACGTCAAACAGTTGAGCATGTAAAATAGCCAAATGCATTGTCCCATATTGCTACTGCTGTCAAAGGGGAAATAACTCACCTACAGTGTACTTCACAAATAAGTCAACTGTGGGTGGAATATTTATTCGTTTATTTAAATAATTTACATGACAATTACATATATACAATTATAATAACCATAAAACCTAAAAAGCATATAACATGAAATAAAAGAATACTAAATAGTAAATATGTCAAGTACATTAAAACATACTTTTTACAAAAACTAATAAACTAATTAGTGGTATACTAATAAACAATGGAAACGCACTACGTCGTAAAATATTAGTTGAAAAGATAGCTGCAGCGAAATATTTATTGCACCTGAACATTTATTACGCCTGCAAAAGTTTCATCTACCGATTCATCCACAAAGAACTACAACCTTCAAATAAAAATCTGAAGCATACAGAAGAAAGTGTGATGCTACTTAGAATTAGACCAATTTTGCGTATATTGTTGAAAATATAATTTATTTAAAACATTTACCTGTCAAGATATTATGTCATATAATATTTCTCTACAGATTCATAAATGGGACTTTTTTTGTATTTCGTAAGTAATAGCCCGCCCACCGTCTTGAAATCCAATTATGGGAATATTCCCATAGTCCCATTTCGTTGGACTTCGGATATGTTTTTAATAATCATTCCTGAGATGGAAACCGTCTTAAAAGCTTCTGAAGCAAATTATCCCAGGTCTAACAGCAAATTTCCTGAATTAAGCTATAAATATGCAGATTAGATGTTGAATAAAAACTATGCGAGTTGAAATAAACATCTGCTTTAGCATAGTCCAGAGAAAACATGTGAAAGATTCACAACGGCGGCGTGTTTTGGGGAGATTTGAGTCTGGGTAATGCATCAGAGAGGTGAAAAGTTCATATTTTTGTCCAATATTCCATCAGTTTTTGTTTATGAACACAATTTCAAACGTGTGATACAGTCACGATAAGACCTCTTTCAGGATTCGAGGATCGCAACACTTTCAAATGGTCAATAAATAGCTTTTTATTGGAGAAATTGGTGAGAGTACAGAAGAACAAGCAACTGTACGATCAGCTGCTACTGCAGCTATAGGAAGGCCGTTATCGACCAGTACTATGAGGAGAAGACTGCATAAGACAGGTTTTTGTATACGGTTACCAAAATTTTATATCGAGCTAAGTTTCAGAGCCAGAAGAGTACGTGTACAGTGGTGTTGTGGGAATGTGGTTTGGACCCAATCACATTGCGCGAATGTTCTCTTCATAGACGAATTAAGATTTGCTTTATAGTAATTGATCAGTATACTCCTACTAGTGTGGAGAGAACGAGGAATACGAAACCAGTCCAGTAACATCGTTGATCACCATTATTTTGTTTTTATAAGTGTGAAGGTAACTTATGACTTCATTGTGAAGCCGCATAGTTCTCTCATGCGTCACTGCGACGGCGCTAAAGGATCGTGACGAAGTCAATGATCATCTAGCTTCAGTTTACTGGCATAGTATGTGTAAACACTATTTGTTATGCTTGCATATCAATCAGTATTGGGCAATTTAATACCAGGAGGGGAGGTCTAGGGGTTGCAAATTAACTGTGTTTAGTTACAAAGTCTACTAATTATGTTTTGTTATCCGATAATATAGTATTATTGTTACTGAACATCATGGTGTAGGAATATGTCAGACGAAGTCCATAAGATTATTACGAAAGATCCGCTCAGCCACTAGCTCCCATTCGTCTGAGAGCTGCCGCACAGAGGTACCTAAACAAGCAACCATATGACTGGAGGTACCAGAAGAAGTAAAGTAAAGGCAAATAGGGAAACGACTCCAAAACAAATTATCTATGGCGTAGGGAGAATTGCAGCTTCAATTTGATGAGAAACAATAAAGGCTGAAGGCCGACTTTACCTCAGGGGATGCCTGCTAGCATTAGCTGGGAATATGGACTGGTCTTCACGCCTAGTGTGGCCCGTCCATATTACGATCGTATAATAATTAAAACTATTTATCGGGACAGATATGCTGTCCATTGCGGTCCATGGATTTTGGAAGAGTAAACGCTGAAAGCGAGCGGATAGAAGAAGCCATTTTGCATAACTTTATGCACACCTCATATGATGGGCTTAACATCTAAATTTCGAAATACATTTGTTTCTCCCATAGGAGTCAAATTTATATAAATAACTGTAAATTTGCATTTTTGTAAGATTAGGCATAATCTTCAAAGAGGTATAATCTTCATTAAATACATTTTCCACAGAAATTAGATTAATAATACTTCATTTGAGTTTCAAATATCTGATATTGACAGATAAAAATAATTTTGAGATGCATAAATAATGTATTTCATGAAAAACATGTCTGGGTTATTCATTTTAAACAATTGCGTGAAATGATATTGTGGAAAGCGAACTTCTACTCTCCTTCAAATTTACATATTTATTAGAATTTGTTTCAAAACAATGTGTTGATAAACAATGTTTCAGTGGAAGTGAGATAAATTCTCTTGAGGCAGAAGTGATAATCTAAACCGATTTAAAATATGGAATATAAATGTGTGTTCGACACTGCCAGAATATATTTATAAATTATCTTACAATTTAATAAATTTATATGACTGAATTCTTGTTATACAGGTAAATGCTAATGATTCTTAATAAAATAAGTCTCCAATAGCGATTTATCGCGACTGTATAAGGTTCTATGGATGTACCTGAGATTGTTTTAACCAATTCCTTAGGTAAGATGGTTTATCCAATTTCTTAAATAAACGGAGTAGTCCACGTAGCAACACCTCATACAGTCTTCTCGAAAGCACGTACAGGATAAAGTGATACAACACTAAGCAAGGAATCGGCACTGCCTTAATTTCGATCTTCCGTAGTATTTAAAACATAAAAAAATGATTCCTTACCTTTTGCACACTTTGTTTTTTTCCCATACAATATAAATAACAAGAAATATCAATCATGCATAAAGCATTGATTATGAAACACTTTCCAACTGCAACGCAATTTATTTAAATATCTCTAAAATACGATACATTCAACGGTAACATTATTAAAATTATCACAATGCTACAATAATTTATTATATTTGAAGACATAAAACGTCATCGAAGAAAATGAACTTTATTCAAATGACGTCATTGAAATATAAATCTCCTGGCTCTCTGTTAAAAAGCAGTAAATATTTCATTCATACACTTTTTTCATTCTTTTCATTCATCACAATACTACAATAATTTATTTTACTTAAAAACTTAAAATCATGGAGGTAAAAGTAATTTAACTCTATGTTTAAAACTTCATCGAAAAAGTCAACTATAAAATCGTTTGCGTCTCCATGTAAAATCAATGAATGTTTCATTCATATCATCTATATTGCACAGACTCTAGAGCTAAATAATCTTGCATTAAAGTTTGTAATAGTTTAAACTCAATTATATTATAATTGCGTTGCTTCAGAATATAGATGCACAGAAATAAAAATAAAGCGGTAAGAAGTAAGAAAAAATAGAGCGGTTTTAGGAAGGATACAACACTAAATATAAATTCAAAAGAACTTTAAACATCACGATTTTGACACAAGATGGATGCCATATTTCATTTTGACGTGGGTCACGTGACCTCTTCATGTTATATGGGTGTAATTATCATTTTAAATTTTATTTAAAAAACCACCAAACATATTTCGCCAAATTTTTTTTTATAATTTTTATGGAATAATTTGAATATTTCTAAAACTTTCCAAGCAATTTGTGAATTTTAAATTCGCTTAAAAAATGTTTGAAAAATTAGGTCCCATAAAGTGCAATGTATTTCATTTTTTCAACCCGCTTTCAATCCGAAACTAATTGGGTGATATTATTCTTTTATATTCCCATAGGCTCCACAGACCGTCTGAACAACATACTAAAATTTCATTCTGATAATGTCATATTTACGGCAGTTATCGTGCGAACGGATAGACAGACAGAATGAACAAAGTTATAAACATTTTTCAACTATGTTATAAAGTGTTGAAAAGCAATTAATAAAATATTTTTGACTCATATCGTCATTTATGATTTTTTTTTTTTTAAATTTGAATATTGAACAGGATTTCGTTTCAAATATTTCAATTTATAAAATGCAAAAAGCAGTTGCGTATGAAACAAAATTAATGCATGTATTATTAAGCTTTTACATTGCTTAAAAATTAGTTATTTATAATTTTATTTTCATAAGCAATGTTTAATTGTAGAAGTGACAGAATTTTAATTCACATAACTATTTTAATAAGCAGTTGTTAAAAATGTGATCTGCATATTTATTATTTTTTCAACAATAATCAAAATTATATCTATATATGAATCTTTCATAATTTCATATTTAGTACTTGCATCTAAATCAAAAACTAATTATTGTACATCTCTGATCTCTGTGATATCACGAGAAGTTAGGAAACTTGAACTGGTGCCTGGGTCCGAGATTTTGGTGTAGCCCGTCTGCGAGTAGTCCAGGAGATATGGCTGCGTACCTTGGTTTTATCAGATTGTTGGTTTCAGCTTAAATTCAGTATAAGGCTCTACACAATAAGTGTACAATATTTAAGCACATATGCGTGAAATAGTAAGATATAAAATTCCCTTTCAGTCTGTTTACCTGTTCAAATTTGAAGACTTTGTAACTGATTTAGCGACATCTCACAACATCTTTATTGACGAATTTCTGTTCAATTCATAAATGATGCAATAAACAGCATTTGCATGTACAGGAGTCTAATGTACAGCCTGTTTAAAATATCCTCCGTCAGCAACAATGCGCATTTGAATTTGAAAATAATATTACAGTGTCCTTTGACAGGCATTGCAGGTGTCATCGTGTTACAAGTCCTGATGATATAATTCTTAATGAATATTTATTGCCTCCCATATACGCGTTTCGTTCATTCCTGGTGTCGATTACTGCTAATTATACAATACTCTACAACTTTATATCTGACCTTTGCAGTCTATCTCTGTATTGCCACACTTCTTAAATTCTCCACTAGGGGCGCTGCAATTTTTTTATTCGATAGGGTATGGCCACTTTTCTACAGATTGACCTAACGTGTACACTCATTGATCGTTTCTGACAAAGTTATTGGAGTGCTTAAAGACTTTCTATGAATCCTGTATATCTTTTTGAATCGGTATCTTGATTTTTCAGCCGCTGATAAAACTCATAAAAGTGCCTGTTAATGCTCATAAAAGCATTTATTTCTTAAACATTGGCCATTCAATCTGTAAAAATCCTATAATTTACTTAGTATATGACTAAAAACGGTTAAGATAACATCATACATGAAAGGACAATGCTGCTAATAAAGTTCTTTCTCAAAAGACCTTATCAAAAGTATATCCTTTCTCATAAATAATGCTTCGTTTGATTTGCAGGGAAAATTTGTATTCCTCACGACTTCACCGTGCACCCCACTTCCCATTGCCTCCCTGCTCACGTACTGTAGTAGCTCAGGTAGAGGTTAGCCATCGAATAAAATCCCATATCTTTTAAATATTCACTCAGAATGAAGTGATCAGCGAGAAGGTTGATTAATGTTAAGAGTCACGTTTAACATACATCGCTGCGTATTTTAATTTAATTTGCTAATGAAGTTGAAAAATGATAATAACGTAGGATTGTAAAAAAATAAGATATGCTCTTTTCTTTTTTAATTAAGCATCTGCGTAGTGTCTTTTGAAAAAAAGTAAACAACCCATGCAACACATATATTCTTATTAGCTGCATAAGGTATCTAGAGCTGTGACGCCATATTGTGTAGCAAGTCGTCTTAGTTTTGCTTTTAACACGGTAATTAATGTTAAGAAATAAAATATTGTACTTTATCTTTGGTATCAGATAAAACAGTCAAGAGTACAAATTGTAAATGGCTTTTGAAGTTGAATTTTACATATAGGATTTTTTTATTTAAGTAATAATTAAGGAGAAAAGAGAGCGTGGCTAATTTTTATGGGAAGGACTCTTAATGTTTAATATTCTTTACTTGTGTCCTTTATAGTGCTGATAAAATAAGCAATGGATAGTGCTGATAAAATAAGCAATGAATAGTGCTGATAAAATAAGAAATGGGTAGTACTGATAAAATAAGAAATGGATAGTACTGATAAAATAAGCAATGAATAGCGCTGATAAAATAAGCACGCAGATGTCAAGTCACAATAAATACAACTACCGTTTTTGTGAATTCAACCTTCAATGTTTTCTTAAATAAGGCAGATATATGAAAATAAAGCGGCTACAATTGTTTCGAGGGCTTTTTATTGCTCTCTTCTTCAGGCCTAAAAACAGGGTCTTCTATTAACAGCTGCTAAGAAAGAACTGTAATAAGTTACTTTAAGTCAAAGTTATTTTACATTTTAAGGGCTAGTTTTAAAATTTGATTTAATTTCTATTGCCATTACATTCTCCTTGAGTATAACTATTTATTGGTTGCAAAGTAATAACTTTTTTTTTACAATTTTCTTTCGAAGCATCAATTTCTCAGAATGTAATATAAATAGATATTAGATGATGGCGGACATGGATTCAGCCTCAAATTCTAGAGGAGGTAGGAGGATTCATTCAAGATTTCAATTTTCATTTAAAATTTTTCATTTTACTTGAAACATATATATATTTTTAAGATTGGACATAAATAGAATTTAGATGATTTCTAAAGGAGGTAGCGTAGTTCACTAAGAATTTTCATTTCTGGTTTAAAATTTTTCTTGCAAGAGTCATTTCTAAGAATGGGCTGTAGATAGAGCTTAGATGATAATATACAGCTGTAAGACGAATTCAGACGAAATGCTGTTAAAATGCGAGACAGTATGCCTTACGATTTTCTACTGCTCTGTGTTTACATGTAATGCTGGTGAAAGTGCAACAAAAATATTTTTTGCATACAAACATGTATTATGGTAGATGGTAGGAATATTGAACAAAATTTACGTTAAAATGTTTATTATGCAAATAGCACATTTGCATTAAATTAAATAACATTTTCTACCAATTTAGTGATGCTCTACTACGTTCTAATTGGCTTCATTCTTTATTTTTCATAGTTTCCGAGATAAATTTGCTAACTTTCAAATTTTGTCGTTAGGGGAGCTGCCGTCAATCTCATCTGGTTGCTTATAGTCACTTTCCTCTACTAATATCTCACTTTCATAGCTCTAGTTACCATTGTTATATACATATTTGGCCTACTTACAATTTTTCAGGGAACTGTATATAATATAACGTATAACATGAATTAATAATTGTAATTGTTAAATCATTCTAGTAATTTTATGCAAGTAACTATTGTAACAAAAATACAAACCAAATAAAAATCAATGAAATTAAATAAAATAAAAATCAATAAAATTAAATGAAAATCAGTAAAATAAAAATCAATAAAATAAAATAAAAATAAATAAAATAAATATGCATGAAATAAAAATATATATTAATTAACAGTACAATAATAATAGACTAAATTTTCTTTGCAAACGTAACCCAATCTTTGCTAACAATCAAACACAACTTCTCTGAACTCTAACATGTTCACCTGTCACAATTTCAAAAATATGTAGAAAATTTTGTTGACTCTTTGAAAATAGATTAAAAACCTAACTTTAATGTAACTCAGTACATTTAACTTGGTAAATAATGGATACATTTTATTTACAGAATATGATTTATAAATGGATGTTTGATTATAGAAGAAGAGTCATACAAGAAGAATCATACAAGAAGAATCATACAGGAAGAAGAGTTATGCAAGAAGAGTCATACAAGACGAAGAGTCATACAAGAAGAAGGGTCATACAAGAAGAAGGGTCATACAAGAAGAAGAGTTATACATCATGAGGAATATTTCAGTTTATATTTTCCTTCTGTCTGTTACATTTTTCCGTATTTATACCTAAATATTTTACCTTAATTAAATTGTACCCTCAAAAGTGACAAAAACATTTGTCAAAAATATTTTTTCTCCACAACTGAATGAAATTTCTGTATTCTGTCATTCCAGGTTTATTGAATAGATAAATTAATCATTGTTTCATTAAAAAGAAACCCTAATAAAAAATCTGCTATTATGTTCAAAAGTAGTTTTTACTGCTGATTTTTCGCGACAGTTTAATTCCTTTGACTAAGTACATTTGGAAAAATAATGATTCAAATATTTATTTGTTGCGGCGGAAGTTATGGCTCAATGCAATATATACCACAAACTTATTGTAACAATTAGGCCGAGATTCATATCGTCTTAATTAACTTTCAATCCAATTAATTATAATTGAAAAATAAAAATTTTAAAAACCATTAAGTTTTCTAGAATTAAATTACATTAATCGTACTTTATTTATCTGCAAAAAAATATAAATTCCTTTGATATATACTAACTGTAAAACATAGATGTTAAACACATTGAATAAATGAAACCTTGCCTAATATCTCGAAAACACTAACCGCATTTTCTTTAAAAATCCAACTAAAACGTCTTTAGTAATAATCAAACATAAAACATCACTAAACTTCAGAATTTTCGCTATCAGAATTTTACAAACGTGGCAAGCATTGCGAATGATGCTAAAATCGATGAAGAGCCTAATTATCTAGCGACACATTAATATCGACATTAGACGATAACGGGATAGACTGATAATGGTAGCTTCGAAGATGCAAAAAATGTCCTCAATGAATGTGATTTACGAAAAGATATTAACTTGCAGGATATCGAGTCATGAAGAAATTTTCAGTTAAGTATATTACACTTTTAAATTTAAAAACGGGTATACAAAAGAATATTAATGTTGTGGACAGTTTTCATACTTTTGGCACACTTTTAAATGTGATATATACACTACTCGTCATAGAAAATGCAACACCATGAAGCTTTGTCATATAATTATTAAAATTGCGAGACAAATGCAACTTGCCGATGTAGGCAAATGATCTGAGATGCAAGTACGTCACGTAATAACAGCGCAGGAAAAAAGGGGTGGAAACGAAAGATGAGCCAACAGTTGATACTGTTTGTCGCCTACGAAAACTAGTTTTCATTTCAGAAGACACGTGTTGTTAAAGAGATGCTTAGCCTTTGAAGCCAAAATCTGCTTCAGCATTTGGACGATTATTGTGCGAGGGGATTCATTTTAGGCTTAAGTACGGCTGGGTGATCGTACCGGTGTATTTCCTCTGAACCACACGTATATGCGTCCACTGTGCAAATGGTTTGGAGAAAATTGATTGAAGAAGGACATGTGAACCGTTGCAGTGTTACAGGTCCATCCAAACATACGTCAGTCAGCACTCGTTGATCGACGCATTCGAAGGCAGGCGATGGCGTCCTCACAAACGACGACTGTCGACGTTCTTCAGAATTTGCTGGGTACATTGGAATCTTCAATATCAGCAAAAACAGTTTCTCGACGAAAGTGACTTGCACTCAAACCGTCCTTTACGAAGACTGCCATTAACGACAAGAGGCCGACGGGAGAGATTGCAGTGGTGTCGGGCCCGAGCCTCTTGGACGACTGAATGGAACAAGGCAGTGTTCAGCGACGTGTCTCGGTTTTGTTTGTCGAATGACAGGCGCCATGTGAGAGTCTGGAGACGACGTGGAAACAGATCCAATTCTGTTGCGACTATTGAACGTCATACTACTCGAAAACGCGGCATCATGGTTTAGGGTACCATCGGCTTCGATGGCCGGTCACTTCTGGTTCGTATCTGAGACACGATGACAACACGACGATATGTGGATGAGATGGTTGCACTGCCCTTCCTTCAGCTAGATAACGCGCGAAAGCACACGTCAACCATCAGCAGACAAGCCTTGCAAGGTATCCAGATGCTTATTTTCCTCCTCTATCTCCAGATCTCTCACCCATCGAGCATGTGTGGGATGTGATTGGCCGTCGTTTAACTTCCCTGCCCCCGCCTTAAACAGATGACGACCTGTGGAGGGTGATTGAAAGCATGTGGTCATCCATCCCTCAGGAAACTATCCGCATGCCCATTGCTTTGTTCCTCAAAGGGTTGCTGCTTGTATCGCCGCAACAGGTGATCCTGCTGCCTACTGATCACTCTGTTTATGCCATTACTATATTACATTATCTTTCTGGAACTAACAGTACTTATTTATATATGCCATCTCTGTCTCTGTGTGTGTCCCTTATCATCATACTCTATTCGCTCTTCACTGTGTTGTATTTTCTGTATCGCGTAGTGTATACACGCATTAAATTTTGTATTAATAAATTACATATATCAATAAACAAAAAACATAATTTAATAAATCTTAAGTATTTCACTGGGCAATCTGTGAGATAGTTGCGCTTATTAGCTGTCTTACCGACTTAGCGGCATTGTTACTGGATCTAGCGATTTTTGAAGTCTGAGAGGTTACCCTAATTTTTTTAACCGCCTACCCCCAAGGGGTTCGCGTACCACACGTTGAGCACCACTGGTCTAATGAGTAGGAATCAACAATAAAACTATCGTAGAAGGCATTTATTTGACACGATATGGCTAATTAGTGAATTGTAGCTATATTCAATAATGTTAAAATAAACAGGACTCTACATGTACAGGAATCTAATGCCCAGACAGTTAAAAATTCTCTCCGTCAGCAGTAATGCCCACTTGAATTCGAGAACAAATATTTCCGTAAACTTTGATAAGCGTGGCAGATGTCACCGTGTTACAGTTCCTGATGATAAGACTTTTCGACATATATTTATTGGATTCCCTATACTCGTTTTGTTTGTTCCTGGCGTTGATTCCTACTAATTAGACAATGCTCTACAACTTTGTAATTCAGTGTTTCTGTCTACCTTGCTTTGCTGCCGAATTTGTCATCATAACTCTTTATCTTCTCCGCTAGGGGCGCTTCACCTATTTTATTCGATCGATCGTGGTCACTTTACTATAGTGAGACTTAATGTGTATACTTATGAACCTATCCTTGCAAAGTTATTGGGGAACTTAAGAACTTTCCTAGGTACCCTGCATATATTTTTCAGACGTTCTTTAATGCAAAAAACACGATATTATATATATGTAGCAGCATATACTATATTATATTTTATTTAAAAGGAATTTTTGCATTCCTTACAATACATAGCATATGTAAAGGGAAAGTATTGCGATGCGATCAAAAATGTATTTAAAAAGTGTCAAATTATTTTTTCACGGGTGTTACCGCGACCAATTGTAATTTTTTCCCCTTTTCTTTAGTTTTGATACGGCTTTACAGTTACGAAAGAATCAAGTCCAGATTTCTTCAGAGCGGACCTCTGAAAATCGAGGTTTGTCACTTCATGTGTCAGTATACACTTGCTAGCTTCGAACTTGAAAAACTGACTGGGCGGAATGTTGTTGTGCTCCTAAAATTAGATCAGAGGAGAAAAAGATTCATGTGACCTCAGGTTTCTAGAAAGGAACAAAAACTAAGTATCGATAACTATTAGTATCGATAATTGTTAAAATCATTTCTTCCCATCAGAATGAATGCACACGGAGTGTTGCTCATACGAACTGCTAAGCATAATACCGGTGTAAGGATCGTAGTAAAATGCTTTATTTAAGAAAAATACTGTTAATATATTCTATTTGTTCTTTCAAACTGTCCTTACTTACAGTAAAGCAACTTCCGTTGCATAAAAACAAGAACGTGCTCAGCAGTTTATCCATCACAATTTATGGGTCATTGTTTTGAACTTCAGAACTCACAGAATTTCTTAAAGCAAGAATTAATAGAACTCCTGAAAGCAAGGATATTGGGATTTTTCTAGTAAATTTATTTGCTCAAAATCTAGTAACGATTCAAGGCATTATTTTAGAATTTTGTTAATAAAAGAAGGGGGGGGGGACAAAATACTCAGTATTAGAAAGAAGTGACTTCGTCCTTTTAAGAGGGCATTGCATAAAAACAAGAAGAAATTATTTCTACGAAAAAAATTCTAAAGTCCTTGTTTTAACCAGTTTTGTATTTACTAATTATCTTATCGTTATCACGGTGCTGACGAGCGACCGTGGTCGCAGCGCCATGCTCCATGGGTGGTGACTGATTATTTGCTGAATACACTTCTTTCTTCTCACTTATCTCAGACATTTCTGAAAATATGTTTCAGTGTAGTATATATTATATGACTGTTTATTTCAATAAATATGTTCGTATACTTCTTTCTCACTGTCTAAAATCTGATAAATTTTTGAAAAATATTATATGTTTATTATTCTTTATCATACTAAGTGCATTATTTCATAAAAATTCACATTTAAATAAACTTTAACAGGATAAATATCCAAAGTACAAAATATAAAATTAATTTATTTGAATTATAACTTCATTATTATAATAAAACACTAAGTACATTAAATATATATGAAGATTTAATTTAGTACAATGCCGACTTTCAATTGAGAAGGAATTGAAGCGTACGAATACCTCTTGAAAAATCTAACAAATTAGGATTTAAAGTATAACACATTACCCTTTTTGAAGCAAAGTAGGGAAAATTATATAAATATGTATAAATGGTATTCAATTAGAAGGCTTTTGGAAAAATGTTTATTTCTTCTTTTAAACTCTGGATTTAAACATAATTAAAATTTGCCTACTCAAATGCGACAATCGTGAAGAGAATTTAACGAAAGGCTTTAATATTTGGTGTCATAATAAAAGACGATAGTATCATTGAAATAAATTTGATAACCCTTGCTAGATAATTAGGAGCACTCAATTTTACCCTTCGTGGTTAACTTCAAATGGTGAATTTCAAAGCAGTAAAATTAGTTGGGTCAATCGTTAAGAATTCTCAACAACATTTTCTCGTTATTTATTAAAACCTCAAGTATTTGTTTGAAGTTGAAACAATGCACTTTCAATGTACCTAGCGTTTGTTTGGACAGTACCCTAAGTATAAATTGGGATTACGTTTCTAATTGGAAATAGACTCATTTTTAGCATACACAATATTCCTAGGAAAGTCCTTAAGCACCCTATTAACTTTGTAAGGAAATGTTCATGAACGTGCACGCTAGGTCTATCTATATGAAAGGGACCATGCCCGATCGAATAAAATTGATTGCAGAGCCCCTAGCGGATAACTAAAAATAGTATAACGAACTCGGTAGAAAAGTAAGACAGATAATTCTCTTTATCTTTACAATTGGATTTTTTTCATCGAATTGGAAGGAATCGATAATAAAATCTTTACAGAAGGCATTTATTGTATACAATAAAGTCATTGGTGAATTATTGTCCAATAGAATTCCAGAAAATAATGTTATCGCGTAATTTGACTTACATTGTAGGTATCACCATGTGGCCTTAATGATACAATTTTTTGATAAGTATTTATTGTCTTCCGTATTATTTTGTAATTGACATTTTCCGTCTATCTGAATTTGTTGAGTTCGTTATCCTAATTTTTTAAATCTTCTGCTAGAGTAGCAGCAATTACTTTTATTTGGTGGGGAACAGCCACTTTACAATAGGTATACCTATCGTGTACACTCGTAGACTTTTCCTTTCAAAGTTATTGGGATGCTTAAGGAATTTTCTAGGAACCCTGTAAATTTTGATATTGATAAAAGTTCTTATGCAGTGGACTAGATTGTAAAACTTTTATTGAGATTTCATTATCACTGAGTGCGAGTTAGAAAACTTTTTTTTTTCTTTTTTTTTTTTTTTTTTTTGAGAAACAAAACTTTACTATCCAAGGAACCTTTTAAGAAGATGTTTTTGGGGTTTCTCACAGACAGTCTACTGAAATATGAACTTTATTATTAAAGCATATTGTTGATTCAATGTATCAAAATATTTCGGAAGCAAAAAAATGGCTTCTTTCTTCAAGAATCAAAAATATCGCAGCCACCTCCTTCAAAGCAAGAGATATTTTTGTCTCCCGGACCGGCGACATTACATAGTGACCCTGGAGGAATACCATTGCCACAGAGAAAATATAAAATTGAAAGGTCAAACCGAAATAGTTGCGTTTCATTACCAAAACTAGTTAACAAACGAAACAAAAGTAAACTAATTTAGAACTCGGTTTTGTTTCGTAGGGAAAGCCAACTCCTTGTTTTTCATTTCTCGGTTCTATATTTTCCGTGTAGTTACTCTATTCATCATGGGCGTAACTATCTCGCGATACAAATATTTTTTGCTTTGGCTGAAGTGGTTGTACTATGTTCTTCTGTTGTTTAAGAGTCTGCTTCTTGCTTCCGAAATCGGTTGGGTACCTTTAATAAACTATACAGTATTACTAGGAAATACGCTAAGCACCGTGATAACATTGTAAGGAAAGGTTCATGAGCGTATATATTAAGTCAATCTACAGTCAAATAAAAGCGATTGAAGCGTTCTTTCCCTAGAGGGAAGTTTAAAAAGTTAGGATAACAAACACGGAAACAAAGCGAGATGGATGAGGAATGTCAATTACAAAATTGTAGAGCATTATTTAATTGGTAGGAATCGACACCAAGAACGAACAAAACGCGTATAGGAACGGTATCAAATATTTGTAAAATGTATCACATCGGCCTGTAACGCAGGACCTGAAATGTTTGTCAATCATTAAGTGATCTCAATAGCATTTATTCTAATTATTAAAACAATTATTTGTTTGAAGTCGAAACAACGCGCTCGGTTCTTCGAATGTATGTAGTGTTTGTTTGTATAGAAGCTTCTATAATTTGGAATTTTGTTTCCAATTGAAACAAACTTATTTTCAACATATATACATTCTACTAAAAAGTATGTGTACGAAAAGAAATTGAGCTACAGCTTCGAAACTCGACATGTAGGTATTGTTTGAAGAGATATACAAATGAGTGGAGTAAAATACATTTTATTAAGAAATGGTGGCAACAAAAAGTAAATAAGTGGTAAATCCTCCCCTGGCAGCTATACAAGCCGATATTCGGTGTAGCATAGAGTCAATTAAGTTGTTTATGTTCCTCTACAAATGATTCTGTCACAAATTCAGTCATCTAATTCAGTGGTATTCCGAGAAGGTTACAATTGCCATCCCAGCATGCCCCAGGCGTGTTATATTGGTGATAGGTCTGAGGACCTGGAAGGTTATGGAAGGATATAAAATCCTCGAAGACATTGCTGAGAAAGTCGTGCAGTATGTGGTCGAGCATGTCTTGTTGGTGAATTGAATCTGGATAGTTTGACAGCATAGGCAGAACAATCGGCTGCAGAATATCGTCGATATACAAGTGAGCCGTCAGATTGTCTTGCAGCACAGCGAGAATAAATCGGCTGTCCCACGAGATGGCTCCCCCAGACTATCACATCGCGTGTGATGGCGGTGTACCGCTCTACAACAAATGCGGGATTGAAACGCTGGGCAGTCTTCCACACACGTATACGGCGGTCATCAGCAATGAGAGAGAAGCGAAATTCGTCGCTAAAGACAACATGCCCACAATAGTACATTGTCCAAGCTGACCGAGCTCTGCACCAATCTAGTCGGCTCTGCCTATGTTGAGGGGTCAGTGGTAGACGCCTTCTTGGACGTGGACACTTAATTCCGCCTTCTTCTAGTCGTCTTCGAATAACATCTCTTGATACAGGATGTATGTAAGATGGCAAATGTTTTAGAATGGCTGATAGTGACTCCATTGATGTGGACGTGACTCCTTTCATGATTCTCTTAAACAGTTGTCTGTCTGGAACATCTTGTGCTACTGGGATAGCTACATGTGCCTTCTTTGATTTACTTCTCAGCTTGAGTTTGTCAACGGTTGTTTACAGCGTATTACATGGAGGAGTGTTGCTAATAAAATGTCACCGGAACTCTTGTCGATTAACTACAAATAGTTATCTACATTTTTCGCATTTGCAAATATGGATAAGCCAAATATTAGAATATTAATTAGAAATTTCTTTATAACTATTAAATCAAAAATTTTAAAAGTAAAAAAAAAAAAGACAAAAATTGAAAAATCAGAAAAATAAAAATCGAAAACTTCAAAATAATATAAAAAATACTGTTCAGAATAAATAGACATTTGGATAGAGAATCGGATACGCTTTCTTTTGTGACTGCTTATTTTTGCTGGTCAACAGCATAAAGGTAAGAGCCCAAATTCGGACATAAATTTTGGATTCCACAATTCTAATGTTGGGCCATGTAGTTTAAAAACAATAAACTTGGTATATGTTCGACAAGAATACGGGATATTTTCAAAGTTAATACTAAATTCATACTATTGAAGCCACTCTCTCATTTCCAAGTAAGCTATAATTTTAGAAAAAGAATGTTGATGTTCAAATGTGTGGGCACATTACGATCACTAATAGCTAAATAGTCACTTTAGACAATCAAATAATTTATGAAAGATAAATTAAAACGTCTACAGAGATGATCCATTTCATTTTTTTTAACCCGAGATCACTATTTTTTATGGCCATTCGCTTGGTTCAAGAATTATTTGCATCTCTTTTACAACAGCTGACGTTAAAATGCCTTCAGTAAGAAATCTATCAGATTTAAAGATTATTATATATATATATATATATATATATGTATATATATATATATATATATATATATATATATATATATATATATATATATATATATATATATATATATATATATATATATATATATATAGTAATGGGAGGATGTGTATTATTTCTCCCTCCCTTTTGATTATGTTATTTCTTCATAATATAAGGTGTATAAATTTGATAAGGTGTATAAAATAATAATATTTCGAAACAGTTTCGGAACACGTTCTGTCCGGTTGCAGAACTGATAATATGTAAATGTGCATTTTACCAGTGACCTTTACGATTTATGGCATCAATTGTTAATTCAATAATATGGAAGTTTGAATTGGAACACAGGATCCATAGATAATATTGATAAAAACCATTTTCTCATCAGCTCAATGGGCAGAGTATCGTCTGGCCTGCCGAAGATCTCTGGTTTTAATCCTCTCTGGTAAAAAAGTCCTTTGCTTATTAGACAATAAAAAATTATTTTAAAACTATCTCTTTAAAATTTAAAAGTATTATCTAACGAATAAAACCGTACATGTTTATGCATTATTGGGTAAATTATAAACATACATAAAGAAGATGAAATAATAAGTGCTTGAAAGGACTTCTAATCTATGCGAAAAGATTACTGATAAAAGATAATTAAAGTTCACCAACTTAATTTTGTCTGGTCTCTTTTGATAATACACTTTAACGGTAATCTTTAATATTTGGTGACGCAATAAAAGGGACGATCGCATCTCTGAATTGTATTTGATTATATCTCCTAGATATAATTAAAAGCACCACCTCTTATCATTCATGAATAACCACAAACGGTGGGTTTCATAGGCAGTAAAATTGCAAACGTCAATCATTGAGAACACTCAATAACATTTTCTCGTCATTCATTTAAACCTCAAGTATTTGTTTGAAAAGATATTGAGTTTCATACGGAGTGCTTTGTAATATGAGTAAATTTAGTATTTGTTGATTTATTAAGATAACTTCAGAGTTTAGGTTTTCGTTTCTATTTATATAATTAAAGAAGTTTTACTTTTTCTACAATAAATGCATCATGGAACTTATGCAGGGGCTTCACATGGTAAATTTTACACTTTATTTTTGACGGAACTATGAAACATTTTATTGTTTTTTCATAATTATTTCGTACACTTATTCGACTTTTCGAAAAAAATAGAATTGGCATCCCAAAGAACCAGAAATATAAATCCTTAGTGAACACCTTTCCCCTTTTCAAATTTTATTGTGAATCCATGTCAGTCAACATCTAAACTCCATTGCTAGCCAATACTAAGAAATAAATGTCTCAAGGAAATTTTTTGAACATGAAGTGGAAATCTTTAAGAAAGCCACCCACTTCCTCAGAAATTTAATGCTGAATACATATCTTTCATCATCTAAGCTGTATCTATAACCAATCTCGGGAAATAGATATTTCAAGAAATAATTTTAAACCGGAAAAGGAAAAAAAATGGAAGATATATTTCGTGAACACCCTTTAGACCTCTAGAATTCGAAGTCGAATACATATGTCATCATCTAAGCTATATATATAGCAGATTCTAATAAATGTTTCAAGGAAATTTTAAATTTTTGAATCAGAAGCGACATTTAAAGAATAGAAAATGAAATTCCTCAGTGAGTCCCTTAACACTTTTGGAATTTGATACTAAATCCATGTCAGTCATTGTCTATGGTCTGTTTATAGCCAATTCTGAGATACAGATATTTTAGAGAAAATTTTGGAGTTGGAAGTAAAAAGGAATCTAGAAGTGTAAATTTTTAGTGAATCACGTTGCATTCTCTAGAATTTGTTCCCAATCACTCGTCAAAAATCATCTAAGCTCAATTTACAGCCAATTTTGTGAAATAGATGTTTCAAGTAAAATGAAAAATATAACTGTATATAGTAAAAAAATCGGAAGTGGAATTATTTCATAAACACCCCCAATTTTCCTCAAATAATTGATGCTGAATTTAAATCAGTCATCTGAACTCTATCTATACCGGATCCTGAGAAATAGATGTCGAGCAAAATGTTTAAAAAAACAATAGCATGGCAAAATTTTGCCACAAATAATGGCAGATCCATTTGTTTATAATTGTATCAGCTATTGTATCCGTCCGATGTCAGGAAGAATAAAATTACTTGGCGTAATCACTGTTTCATATTTATCACCAAGTGCTGAGCTGCTCTAAACAGCCTTTCGCAAACTTTTTAATTAGTGAAAAGTGATTAAGTTTCGTTTTACGGCAACGCGCGTCAAGCTTATTTAAGCAGTTTAGCAGTAATTTTGAATTTGAGAAACCATATTTAGTTTTGGAACTCCTCTCTACAAGCCTGCTACTGTAAACAGCGTTTCCTAATAATTTTGAATTTTTGAAACGTTATTTAGTATCAGTCTTCGCCACAACATGCCGAGCTGTTTCGCAATCTTTAATTTGGGAAAAGTGATTTAGCTTCGGTTTTCGCCAGTATATGTCGAGTTGCTTTGGATATTTTTTTGCAAATTTTGATTTATGATATATGTTTAAGCTTTAGATTTCACAGGCACGTGTTAAATTGATTGTAACAGTGTTTTGCAGTAATTTTTAATTTGTTAAAAGTGCTTTAGCTTCGACTCTTACCACTGCAAGCCGAAATGCTTTGAGCAATTCTTGCATTAGTTTTCAATATGTGAAAAGTGATTTACCTTCGGCTCTCGCCGATCTGATTTGAACAGTGTTTTACAATATTTATTTTATTTATGAAAAGCAATTTAGAATTGTGCAGTAAAAATAATGCCGTTACTATAGCGATTACTTTAAAAAAGATGTAATCAGGATTGCACTCCCATGGCAGAAAATAATGTTTCGAAATATTTTTTTTTTGCAAAAATTGATTTACTTTCTGCCTTCGCCACATCATATCGTTGCTTTGAACAGTGTTTTCCCAATAATGTTTATTTTTCTTAAGAAAAATGATTTAGGTTCAGTCCTCGTGGGCTCATACCCATCTGTCTCGAACAGTGCTTCTTCTGCGACACAGACCTTCCGACCTACCAGAAAGGTATAAGATATCTGTTTGGATGACCGGGAAGTGCCACCCAATTTAGACCGGAACCCAGTGGGAGAGGCATCCTCAGGGACCGTACCCTCCTTCCCCTATCACCAACCTCTCAGAAGGACTTACGGACCTACATGCTTAACGTGATAGTACTTTGCGTGAACATGACGGCAGTTTTTAGCAGTGGCGGGAATCGAACCCGGGCCGACCAAGTGCAATTCCCGCGCGCTAACCACGACCCTTGAACAGTGCGTTGTAATAATTTTAAATTTGTTAAAAGTGATTTAGTTACAACTTTCACCACGACATGGCGAACTACTTTATTACAGTTTCTGCAGGAATTTTTAATATGTGTAAAATGATTAAGCTTCCGCCCTCCCCCACTCCAGTCCAGCATTTTTGAACCGTGCTTCAATAATTTTTGTGAAAACTTATTTAGCTTCAGCCTTTGTCACCTTACGACGAAATGCTTTAAGCAGTTTTTTGCAAATATATTATTCCATAAACTATGAAGTTTAGGTGGCCAGGTAGTATTGAGAAAAATAGTCCTATCACATGTTTAATTCCTAAAGGTAAACACATTTTCGCAACACAGTACTACCCGCATGCGTTAGACATAGGAGTGAGCGTTAGGCTGAAAAGTGAAATATGTACGCAATTAAATAGTGTACGTAATGAAATAGTGAAATATGTATGTAATTAAATACAGTGATGAAGTATCCATCTGTAAGGTAGAAAGCACGTAAAATGGGATGAGATTTGGTTACTCCTCAGGATTTCTGATTGCATGCTAATCATCCGGACACTAATGAAAAATATTGCTTATTTATTCCCGTCCACTTACGTGTTTTGCAATTTTCTGATATCGCTACCCACCAATTGGGCAATAAGATTACTTTGTAATTGACATAAATCTACTACTTTGTAATTGATATTTTTCTTCTATATATTTCTTTGTTATCGAATTTGTTTTCTGCATATGTGGGATCCATATGGACCCCAAAGAAAAACATTAATAAATCTAATGAAAACATATTCAAAATGAATTTAACGAATGCATGCGTCAAAGGAGTCCCTTATTGACATATACTGCCAAAAATGTTTCATTTAACAACATTTATCACACAGCAGATTAGTGTGTTACATACATCATATACAGTCTTCACTTTACTGTCTTACTTCTAGGACAATATTTATATCTACTCGTAGCTTTACGTGATTGTTATTTATTTGGTTATTCATATACTAAGAACAAAGTTTGTATGTTGTATTCTAAGATTGAATGGCTAAGATTGTATGCAAAACTAATTTAGTTATAATGAAAGATATATACATACACTTACGAATGACTGAGTTGCGTAGGCTTTGATTTGTATCAATAGAACCTCTTAAAACCAAATCAAGAAATTACATGTGCACAAGCTAATATGGGATTACATGAACTAGGGACGCAATATAGAATAGTTGAAAAATTACAAATAAAATACTTTTCATGCGATGTGCCTGGACCCCATGCGTGTGGTTAAGGGATAAACTTTAATTATCCTCTAAAAGCGCTGCATACACTTTTATTCAATCAGGCATGGTCACTTTAATAAAAATTAATTTAACGTGTACACTCAGGGATCTTAAATTCGGAAGTTTTCGAAACTCTTAAAAACTTTTATAGGAACCCTGTATACAAATCGCTTTTATTTAATTGCTTATATGCTTTCAAGGAGTTATTTTTGATTCCTCACATAATGCTACAAATAAAAATCCCATGTGTCCAACTGAGGACTTTTAAAAACAAACGAATACATTTCGATTTTGAGGTGAAATATCATAAACTGAGGTGTTCTCCAATTTTTTACTGAAAAATTCCCAGCTATTCTGTAATTACTAATCGAAATAATCACAAAAAATTTCACACATATCCCTCAAATATATCGAGATATAGAACTCACTGGGGTAAAATCTCTCTATAGTGAAAACAAGAAATATCAATCATGCTTAATGCATTGATTTTAAAACACTTTTCAACTTCAATGCAATTTTATTTAAACATCTCTAAAATGCAATACATATATATTTTAAAGCAATAATAATAAGTAATATTTTAAAACTTATCACAATACTACATTAATTAATTATATTTGAAAACTTAAACCTTCATCGAAAAAAATGAATTTCATTCAAATGACGGCATTGAAATATAAATTGCCTGGTTTAAACATCTCTAAAATGTGATAAATTCCTCGGTAATATTTTAAAATTATCATAATACTACAATAATTTATTATATTTGAAAACTTCATCGAAAACAACTGACATTCATTCAAATGACATCATAGGAAAAATAACACGTCTGGCTCTCTATAAAAGCAGCATTTCATTCATAAACAATTTTCCATTCATTTTATTCATCGCAATACTATAATAGTTTATTTTATTAAAAATTAAGACTATGGAGCAACAAGTAATTAAACTCTATGCTTAAAACTTCATCGAAAAAAATCGCCCTTTTCTTTATAAAATCAATGAATATTTCATTCATATCAGCTATGCAGACTCCATGAGCTAAATACTTTTCCATTAAAGAAATACAGCAATTTTTATACAACTCATCCTACATATTTTGCTGTTTACATTTTACATAAGTGAAAAATAGGCTTCGTTGTAGAATAAATCAAATTTAAATGATCATTTTAACTCAAATATATTGTCATTGCGTTGTTTCAGTATGTAGATGCACAGAATTTAAGCAAAAATTAAGCGGTTTTAGGACGAATGCAACACTCATTATGAATTAAAAAGAACTTTAAAAATTATGATTTTGTGACAAGATGGATGCCATATATCATTTTGAAGTGGGTCACGTGAACTTTTCGTATCATGGTCACGTGATCGCTTCATATAAGTGGTGTAATTATTACTTTAATTTTTATTTAAAAAACTACTGAATATATTTTGCTGAAATTTTTTTTATATATTTTATGGAATAATTTGAATATTACCTAAAATCTTCGAAGTAATTTGTGAATTTTAAATCCGCTTAAAAATGTTTGACAAATTAGATCTCATAGGGTTCAGTGTATTTCATTTTTTCAACCCGGGTTCAGTCCAAAACTAATTGGGTGATTTTATTCATTTATATTCCCATAAGTCCTACAGACCGTCTAAACAACATACTAAAATTTCATTTTGATTAAGTCATTTTTACGGCAGTTATCGTGCTAACGGACAGACAGATAGAATGAATGAACAAAGTCATAAACACTTTTCAACTTTGTTGTAAAGTGTTAAAAAGTCATAAACACTTTTCAACTTTGTTGTAAAGTGTTAAAAAGTATCCGCCGCCGCTGTTTGACAAATTTGTCTTTTCTCGAGATTCTTTGCTTCGTACCGAAAAACATATCGCATATAAAAATATTAAATTGGTACATTTATAGAAAAAACTTTAGGGAATACGCTGAAATAAACTGTTTTTTGATGTATATTGTAGTTTAAGAAATATTTAATGTCAAAGTCAAAGACAAAATATTTGAGATGCGAGTTCGCGTCCTGGATAGACTAACAATAACAAGATCACGGAAATTTTTGCAGGCAGGTACCTACATAAATGAATTTTTAGAGGACGGAGCTTCTTTTTAACACTTTACAACAAAGTTGAAAAGTGTTTATGACTTTGTGCATTCTGTCTGTCTGTCCGTTAGCACACTGCCGTAAAAAGGATATAATCAAAATTAAATTTTAGTATGTTGTTCAGACGGTCTGTAGGACCTATGGGAATATAAATGAATAATGTCACCCAATTAGTTTTGTATTGAACCCGGTTTGAAGAAATGAAATACATTGAGCCCTATGGGACCTAATTTTTCAAACATTTTTTAAGCGGATTTAAAATATGCAAATTGCTTCGAAAATTTTAGGTAATATTCAAATTGTTCCATAAAATATATGAAAAACAATTCAGCGAAATATATTCAGAAGTTTTTTAAATAAAAATTAAAATAATAATAACACCTCTTATATGAAGCGATCACGTGACTCACTTCAAAATTATATATAGCATCCATCTTGTCTCAAAATCGTGATTTTTAAAGTTCTTTTTAATTCATATTGAGTGTTGTATCCGTCCTAAAACCACTTTATTTTTGCTTAAATTCTGTTCATCTACATACTGAAACAAGGCAATTACAATATATTTGAGTTTAAATGCTCATCCAAATTTGATTATTTCTACAACGAAGCCTATTTTTCACCTATGTAAAATGTAAACAGCAAAATATGTATAATGAGTTGTATTAGAATTGTTGTATTTCTTTAACACAAAATCATTTAGTTCATGGAGTCTGCATAGCTGATATGAATGAAATATTCATTGATTTTACAAACAGTAGGACGATTTTTTTCGATGAAGTTTTACGCATAGAGTTTAATTACTTGTAGCTCCATGGTCTTAATTTTTAAATAAACTAAATTATTATAGTATTGTGATGAATGACAAGAACTGGAAATTATTTATGAATGAAATGCTGATTTTATAGAGATAGCAACGTGTGTTATTTTTTCTATGACGTCATTTGAATGAATTTCAGTTGTTTTCGATGAAGTTTTCAAATCTAATAAATTATCGTAGTATTATGATAATTCAAAAATTATTACTGAGGAATGTATCACATTTTAGAGATGTTTAAACCAGGCCATTTTATATTTCAATACCGTCATTTGAATGAAGTTCATTTTTTTTCGATGAAGGTTTAAGTTTTCAAATATAATAAATTAATGTAGTATAGTGATAAGTTTTAAAATATTACCGAGGAATGTGTGTATTGCATTTTAGACAAGTTTAAATAAAATTGCATTGAAGTTGGAAAGTGTTTCATAATCAATGCTTTAAGCATGATTGATCTTTCTTGTTTTAATATCGATGTAGTTTTTGAGATATTTTACTTTTTATGCACATCTGAAGTGAACTTTTTTTTTATTGGCACGTCTAGCGATTTCTCTGTCTCGTATCGTACAAACTATATCTAATAAAACTGTGAAATCTGGTACATTTATAGGGAAGTAATATGCTAACACTATGAAATAAATCATTTATCAATTTAAACTTAAATTTGGCATGAAATTACTCGCGAAGGGAGCTCATGATCAAAGTATTCACTTTTGGGATTCCCTGGGCTAAGAAAAATCCCTGCTTTTCCCTCCTGCGGAAAATTGGCAGGGATAGAAAAGATATTTTTGAAAGTAGAATTTTTAGGAAAGGTAGATATGAAGCGACCTCTGCGAGCACAGTCGGTTTGCGCGAGTGGAGAGAGCAGGGGGTAGAGCCTCCTAGTAAACTATATAATACCTCGACAACGGCTCGTTATAGCAATTAAGAATTTTCTTCTTGAATTTTAGAATAATATTGCTCTAATACATTCACATTGATAAACACATTTCAAAATTACAGAAATACTGCTAACTTTTCCAGATATACTTCTGTTCGAATCAAATCAATTTTTACAGACAAGAGTTGTCCATAATTCACAGTTTAAGTTCGTCTTCTCTGTCCAAAACTTGTTTAACTTAAACTTCAGAAACGTAATGAAAATGATTTTGAAATTCGGTTATGGTTCGTTACAACAACTGAGCTCCATTAATATGTATACATTTTCAGAGTCTTCATTATATTGCTTATCAACTGTCATTGCAGCTACTTCATTACATTTTATGTTTTTTTAATTACAACTCACTTTGGTGTAATTGATAGAATATGAATGCATCAGACACTTGACTATCATATTTTATAATGATTCTATAATAGCTTACCACTAAGTTGAATACATTTAGTCATGTGAGTTACTAATTATGATTTTCTCTGTTGAAAACGTTTAAACGGTAAAACCACCGATTTTATTTAAATTTAAACGAGGAAATATTTAATTAAAATTGAAAAGCAAAAACTATTTCTAACAGTTTCTGAATTAAAAGTTTCCAAAATATTTATTCCAATAAGTTTCACACATGAGTCGCGTGCTAAATATATACAGATCGCATGCTATTGATTACGACTTAAACAAATATACGAAAACGCCTTGAACAAATATAGATATATCGCATATCGGTGGGAAAAGTGACACAACTCAAAAATGGCCAGCTTTGAGTTGGGCTACACAAACATTACGTATTCCTCAAGCAAGGAAAAAGGACATAAATACATTTTATAATTCTGCCACAAAGGAGGAGTTGTGTTGTTTTACCCCAAAGCTGAAATTGACCGCTATCAATCAGCAACAGCACAGCATATTTAAGGAGAAAATTGAGTATTTAATGCAAGTAAAGAGACATATTTTGAAATGTGACGTTGTTGCTGAATGATTACATGTCATATTTAGTGAACCAAAAGTAGCACTTTTTAAGTTGTGACGACTATACTGAACAAGGCAGGTTAGTTTTGCGATATTGTTTGAATGGTCGCAACACTTTCCTTGAAAGTTAAGTATGTCTTTTGTTTAGAAATGTTTAACATACTTTTTAGTTGTGTCAATTTTCTAGAATTATGTTGTTGATTTTTAACACAAATGCTATTTTAAGGTCACTTAATTTAAAACTCTTTATATGAAATGACCCTTGGCGATGTTTTATCTTAAGCATATTTGTCAACAATTAAAACAATTTCACTAAAGCTTTACAAAACTGCCGCCACGAAAATCATTATAGATAAGAAAAACAACCCAGACACAGGATGAGTTTCAAGAAGTTGGTTGCTACGAACAAGCTGTCTTCTGCTAAGAAAACTGAACCTAACCACTGTATTCGAAGAGAATGGTCAGAGATAGTAAAAAATCTGATGTGGACAATGCATGACTTTCACTACATTATACAATGACTTTACTTCTTTTACAGCAAAATAATTGTATACAAGATCCACAACAACAGTTTTTTTTTATTTTGAATTAATGCTATGTAAATTGAAATTTTGGGTTTTGGCAATTTATTAAACCAAACAGAATTACTTATTCAATCTCACGTGCAAATAAAAATTTCATGAAAATGCGATGAACATTTACTTAATATCCCATGAAATAAATGACTTGGTAAATTTATTTGAAAAGCATACGTTTTCTTTGCTATGTGAAATATCATAGACTTAAAGACAATATTATTCAGTTGTGCACGTTGCATTGAGGTGTGCATGTAAATTTGACCTTTTAGTTTTATTAAATTACTGCCAACATTGTTTGTAAAAAGATGTGAAGTCTCTCTCCTGAAAAATAGAGCTTTTTGATATTTATGACCTTTCTCCCAAGTATGCGATGTAGTTAAAGACACATCCATGCAGACAGATGCAATCAAATCTATGGCAGAGCACTTCATGTAGTCAATTTCCATTTTAAGGCATTTAAAATGGAAAAATATGTCAAAATTTCATTTCAGATTCATAATCTAATATTTTATAGACGTACACTGCGTTTTTCCTAGTTCTGTATTCCTATTTTAATTTTAAGAATTAACTATTTTAAAATTAGGAATCCTAAAGCGACTGGAAAGTTGCACTATATAATGAACAAAAGGAATTCACTATAAATGATTAACCATTTGAGGTTTTGTGTCAGGAGAGCCCCAACCTTGATAATTAATAGTTCTAGTTGAAAGCCGGGTCAGATAATACATCAGTTCTCCATGTTAATTACTTCATTATTGTACTGAAAACGTCTTCTATGGATAAAATATTGCATTTACTAACTTTTGGCTTTCAAAATGCCATCTATAATCGTCAAAATGTTACAACCAAATGAAATTAGCGATATTTTACTTAATTCATAAAGTGATATCCAGATAAGAGATTGTTAAGTTAGTGATTTGGAATATGATAAAACGTCCAAAAATAAAAATAAATGAATCATCATTTTTCGTTGATATGTGTGTTTATATTTAGAGAGTTCGCCGTAGGTGTACGGTGGAGTATTGTCTTGTAGGAACAGCGTACCGAGGACGGACTGCACCAGTGGCCGAGCCACAGGCATCACAACTTGTGTGACGTACCGGTTCGATGTCAGATTACTTGCAATGTGCACCAGCTGTGCAGATCTGTCCGCTGATCGAACATGATACCGTCCCAAACCAAGATGCCCGGTGTGACGCTTGGTGATATGGATGGCAAGTGGCATTCTCCAGGAAGCCGCCACACCCGTCCACGGCTGTCATCCTTGCACGGGCACATTCATTCGTAAACAGTACCCGATGATATTCATTGGTCCAGTTGTGATGATGACAACCCCACGCCAGAAGTGCCAAGCGACTGTGTCGAGCGCTTAATGGCACCCCAGTGACTGGCCGCCATGCTGTACTTCATGCAAATTGTTGCTAATGGTTTGGGTGCACGCAGGTGCAACCGTTGATGGTGGCAGGCTGTTTCGAAAGTCACTTGCATGTGTGAATGGGTCTCGACGAGCCGCTCGGCGAATCTACTGGTCTATGCACTCTGTCGTACGCCTGTTCGATCCACTCCCTCTTCGAAGTGTTCTCTAATGCTCCAGCGTCCATCGTGTTACACATCGCTGGATGATACTTACGTCATGCCTAATACGCTTGGCAATTGCACGCATCGACAAACCCACGTCACACTGCTCCAGGATACAGTCTCGTTCCTCAGCCGGTAACTGCTGGTATACAGCTCGCTGATGTCTTCGAGGCATCGCTTCTTCACATTTTTGAAAGTCCGGCTGCTGCAAATCGTCACTGATAGCATTTACGGGACTAGCCGTTTAATGGTCTTTATCATCCGAAACTGGATGTCATGTGACCCGATACGTACGTAAACTTAATTATTTGCATATGACTCTCTCTTCTACAGGTACTGTGATTTGCATATGGATACGTTCATTCCTTCATGGGCAAGCAATTTAACTTTTGACGAGTGTAGCACTAATGCATAATAGTTAAACAACACATTCACATTTAAAAAATTCTCAGCGATCGAAATCCTTTCGTTCGGTTTTGATGCACTTCTTTAAATTGCAGTTTTAGAATAGTTTATATTAGTATTTGTAGATGTAAAATATTTTAAATAAAAATCTAAATATATCTTAAGACCATTTAATTAAAAATCCAAATAAATGTACATATAAAAATGTCCGAAAGGCAAATTGTTACAATAAAAAATACTAAGTTCAAATTGTTACAATATTTATGCTGGCATGAAAAAACATTTTGTGCAGTCGAATCAGTTCTTGCTTTCCTCATTTAACTGTTACATAATTTTCACCAGTGTGTATATTAAGAGATTTTGATGATTTCTATATTTACAAAATTACGTACATTCACACAGTTATCCAAATCTCAATAGTCAACATATTTAGAGCAATATTGTATACTACAAAAAGTGTAGTCAATATGTGAAACAAATCACAGTACAAACACCAACAGTCTACATTTTAAACGGAATCTTTAGAATGAAATATACGATATATAAAAATGAACATTACAGATAAATTCATTCACTTAACTTCTTACAAATTTTTAAATAACAGACACTTAAAGAATAAAGACATATCTTAGTGTTTTGATCAATATAATAGAGAATCATTTTCTTTTCAAAACAATTTTTTACCAATTGTCGAAATATTTATAAAATCATTTATAGTGTATTTTCTATCAAAGACTACAAGCTCTATAAACTGTATTTAGAAACACTATCTTGAGGATCATCTATTGGAACATTTTTAAATTTTAAAGTGGCATAGCGTTTTCAGACATCATAATGTCCATCATGAGTGGCAATTTTGATGGACATTATAATGTCGGAAAGCGCTATGGCACTTCAAAATGTAAAAATTTTCATGTACGTCAAGATGGTGTTTTAAATACAGTTTACAGATCTTGTAGTCTTTGATAGAAAATATTTGAAATACTTTAGGCCTGTTTACCATACTTACAAAATATTTATATAGGCTTACTCTTAAAATAAATAATTAAGGCTAGCTGATTAAACTCATTTTAGGAATTTGTAAATAGAGTTTGACCTTAGGTTCTATTACATTAAAATGTATTTGTATTGGCATTAAATTGGACAAAATGTGAGAAAATACGTTTTGAAAGTTCCTTTCATGTAACCTTATTTGAGAATTTTTATACCATCAATATTTATAATTATAGCTATAAGTGAGTTATAAACAACCCGGATTGTGATACAATTTCTAGATATATTTACTTCATATCGTATTTTTATTCATAAGGACTCTCCAACCTGGCTCTGACTCTTTGTTGCTAAATCGCTGTCAGGCATAAACTCTTCGTGGTTAATCTTTAGAAATCTGGAACTAAATGACTTTAGAACTGTATTAAAGTTGTTTAACTCATTGATTCTATTTATATGTGTTATCTTACGGCCATGCTACCTAGCCCCCGTCGTATTTAAAGGAAACTGAAAGTGATTTTGCCTATTTTATTAAGAATTAGTGTCAATTTTCTAAATTTATTTCATTCTTTTTTATTTGAAATTGTCTATATTGGTGCCCAGATTTTAGAAATTAAAATTATTATTTGTTATTGGATACGTATTTTGAAACATCGGTCACACAGGCTACCACATAAGATTTTTTCTCCTTTGTTGAAAGGTATAGTGTCTATGATCATGGTTACAACTGGGCCTAGGTCAATAAGTCATTACAAAGTTGGTTAAAATTTCGTTTTTGATTTGAGGGATGCCCAGATTTCAAACTGTAGATTTTTACTTAATTTACATAATTCTTATAAAGATCAAATTCTAAAAAAAATTTCTATGCCATCCTACTACTCTTTTGCAGTATTTCACTCTTCTTTGAAAACCTTGCCTTTTGCAGAGGACAATTTGCTTTCTTTTTTTTCCCTGAATGGCAAACGTAATGCAACTTCTTTTTGCTCAATATCAGTGTATTTCTGAAAAATCTCATAAGTGTAATATTAATTAATCATGCCAGTACTGTAATTCTGGAAAAACGACTGTTGCAGACATTTTTAACTCGTCTAAATATAGCTATATTCGAGAAAATATCTACCAAATCTCTGCAGTATTGAATTTTTTTAAATCTTTTACCACATTGTGTTCAAAAAGGGCAGCCATATTTTACTTTTTGTTTAGTTTTGTTTATTGCACTGCTGAAAACATATTTTCTAACGCTCATGTGGTGGTTTATAGTTAATATTTCGACTGAAATAATTAAGTTATTTTTCTATATTAAATCTGTTATACTCACTATAAAATATCTTGGGGTATTTCTTAACCCCAAGTGTGTTGTCATATGTGCATGTTTGCTGTTTACTGTTTTGTTTGCAGTGTAGCATCTAATATTATGTCTCCTTTTTATTATCTTTATTCGCATTTTGCCATAATAAAGGGGAAAAATGCAATAAATTGATTGATTGAATTTTTACAGTTAGAATTAAAAACGCTTTAAATTTTAAATTGTTTATAATATAATATCCGATATTTAGCCATTTCCTCTATGTGTTTTATTCTTATAACTAATGAATAAGCTTATTTCAATACCATCAATATACAGCTATAGCGAATTTATTAACATCTGTAAAACAAATGTATGAAGGATAGATAATTTATAACCCTACAATTTTTTAAATTATAAACAGCAACTAAATACTATACTTTTATAATTTTTAAACACCGGTTGTGCAAAAGTAGTAATAACAAAATCAATTTCCGTGAAGCTACATGTGATTTAGTATAAATTCTTTTTAACTGAAGAATGAGCCAATTTCAACAACATCTATATACAGTCATAGCAAATATATTAAAATCTGTAAAACACATTTGTAATTGGTTGAGAAATACTTTATGATTATTAGTTTATTAAAAACATTCAATTATAATTAGCAACTAAATATTATGGTTTTATAATGTGTAAACACATGTTATGCAGAAGTAGGAATAACAGAATTGAAACCAATTTGTATTAACTTCAAATATAAGTGCAACTAATTGCATTGTATATAAATAGTGAGCAAGTAGAGCTGCATATATTTCTCAAGAAATTGTTATTACAATGTTAATTGCTCGTTGTGTTTCTAAAAGGCTTAAAACAGCAGATGATTTTTGTGGGCTCTAATCACCTCTTCAAGATGGTGAATGTCAAATTTGGGTTCCTTATTATTTCTTTTCAACTCTATAGTTATCTTCAATTCCTAATTTTTCTTTTTCTTTCGTTTAGACATTTTGCGATTTTCGATGGATGCAAATTTTTGCTCTTTATTCTCTATATAACAGATTGAATTCTGAGAGTTACATTTTCATTTAACAGAATTTGATAAGAAAATTTTGTCATCAACAGATAAGTCAATACAGTCTACGTTATCGGATTTTTCTGACAAGATGTTACGGATTCACCCGCCGTTTATAAAAATAATTCTATTTGGAGCTAAATGGCCTAAGTCACTGTTAGTTATAAGATAATATATGGGTGATTCTGAAGACACTATATCAGCTAATTGCATTTTGTAGGCTTGAACGATCTCTTCAAGATGAAGAATGTCAACTTTCAGTTCCTTATTTTTCTATTCCAACTCTACTGCTCTTATATGAAATTCAGAGCTTTCTTTTCTGATTTAGATATTTTGCGACTTTTGCTCGATGGAATTTTTTTCTTTTCATTCTCAACAAAACAAATAGCATTTGTAGAGTCACATTTTCGCTTAACAGAATTTGTCAAAGAAATTTTGTCATTAACAAATAAGTCAACAACGTTTACACAAACAGATATTTCTGACAAAATGTTCTAAATGCACCCGCTGGTTATACAAGCAGAAATGTTTTTTATTTTGAACTGAATGTCTCAAGTAACTTTTAGTCATAAGTGAATCAATATGCGATACTGAAGACAATGTATCCGTAAATTGCATTTTGAGAGCCTACAAAAATTTTAATGATTTCATAAAGAAACATTAAAAATCTCTTTAAGATAACTGTTTGGTTTAAATGAATAGTAAAATTAATAAATCTATTAATTATAAGGATTATAATACGTTCTCATTTAAGGTATAACATTTTACATTCAATTGCCTCTTCTTATGGCTCATAGATTGCCTTAATTAAATAGAAAAATTTTTGCTCACACAACCTTTAAACCTTCCTGAACTTGTTATGAAATTTCAGTAACATAGAACAATTTATAGAAAAATAAATAAATACATGAATTTTCACATTATATTGTTACGATTAAATTAGTATAATAAAATTGAATAAGACGCAAAAAACAGGTATTTTTGAAATGAGGCTTCTATTAATAGAAAAATCGGTGAAATTAGAACAATCGATTAGTATTTCATACAGTCTGCAGATCAGATTATCAAGCATAATTTTATATATTAAAATAAAACATCTTAATATAGTTAAAATTCAAAATACCTTGTCCATAAATTTTTCCAAGTTCTGTGACGTCTATTTGGCATCTAATGGATATAGAGACTTTGTGATGTTCACATTTGCTTGACCAGACGATATCAAAGTTGAAGACTGCGTTATCTTCTTATCTTGTTCAAATATTGCTGGACTGGTAAATTGAGACCTCTATTAATAGACAAATCAGTGAATTTAGAACAATCGATTAGTATTTCATATAGTCTATAGCTCATATCATCAGTATTCAATTTTTATATATTGAAATCATTTTAATATATCTAAGAACAAAAGACCTTGTCCAAGAATTCATCTAAGTTTTCGTACGTTTTCTTGACATCTAATGGACATAAAAACACAATATTGTTCAGATCTACTGGACCAGAAGAAATGAAAGTTGACGACTGCGTCATCTCCTTATCATGTTCAAATATTGCTGGACAGGTAAATTTGAATTGAAACTTCTATTAATAAATAAATCGGCGAATTTAGAACAATCAAATAGTATTTCATGCAGTCTACAAGTCAGATCATCAATGTTTATTTTATATATTCTGAAATCTTAATATATCTAAAATTCAAAATACATTATCCACATTGTAAATGTATCCAGACCCTCGTACGTCTCCATGGTATATAAAGATGATTTACTGTAGTTCATATCTGCTGGACCAGAAATTTATGAAAGCTGAAGTCTGTGTCATCTCCTTATCCAAAAATTGATGGACTGTAGTTACCATACGCCTGATTGAAAGATGTGCAATTAAAAGAAATTAAATCGTCGATCAAATAAGACAATTTGAAAAATTATGAATATATACAATTTTAGAATCATATTGTAATGATAAAATGAATTTGAATATGACACAAAAATATACACGTAGATTTGGAGTGAATATTATATTAATAAAACACTGGTGTATTTAGAACAATCCATATTTCTTATAGCCTACAGCTCATATAGTAAATGCTTTTTTTATATATTCAGAAATAATTTTAATATACGTAAAATTCATATACTTTGTACAAAATGGAATGCAAGTTCTCATACGCCTTCTTGGCATCTAATGGATATGGAAACTCAATATAGTTCAGATCTGCTTGACCAAAAGATATGAAAGTTGAAGATTGCGTTATCTCCTTATCGTATCCAAATATTGCTGGACTGGTAAATTTAAATTGAGACTTCTATATATAGATGGCATTGTGAATTTAGAACAATCGATTATTATTTCATATAATCTACACCTCATATCATCAATGCTTATTTTACTATTTTAAAATCACCGTAATACATCTAAAATTCAAAATACCTTGTCCATAAATGTATTCAGGTTCTCACACGTCTCCTTAGTACATAAAGTTGATTTGCTGTAGTTCAAATCTGCTTGACTAGAAATTATGAAAGTTGAAGTCCGTGTCAGCTCCTTATCTTGTCCAAATTTTGATGGACTGTAGATACCATACGCCTGATTAAAACATATGCAATTAAAAGGAATTAAACAGGACAGTTTACAATTTTTTTTTAATATATATTATTTTAAAATCACATTGTAATGATTAAACAAATTTGAATATGATACAAAAATATACACATAAATTCGAATGATATTAATGAAAACACTGTATTCAGAACAATAGAGTGGTACTTTATATTGTCTGTTCCTCACCAGACAATCAGACGAGTTGTATTCAGACAACTTCAAACACGTCAACTCCACAGGTTTGTCCGTGGTCTAAAACCCCTGGATATAAAACACTAGACCTAAATCAATTAATATTGCGAATTATGGTCAAATTTATAATCTTCCGTTTTTTACCTGAACTAATTGATTTAGCTAGTAACATGTTACATTACTTAACAGATATAACCGAATACAAATATATCAAAAAGTTTACTGAAATTAAAACCAATCCATTACCCACCCGTCTATTAAGCAACAACAATCATTATTGTTTTTCGGAGTTTTTATCATTTCGGAGTTCACTATCCCTGAAAGCTACTCAAAACAAAATAAATCATAAAGTGTTTTTAAATAAAATATGAGATGTTTCCATTTTGGGGTCTTTTTCAGATAATGATAGTTTATGTAACCTATATTGAGTCTTCCGCCATACAGAAAAGGAATAATCGACCATTGTTTTATTTCTAAAACCTGGAAGTTTTGCAAATATTTCAATATGAATACCTCTAACCTTTTTTTGAAAAATAAACAAATAAATCAATAAATAATAGAGTATTAAAAAACATTTTTATGAAGCCAACTTACCATTTCGGTGAAAATGGCACATACATATCTTTCAATATTTATTCAAGTAGAAGATGTATTTTATTTTATCCTGTGAAGAACAAGTGAATAATTTTATACAGCGTAACTTTACATTTTGCACACCAGAGACGTATTTTTACGCGCTTTACTTTTGATTGTTTGTTTTCCTTTTTGATGAAATGTTTGATATTATCAAAACATGTATTCACATTTAATTGTCCTCAGGCCGACGCGGTGGCCGAGCGGTCAAGGCAGGCGTTTTCGAATGATCGCTCGGTTGCCGGGTTGTGGGTTTGAGTCCCACCTGCGTGCATGGATGTTGTGATGTTGAGGTTAAGTCAGTCTTCTGGCCTTGCGGAGCCTCGTTTCAAGTGAAGCTGCATCCTACCCTTCGCCATGGACCAGGGGTCTTTGGACTTGGTGTGAGGCTTTCCTACACCAAGGGGATTTGTAACAGCTATTGTCCTCAGGGACCTTTACAGAATCATGGCTGCTAAACTTTGCTTTTCACTTTGACAAGATGTTACTGCACATCTTAGGTAGTATTGACTATAAAATCTGTTACTAAAGTCTACCCTACCCATATTTTTATTTTTTTCTACCTAGAGCGTCCAACCGACACGAAGGTGTGCGGCAACTTTTAGGATGGCCGGGGAAGTGTCACCAATTTAAACCGTAGCCCAATCGGGGCTGAAACCACAGGCACCGTACCGTACTTCCCTTATCCCATTACCTCTCGAATGGACTTTCAGACCATTTGAGAATTAACTAGACATGGGAGTAATAGTTTTAGGCGGTTGGAATCGAACCCTGGTCTACCGTGTGCGATCTCAACGCCTTCACTGTGTTATCTAGATACCCCATATTTTCATTGTAAGCAGCAGCAGCATGTGAATGGCGAACTGAAATAGCGCGGTCACCTGTGATCTATGTGCTGCAACCAGGTGTTCTGACTGAGATGCACTTCCTAGAAGAATTGTTGCTTTCAAATTCTCAGAATTGAGTATAAATTCTTCCCCTTTGACTCAACTTGACCATCTATAAACCTGACCACAAATTTATAATAATGGCCGTACTACTTTGGAATGTGCAATACCAAAATGCCACATACAGACACACTACCAATCTCCTATTACTCACATTTCCATCACATTTCCCTTTTGGGACCAGGAGCTAGGACTTCCTTCCAAATCTACCCTTCATTATATTTATAATTATATTTGGCGTCAATCATTTGTCATTTTTGCTAAATATATCATCCAAATTTTTATCTAGGAATGTACAAGGATCTCTTTAGGAATTCTGCACTATTTGTTATCTACTGCAATGGATAAATATTACAGAAAATGGAGTTATATGAAGTTCACTTATTTCTTCAGTTTACTGCTTATTTGACTTTTTATTTTAAAAAAAATATTTAAACTTTCCCTTATAAAATGTAAAATATCCATTATAAAAAGTGCGAATAACTCCATTAAAAATAAATTAGATATGTTCCCAAAATAGGGGATTTGGCGCCAAATGGGATAACAATAAGTTGTTACATCATTTTATGCAGAGCAATGCAATTTCCATTGTTCAAAGTATACGTATATGGGTAATCGATTAAGCGACATTATTTGTTTTATATACTGTGGTCCATTTTCAGATCATAAATTTATGAATCAATCACTCCCAATCTATTTCCAAAAATATTGACTGAGAAAGCACTGTCATTTGATAGGTACGAAGTTCGTCAAATGAAACACTTTTCAGAACGACAACACATCACTTCCGTATTAGATATTAGATCTTCCAATTATTGCATAGAAATAACGAAATAAAATTGCAGTCGCTTACTTTGAATCAAATACAATCATATTTGCTTCAAAAGGTTGTGGCCGTGTTCATTAATTTCTACCTAGACAAGAATATCGTGTTTCTGTTGATACGTCAACTTATTTATGTAATTGGAATAGCCAAATGCTTAATTGCATTTACTGTAATGTCTTGGCTAGATTTCGATGTCTTGGTGCAAAACATTTTATGCTTTTAACATTTGTTAATTGGCAATTCTGAAAATGTTCAACTTGGCTTCCGTCCATTATTGTGATACTTATGTAGAATGATTAAACATAATTTTTAAATACAACAGAAATAAATATTTTTCTTTATTTGACTAAAATTTTTTATTTTCCCTAAGATATGGTATTGTATAGGAAAAGTTTTGGAATAGTGTCAAAATCGGAACTTGACTTTCGGACAGATCTACACTTTCGAGACCTCTAGAACACAAGGAAAATATTATCAGCGTGTGTTTGTTTGTGTGTGTGCAATGTATTTATCTCCTCCACTGTACCTTAAAACTATTCAAAGAAATTTCACAAAATTTGGAAGATAAGTCACTTATAGGTTATCATGGTGCAACTTGGACTTCGATTCACAAAATAATAATTTCACAAAATAATACTACGAAAAAAGGTACGATTCACAAAATAATAATTTCATTGAATGGCCTTAAAAAAATGACAAAATCTGTAATACGAAATTAAGTCAGTTTAATTTTATAGATTAAATGGTTGTTTCGCAAGTAAATTTTGACGGCAAAATAAATAAGATCAACCCCATTTCTCTAAGATCAATCAGTCTCAAGATAAAATATTTTTGGTTATTTTTACAAGCTGATAGCAACGTTTCATAATGCGATAAGTCGACAGATGAAACAAATGTTTTAAAACTATATATATAATTGAATATAATTTCAAATAAATATACTTGTAATTTTGTGCAATTAAACTTAATTTAATGGATTTTGAAAGTAAAAAAAAAATAGCCTATGGGGAAAGTCATATGCTGCTCACATCAGATTTCTTTATATTTTTGTATCTGGTTGTCTACTGAGTGATAAAAGAAGCCACTCATCTATATCAATAGGTTTTTTTCAGCTAAAAAGTAACTTTTGAGGAAGGGGTATTGAGGTCTAGTTTTTTGCATAAGTTGCTTTCAGACAAGCCCGTAGGAAAGTCTGTGGCTTTGACATTTATGAAATAGCTCGTATGCAACTCGTGGGATTTCCCCGTCAGTGCTTATTTTATATATCCTGAAATACTTTTAATATAGTTAAAATCTAAAACATCTTGCCCTTAAATGTATCCAAGTTCTATACCTCCTTAGCATCTAATGGATATAGTGATTCACTGTAGTTCACATTTGATCAGAAGATATGAATATTGCAGACCCCCGCCATCTGCTTATCTTGTCCAAATATTGTTTGACTGTAGTTACCATACTCCTGATTAAAAGATGGACAATTAAAAGAAATTAAATTGTCAATTAAATAGGACATTTAAAAAATATGAATATATAATATTTTAGGATCATATTGTAAATATTATTTTAGTATAATACATTTCAATATTACACAAAAATATAGATTTCAATTGGGTCTTTGAATAATAAAAATTGATAAAATTAGTAACATAGGATTTTATACGGTCTACAGCTTAAATAATCAACGCTTTTTTCATATATTTTGAAATCATTTTAATACAGATAAACATTAAAATACCTTATCTATAAATATATTCAAGTTCTGGCACGGCTTCTTGACATCTAGTGGATATAGTTTTTGTTCGTAGCTCACATCTGCTTGATCAAAAGATAGGTAAATTGAAGACTCTGTCAAATTTTCATATAGTCTTTTACATATTGCTAGACAGTGATTACCGTACTTCTGATTAAACTATGTGCAATTAAAAGCGAACATCCTTCCGTCATCTAATCCTTGAAATAATGTTTGACTGTAGTTTGGTGTATTAGCAGATGACATGTAAGTTGATCCAGAATCCATGCTTAGCGTATTGGCGGTATTGATTGGCGGTATTAATCAACATACCCTAAATATTTATCATCCATACCTGAACACATAAAAAGATACACTCATACTTTTGCGTTAGCTGACCCCACAAAAAAAGAATTTCTTCGTAAAACTAAAGTGATTTAAAAATATGACCTATATCAATGTATTTTAATACAAGGTTGGACACTCAGCCAGGTTACCAATTAAAAAATTGTCATCTTAAAGTAATGGGAATTAGGTTTCGTCATTCTTGATGTTACGGTTCAGCGTAAACTTTGAGAGAATTTGCCAAAACACAAAAAGTTTTCTATTATTACAGTTAAAAATTGTTTGTCATTTTTGAAGTAGCAATATTCAAGCGTAAACAACTTGCGCAAATATTTTAAATTGTGCTGTGCGCACAGAATCCAGTGACGTCTGTGGAGTAAGATGACAGTAGCAGTTAACAAGTTCGGTTCCTCTTAAGAGCCCGAGAACAAAATGCGTGCGTTCTTAATTTCCATGTAGTCATATGTGTAGATCCTAGTAAAAATAATGAAGTCAGTCATGGCCAGGATAAACACATCCTGACTTATATGCTTGATCGGATGTACTTCCCCTCTGCTTCAACGGGATATACGCATTGCACATTATGTTAAGCCACGCGTCCAACTCAAGATTCTTTAATATAGGTTTGGGTCGTCAGCGGAGTAGCAAATTAAATACTAGTCAGCTTAAGGTCAGTAGAGTAGAATTTCATTATTCTCAAAGTCATGATCCAGGGAGGACTATGAGAAGAGTTCTCAAGACACAGTAAGTCTTCTCATTATTACAGTTAAAGATTATTTTTTTAAGGTTGAAGTGGCTATACCTATGCGTAATGCCTCCTTGCTTGTCCCCTATGGAAGCCCATGGCAATGGTGCCCATAGAACTTATTCCAGCGGGGTAAAACTCAAGAACAAGACGTACAATATCGACAAGCTTGATACCTACATTTCTGGCTTTCCATATCCCCTATGGGCGCCCATGGCAAGAGCGCTCATGGAGCTTTGCCAGGGGGTAAATTGAAGAATGAGAATTATAATATCGACTAGCTTGATATCTACATTTGTGGCCTTGAATTCTCACGGGAGAGCAAGTGACTCCTCGCGCTCCCCCATGTGCTCCCATAGCAAGAGCGTCCATAGAACTTTTTTAGGAGGTAAACTGAAGAATGAGACGTTTAATATCGATTAGTTTGATATTTAAATTTGTGACCTTGAACTTGAACGTCCACGGGTGACTTGAACGTCCAAGTGCCCCTTTGCCCTCCCTTTTGGGCGCCCATAGCAAGAGCGCCTATAGAACTTATTCCAGCGGGGCAAACTCAATGAGGAGACGTACAATATCGACTAGCTTGATACCTATACATTTGTGACTTTCAACACTTCCTATGGGAGCCTATAGCAAGGACGTCAATAGAACTTTTCCTAAGGCGGGCATACTCAAGGATGTGACGTGCAATATCTATTAGCTAGTTATCCACATTTGTGAACTTGAACGTCCACGGGAGGGCAAGTGCTCACATTTTCTCCCCTAAGGGAGCCCAGGGCACAGATGCTCATAGAACTTATTCCAGCGGGGGAAAACTCAAGGACGAGACGTACAACATAGACTAGCTTGATATCTACGTTTGTGGTTTTCAATATATTTATGGGCTCCCATGGTAAGGGCGTACATAGAACTCTTTCTAAGGAGGGCGTACTCAAGGATGAGATGTACAATAGCTACTAGCTTGACACCTGCATTTGTGACCTTGGATGTTCACGAGAGAGCAAGTGCTCTCTTGCGCTCTCCTGTAGGCGCCCGTGGCAAGGGTTTTAATACAACTTTTTCCAGCGGGGACGAACTCAAGGACGAGACCTATAGTATTGATTAGTGTAATATTTATATTTGAGACGTTCAACATTTCCTATGGGCGCCCATTTCAAGTGTGCAGTGTTTCAGCCTTTTATGTCACAAATACTTTTGGACGGTCTGGAAAGACTACGTTTTCCACTCCTGCGGAAATTAAACTTAGGCTTCATTAGGTTCTGTCCTGAGGTCAATAGTATAAGAAAGGAGCTCTTGCAATGGGCGTCCATAGGGGAGGGCAAGGAAGTACTTAAGTTCAACTGGACTTTCAAGGTCCCAAATGTAGGTAAAAGATAGTCGATATCATTATTGATTTCTCTGAGAAAATGCTATGGGCGCCGATGCTTATAGTATAGGCAACGGGGCAGAACCTAACGGAGGTGGATATTTTTATTTCTCTCCAGGGGACGGTCAAAATGGGTGGGGGTGTGAAAAATTATTTCCAAACCCTACATAAGTCTCTAACATAGGAAGCTAAAACGTTGCACACTTACTGCCATGGGTGCCCATAGGAGAAGGCGAGGGGGCAGTTAAACTTCCTGGACATTCAAGACCACAAATATAGGCATCATGCTTGTCGATATTGTACGTATCATCCTTGAGTTTGTCCCACTTGAAAATGCTCTATGGATGCCCTTGCCATGGGCTCCTATACAGTAGCGCAAGGGGTCACTTTCACTCTCGTGAACGTCCAAGATCATAAATATAGTTATCAAGCTAGTCAATATTGTACGTCTCACCCTTGAGTTTACACACACACCCGTAAAAATTAGTATTAGCGCTCATAGGAGAGAGCAAGGGAGCACCCGCCCGCCTCTGGACTTTCAAGGTCACAGATCTAGGTCTCAAGCTAGTCAATATAGTTATATTTGAGTTTGTCGTCGCTGGAATTACTTCTAGGTGTGTCCTTGCTATGGGCGCCCATAAGAGAACACTAGAGGGTATTTGCCTTCACGTAGACGTTTAAGGGAACAAATGTAGGTCTCAAGCTAGTCGATATTGAACATTTCATTCTTGAGTTTTCTCTCCTGGAAGAAGTTACATGGGTGCCCATGATGGATGACAAGAAGGACACTTGCCCCCACACAGACAGACGTTGAAGGTCCGACATGTAGATCTCAAGTTAGTTGATATTGAACTCCTCAACCTTGTGTTTATCCAACCTAGAAACAGTTCTATGGACGCCCATAGGAGAGGGAAAGGTGTGCACTTGTCCTCCTCTTGGACATTTAAGATCATAAATGTAGATATCAAGTTAGTCTATACTGTACGAATCATCATTGAGTTTGCATCCCTAGAAAAAGTTTTATGTGTGCCTTTGACATGGGCGCCCATAGGAGAGCTCAAGAGCGGCCACTTACCTTCTCCTGAACGTTCAAGGTCACAAATGTAGACATTAAGCTAGTCGATTTTTAAGTATCCTCTTTTAGTTTGGCCTTTGGCCACCCCGGGAAAACAATTTATTAGCGCCCTTGATTTTAACACTCTTTCTCTCATCCATTCTCTAATCACGTTAATTACAATATTTCCCATCTAATTCCAATTTTTCATAAAATACATCTACATGTAGAAATTCATGGCTATACGTGCTCTACCACTCTCTCTCTCTCATTTTAAAATCTCTAATTTTGAATAATTCGTGTTTTATTCACATTGATTACAAAGTGTTCTACCTGTTTTCTAATTTTCTACAGAGTGCATCTACATATAACTTTTCATAGTCATCCGTGCAGTCACAGATACATACACTTTGATGCAAATATTTCCAAGAATGTTAGAAATGTGTTCATGATGTCATTATATGCCTTACACGTTTAAATGTCGAATTAAAATATTTTCGGGAACTTTCTTTATACAATAGTATGATAAAATAATAAAATTATTTTTTAATTTAGCCAATATTGAATTAATTTAGTTCTAATCTAAGAGATAATGCATTTTAAACAGTGACTAAATTGCTTAATTGAAAATTATATATCCATATTAAAAGAGAAAAAAAAAACTGCAAGACTTTTTTGCGCTGTTAGTACAACTTGGCCATGAAAAAAAATCAACAGTATAATAAAGTTTATTTATAACTTTTATAATAAAAGCAGAAGTAACTAGTAATACTAGTAGTTTGATAGCCTTGCAAAGATTTTAGATAGAACAAAAAATAAAAAATAAATAATGTTATAGAAAAAGTAATAAAAAATATGAATAATAAAATAACATTTAAATAGAATATATATATATATATATATGTGTGTGTGTGTGTGTGTGTTTTCAACGTTAAAATCGCACATAGACGAATTGAACTGTAAATTTCCGCATGAAACCAAAGAACTTTTGTCATTCATCTGTGGCCACATATCTATGCAACGTCACACAAAAAGACAAAAGAGGTCCAATGAACTTAAGTGAAACTAAATCTGTCGGAATGGCTGAGGTCTGCTGAAATCTGCACCTGACGTATCACGTTATATTTACCCGGAAGTTTATTGCGCTTACCAGGCGCTCGTGTTACTTACTTGTCTATTTCTCGGGAACTCGAGAAAATCAAAATAATCTAAATTACTTCCTTGAAGGATTGGTAAAAATATTTCGAAAGCAGAAACACCTAATTTATTGCTACTCATTGAAATAGCACAGGCAGACGATAACTGACTGGACCGGTTATAGTCAAAATGGGTTGCGTATATATAGTAACCTCATGGAAGTCGCAGTTAACAAGTTCAGTCCCTCTTGACTGCGTAAAAACAAAATGTACCCGATTTCTATCCCATTGAAATCATATGCTCAGAGTTGGCAAAAAATGAAGTCCATCATGCCTGAGACGTGACACTCCTGAGCCCAGTAACTAAATTAAAAATTCATTAGTATGATGTCACTGGCAGAAGAATATGATGCCAAATTACAAAACGCTTTCGGATTAAAGATTAAATTAGAAACGCAGTTTTTTACATTTGTCCGATTTTTAAAATATAATAGCTTTAATAATTTGTCCTGATGCAAAATCTTCCACTTTTAAATAATAACAAGGAAATATACATTTCGTTATTCAAACTTGCATTAATACGGTTAAATCTGACTTCAAATTAGCAGATTTAGTTTACTTGCAGATTAAGTTTATTTGCACATTAAGTATGAAAGAAGACAATTACTAATAAGATAAAATATATTTGCGATTACTTAATTGTCATTATGTTAGTTTTGTTAAAAACAATATCTCGTTTATGTTTCAGCCATTTCAATTCATTCACGTTTCAATAATAAGTACGTATGTGGAAGTAGCAATATTGGTAATCATTATATGTAGTAAAGACTATAACTATTGTAAACCGCCTTTATTTAATACACCATAAATGACGTACATGAAAATTCACTGATGATAGACACTATGTTGTCCGAAAGCGCGTTGGCCTTTAAAAATACTTTTCACGTACGTCATTGATGGTGTATTGAATAAAGACGGTTTACAATATTTGTAGTAATAACAATGGTTTACATTATATACAGTAATAAAGACGGTTTTCCATTATTTGTAGTAACAAAGATGGTTCACAATATTTTAGTTCTAAATATATTGATATATTTTAGAAGTATTTTACCATACTTAGGAATTGGTAATCAAGTTTACGAATGACTGTGTTTGTAATGACTGTGTTTTTTATTTGCCTCAGTACTCGTATAATATCTTCATTTTAAATGTCTAGTTTAATATATTTGTCAGTATAATTTTAAAAATCATCACGACATTTTGAAGGCAATAACAAATGCGGAATCATCAAAATGCTCGCGCTTTCTCTACCAGTGGCATGCATCATGAGGTAAACTGAAAATGACTCTCTTGGCAACTCCTTGTCTGAGAAAAGGTACTGAATCTCATTTGCTTTTGGCTTGCCTCATGATGTCATCTTACTTCTAAAATGTGATTGCGTATGTATGTACGTATGTATGTGAATGCTATACCAAAGCCCTTACTCGGTTTGAAAGCTCACAGTTGTTTAAGCTTAGGTATCAAACCGAAAATATGTGTCCTCTACATTGGAAAAATCCGAAAAATTGATAGATTTTTAAATATTTGTAAAAAAACCTTTTCCCATACTAATTGCCTATGCATGTATGTAAATGATATACCGTAATAATGTAAAAAAATAAATGATATATCGTATGTAAATGAAATGAATGATATACCGTGAATAAATGATATACCGTATGTAAATGAAAAATTGATAGATTTTTAAATATTTGTAAAAAACCCTTTTCCCATTCTAATTGCCTGTGCATGTATGTAAATGATAAACCAACTCGGTCTAGAAGCTCGCAGTTATTTTAAACGTAGGTATCAAACCGAAAATGCGTCCTCTACTTTCGAAAAATCGAAAAAATTGATAGATTTTAAATATTTGTAAAAGAAACCTTTTTCCTATACTAATTGCCTATGTATGTGTGTGAAATTTGCAGTATGGCCATCTGTTGTATTCAAAACGTCCTTGTTTTCTAATATATTTAGATTCTAAACAAGTATTTGGAAGAAAGGTATTAAAAGCAAGATCTTGAACATATCCGCTTAGCCCCTAAGTAGCAAATATAAGACAAGATTCCAGTTTTATGGTTCACATAAAAATAAATGTCCGTAAACCCAATAAAGATATGCGTAAAGAACATACGGAAGAATCCATGTTTGTCACAGACATTATTTTACTGCATACGGAAGCAGTCAAAAAGTTTACGACATGATGTCATACTATGTATCATTGCTTTTGTGAGATTTTTTGGCATTAAATATGGGCATTTCTTTGCAACCGTATTCTAACACAGTTTCTGTTTTACTACTTATTTAAGAAGAAATTGAAAGCCCTTTAAATGCTTCATTTGATTTATTTTTATATCCTGTGTGTTCTTAAACTGAATTTGCGTACTCCTAAAATATTTACAAGTCTTAAAATGTTTATACTTGTAATATAATGAATTATCCGCCATTGTTTGGGTCTTAAAAAATACACAACACCATTTAATTTCCAAATCGCCTCATTTGCACCAAATCCATTCCCACCTTTCGTTTCAATGCAAATCCTTTAGTCTTAACGCATGCGTAGTTGCGCGCAACAATTTGCCGCGCATGCGTTCAAATGTACACTACTCTTCATAGTAATGTCCAGTTTGGAATGTCAACCGCCAATCGGAGAAAGTAAGGAATCAGATATCTCAATTTTTATGCTTTTGATTAAAAATTAACAGAAATTTAGAAAATAGAGTAGTTAAAAATATATTTTATTAGAATGCTAAGGCATACACATATATGTTGCAAAACTATAGAATTGTGCTAATCAAATGTGCAATATCTCCAATGCCAAAATGAAAGCGTTAAAATGGTATTAGATCCCGTATCATTTTACTTTCCCTGCAATACATGGTAATGTATAGGGGAAGCATTTGAATCATGCCGAAAATCGCAACTCGAGTTTTCGACGGATCTACACGTTTCGAGACCTCTAGAATACGAAAAAACTATTTTTAACGTGACGTCTGTGTGTGTGTCTGTGTGTCTGTCTGTCTATGCAGATTTTGTATCCACTCTAACTAAACAACTAATTGACCGAATTTCATAAAATTTATTAGGTTTGTCACTTGTGAGCGGATCTGATGTTGATTAGTTTTGGGTACGATTCGGGATAAAAGAACCCGCCTTTTTTGCAAAAGTTTGTATCCACTCTAGCTGAAAAACTAACGGTTCGAATTTCAAAAAATTCGGTAGATAAGTCACTTGTGGGACACCCTGGTGCTGATTAGATTTTGATACGATTCGGTAAAAAATAACCCACCTTTTTTTTTGCAAAATGACCCGCAAAAATCGCCAAAATCTAAAATAAAAAAACTACGTATGCTCAAGTATATGCATTAAATGCTTGTTTAATAATTAATTTTTAACGAAGAAAAGCATAAGACCAATCCTATTACACTAGGACTAGCCGTTCTCGAGATATTTTAGTTTTTTCGTATTTTCTCTGCGCCACCTTTGAAAATGAGTCCAGTTATCAAATGAGAACGAAAATTGAATTAAAAGTGAATTAAATTTAATTAAAATGAAGAGAACGTGAATATAAGTCTGCAGGGAAAGTCATGTGCTGCCCACATCAGATTTTTTATTATGTTTCAACAATTTGCTAAATTCAATGTATGAGTTTGAAAATGTTTTATCAAAATAAAACAGATGATTTAAGAAATTGAAAATATTAATAATCACCTTGACCTTTCCATCCGAAAGCAGTAATTGATATAATATAGTCAAAAATGTAAAAATCGTCTGCTGTATAAACGCATTGGGTTTTATTTCGTTGTTTAGCAACATGATATCATTTTTACTTTCCCTGCAATACATGTAAATGTATTACTTTCCCTGCAATACATGGTAATGTATTACTTTCCCTGCAATACATGGTAATGTATAGGGAAAGTATTGGAATCATACCGAAAATCACAACTCGAGTTTTCGACGGATCTACACGTTTCGAGACCTCTAGAATACGATAAAACTATTTTAGCGTGACGTATGTGCGTGTGTCTGTGTACCTGTCTGTGCAGAATTTGTATCCATTCTAACTAAAAAACTAATGGACCGAATTTCATAAAATTTGGTAGTTAAGTCACTTGTGGGCGAGTCTGGTGCTGATTAGTTTTGGGTACGATTCGAAATAAAAGAACCTTTTTTTTTTGCGAAATGGCCCGTAAAAGTTTATATCCGCTCTAGCTGAAAAACTAATTGATTGAATTTCACAAAATTCGGTAGATAAGTCATTTGTGGGACACTCTGGTGCTGATTAGATTTTCGTACGGTTCGGAAAAAATAATCTGCCGTTTTTTGCGAAATGGCCAGCAAAAATCGCCAAAATCTAAAATAAAAACTACGTATGCTCAAATATAACCATTAAATGCTTGTTTAATGCGTAATTTTTAACGAAGAAAAGAATAAGACCAACCCCATTACACTAGAACTAGCCGTTCTCGAGATATTTTAGTTTTTTCGTATTTTTTCTACGCCACCTTTGAAAATAAGTCCAGTTATCAAATGAGAACGAAAATTGAATTAAAATTGAATTAAATTTAATTAAAATAAAGAGAACGTGAATATAAGTCTGCTGGGAAAGTCATGTGCTGCCCACATCAGATCTTTTACAAATAAATTTGCGGGAAAAATATCGTTTGCATAATGCTATCTCGATGGAATTATATGAAATATGTTTCGTAATATTTCGGCAACTCATGGTCCCAGAAACTTAAAACATGGACTAACTTAAAACATGTATTTTAAGTGGCGCTATTTCATGGCTACCCATAAAATTTCATGAAATGCTGTGCAGCTGCTCTACCGTAATGATGAGAACACACACACAGACACACTATAAAAGCTATGTTATAATCATATTTTCACAAACATATAACATATTCTTCATTAAAATGTATCAATACCATTACGTACGATTTTTACGTTGATGATCTAAAACTTTTGAACTGATATCGTTGTTAAACTCTTATCTTCAAATGTTGAGATTTCTGCGATGCAAGGTAATTACTTGCTGCCATCGATTTTTAAATCAGGTACAGATTCCTTACATCGTTCAAATCATCATTTAAAAAATGCCAATGCACTTTACCAAGCAGTTAAATGATCATAAGAATAGTAAAGTTAACGACCTGGCGTATTTAGCTTGTTACTTGATGTATTTAAATCTGAAATGATTTATCTGTATTCATGCTCTGAGGGGTTTCATTAAAATTGGTATTGAAAGTTTGATATGATTCGTCTAGTCCAGATGTTTAACATTTTTTTTATAAAATGAGTAATTGCTCTTTGGAAATGTAGCTCTCTAGCATTTCAATTCTTGCCAATAATGCTTAAAGGAAATAAGCATTCTTTATTACAAGTTACTTAAATTAGGTTAGTAACAGATATTTAGTATGTAAACCTAGAATGTAAACCTATCAAAGTTAGCGAAATCAACTCTTATTTGCAGTTTAATTTTATAACTCGGCGTTGGTCACGTTATAAGCATTTCTCTCATGCTTCGTATATAAAAAGCGCTATTTATTTGAAAGTAACCCTGAGGGTGCCATCTTTGCTGTAGCTGACTTTTAGAATCTTCTTAACAATCTATTTTCAGAACCGATAAGTATTAGTGAGTCTTTGGTCTTCAAACAGCCGCCTATTTGCTCCCATATGCTTCATGTGAGCATTTTTCGCATCAAGCGACTACTAGCTTTTGCGTCACATTAGCCGACTACTGATGTTTGTGTTTTATATTTGTACAGCTGCGGTTCTTACCGAGTGTGGTTCTTACCTAATTTGATTTGTAAGATTTTGCTTATTAGCAGCGCATTTGAAACACCTATGCTTCTCTTAACTTTAGTCCAAAAATAATTTTTATCGCGTAAAAAGCTGGGATATTCAGTTATGAGTGGCGATTGGTGTAGTTAAGACTAGCGAAAAGTGATGATGGGTCGAAATAGAAAATACATATTCTATCGTGGCTTCAGCAAAATTGCGATTTATATCGAAAACATAGGAAGACAAAAAAATAGATTGTTGAGCTGGTGAACAACGATTTATCTGGAGCATTCATCATACGTGTGCCTGGAATGCTGTGCCCAAAATGTAGCTAAGATATCTTATTTAAACCAACAAAGTCCGAGCACTTCGTGCGCTATACGCCCTGCTTGCTGTTGCTTGGACTCGGAAAAACTGGGATCATATTTGTTCAAATTTGTAATTGCGATAAACAATACAGAATCTTCCGCACTTGCGCATAAAAATTCTCTCAAACTTTTAAAAATGAAAACACACTAAATAGGTATGTTATTCCCCAGAAAACTTGCTCTCAACGATATATCGACGTTTTTAAAATTTGCTAAGAAAGTTGGTGTACATTTGATTGAATAAAACCATTTCTTGTTTTCATTAGACATCAGAGATACGCAGTTGTGTGACTGGCATTTTGATGATTTTGGACGGAGGAAGCACACCGCCGCCATGCATGGGAAACGAAATGGGAACCGGCGGCCATCTACTCCTGTTGACCATTCACTGCGACGTCATTGAATTTTGTGAAAAGTTATCAGCTTCTACGGGAAATAACTCAATTTATGGATTGTTTGGAATTTTTTTTTTTATTCGTCATCGTCCAACTAATATATGTATAAACAAATTTTTCATTAATTGCACTGTTTAAAACATGAATTTGAAGATAAAGATGGAAGAAAGTCTTTGTAACTCCATGGTTTTGAATTTTAAATTAGGATGAACTCTTAATATTAACTTTCCTATATAGCAGATAACTTTCCTATACAGGATAGTCTCATCTATAACTCCATCAGTTGAATACAGTTTTGCTTTTAGTTTCCTCAGGCATTAAGATCTCATAACTAGGCAATTGCATCATGGTGTGACAACGCCTTCGGCCTGAGATATAACCCCTTTATCCCACCTAGATGGTCTATGCACCAAGGCAGACTTTGAGGGGCTATTTCTCCAGATTCAGAGGTTAATTTGAATAACCGCGCTAAGCCTGGTCGAATTAAAATACATGAGTTTTTTCGGCCCTCGCTGTTGCAATCGGTACTCTGGCATACTGACACATGCATGTTTATAATAGTGATCAGGTATATTTCGTCATATACTTTATTTATGTTTCGATTTATAAAGCGTGTTTCTGATTTTGGTTTTATATTTTCATCTTTTAATTTCGGCATTAAATATCTTGCATAATACTCGTTTAAAATAATTTTTATTGGAATTTCCTTGTTTGTGATCTCGGAATATTAACAACATTTCTTGAGGAGAATTCTCAAAGAATTCTCGAGAATTTTCAGAATTCTCAAAGGAACTTCAGAATTCTCATGAATTCTTAAGAATTCTCAAAGAATTCTGAAGAGTTATTATTAAGCCGACTACTTAAAACAACGGGAAGATACAGTGTGAGAAAAACTGATATAATTGATACGATAATCTAACGTATAGCGTAAATAGTTTATTTCCATAGATTACTAAGTTAATATTGTATTACATTGAATATAATTATAAAGTACTGTACTACAGTTAACTGTATAATTTTTTCTGATAAATTTAGCAGAGCAATATCAGCTTCTGACAAGCTAATCTTGGGTTGTTTAATGTTGATCGCTGTGTCTTGTTGCTCTTAAGAAGGGGGCTGTTTTGCCTCAAAATCTAATTGACATATTATTGTGTTACATGGTGTCTTATATGAAGCATTTTAAAGTGTTTTACTATGATAGATTTCCCTCCTCGTCAATGTACACATTTGCGGCTGTTGTTTTGTTTATTATATATCACTACCTTCTTACTGATTATCAGCCTGTAGTCAATAATTTCAATTACTCTAGCTACAGAAATACACCAGAATAAACTGCATGTAACTTTATATCTGCAGCACAATTTAAACAACAACATAAAATATGCAGTCTCAAAGAATAATCGGTTTTGGGTTGAATACAAGACATTAAAAAATTACGTTGCTTTGAGAATGGAATATTTTAATATACTTAAATGTTACTAATGTTTACAGTGTTTTATATCTCAATTTAAATAAATACATAATAAGATGCTTTACATAGTATATAGTTTTCCGAAACGAATTATGGCACATCAGCATGTAAATGGCGCTTGCATGACGCTTAAGGCAATTTGTGGTTTCGGAAATTCTCTGTAAGAACACTGACTGATAAGGTGGAAAAACCCAAATAAGATGAAAATCCCGATAGGGATTGCACAATCTAAAAAGGCAAGGACATAATACATGTACATTTGCTAATTTTCAATAAAACTGTTTTGATATTTGTATTTTTAACTTTTTCTGACAGTAAAGCATGCATAGAGACTCGTTTGAAAATAATTGTAAAGGACAGAAAATTCGAAACCGTGTATTTCGACCAACGAATTCTTTTGAGAATATTATAGCACGATATATCATTTTTCAGTACTTGTGTCTTTATGTGGAAAATACACATTTTCAAAATAAAAATCAATTTTTCTCAAGTCGGTTTTATGCAGTTTGTAGAATATGATATCTGGAACACGTTTATGCAAAGGTATGCTGATTATATTTTGGTAAAAAAATATTTAATGGGATTTGTATGCAGTCTGGTCCATACTATGAATCAAACTAGGACTCTAGAATGTTGAAGTAAGTGCTTGTCAGTCCACCCCTGAGAACCCAGACCGTCCAACTCACTCGCTAGTATGGAACAGTTGAATGAACGACTGGTGTGAATCCACCCCTGGGAAAGAAATAAAATATCTGGCTCCGTTAGGTTCTGTTCAGCGATCGATTCTAGAAGTGTACAAGGATTCCGCCTTTGAAGCCTCCGAGGACTCTTGGAGAGTCTGGAAAGATTTTTTTGACTCACGTCCAACCGTTTTGTCCAACCCCAGGGAGACTCGTTTATGTTGGTCGATACTATGTATAAGTGTGAAAGTTTCAGGCTTCTAGGTTTCCAAGAGGCTTTTGGATGGTCTGAAAAGATATAAAACACGTTAGACAATTATTATATAGATACGTAATGCAGAAAACACCTATTGGAAACACCTACTAAGCAATATAGTCCATTATGATAAAATATGTTAATTATTAATTCTCAATTTGGAGTCAATTTTGCCAATCTGTCGACATTTTTGACAATTTGCAATTATTTTAAGAAAGTCTATTGGTTGGCAATATTAAACCAAATTAGTCACCAAACACGCCAAATGTATCGTCAGTGCTATATATTTGGCGATTCTTACTACTGCGAAATTTTATGTAATTTTTTAGATACATTTATTTGAAAAATATGCAATATCTCGGGAAAGGTTTAAGCTAGCGTTCTAAAGTTTATGTTATTCATTTCATAATAAAAAAATACTAATATTATTAAATGTCATGTTTTTTTATGATATTTGCAAAAATTCATTTGAAAATGTGGGGGTCTTTCGAACGTGCGATCGCGTTTTAAATCAACAGAGTTTCAGTATTCATGGATCGGGCACACAGGCTAACAAAACACTAACATACATATACATATACACTCAGAAATCACATTGAAAACGTTCGATTTGTGTTCGGGGATGTTCGAAACGTGCTCCCTCCTTTGAAAACTCGGATTTGAAATTTCGCCCCACTACAATCCTTTCCACATACAGCATACTATGTATGTAAGGAAAGCAATAGTATACTCACTAAAATTGCCCAAACAATGATTTTATTTTTAGAATTTTCAAGAGATTTGACATTCCACAATATGCTAACGCGATATATTGTATAGCCGTGCAAATAGTCTACTTTATCGCACGTAGGATCAAAATCCCATTTAAAAGTTGGTGTTTGGTAAATGGCTTCAAAAACACATTTTCTTTGAAGATAGATCTAAGCAACTGAAATATATTTTATTTTCACAAGAACTGATAAAGCTAGAGTGCTGTTAATAGAAAGGTTTAAATTAAATGTTTGGTAAAAAAAAATCATACAATTATTAAATAATAGTTATTAGGCTAGGACATTTAAGATGTGGTAATAAAACCATTGGGATGTGATACTAAAATTTATTAAGAAAAAACGAATTTTCCATATATAATACTAATTTTGAAGTGCGTTTTAATTTAATAAAACACAAATTTGATTTTATATGACACAATAACTCATTTTTTAAATCTCTGGATGTTGCCAGCTGCAAGCTAAAATTGATAAAATTGATGATATGTAAATTTTTAAAACTTAAATAAAGATGATTGTTTGTTTCATGATATATTATTTATTTTCAAACATATTTAATTAACATTCATCAAAATTGCAAAATTCCGAAAATACCAATTTATAGCATTTATGAAGCTTAAGTTTTGGGATCAGAAGATGTGATGACGTTGGTATGCAATTCATGATCTTCTATCACATCACTTCAAAGGGGGCTGGTAAGACAAATAAGTTTTAAACGATGGTAGCTAGAGTTACAGAAGTGTGTAGTAAAGTCACCATGTACTACCAGATGAGATTGCCGAAAGCACCTGTAGCGTTAAACTTTGGACGTTAGAATTTCTATCTCGGAAACTATGAAATATACACAAAAAATGTCAATTAGAAGCATCACCAAATTAGTAGGAAATGGTATTTCATTTAATACAAAAGCGCTATTTACATAACGCACAGTTTAACGTTAAGTATGCTACATCTGCTACAAGACATGTTTGTTTGCTAGAAATAACTTCCTGTTACACCTTCACCAGCATTACTGGTGAACGTTTAGCAGTAGGAAATCGTGAGGCACACTCAAGGTTAATTGAATATGTATAAGGTATTCTACGGACCTTGAGGCATACTGCCGTGCAGCTTCTACAGCGTTTCCTCTGAATTCACCATATAGCAATATCATCTCCCAATAATCTTCATTCGACTAGTCTGCCATGATATTTTTTTTTGACACGATGCTCATCAAAGTCCACACATCTGATGACAGAGGATCGTTTGCAAAACTTCTCGAATATTTTATATGCCGAAGTGATTTTGGGTGTCACAACCATCATTTGCATACGATAAGTACAGTGATGCTTAGAGCTTTCTATTTGCACAAATTCTTTATGTAAAATGTCATTTCTTACTAAATCGATGATGATCTACAACGTTGTTATTGGCATTTTTACTGCATCTCTCATAGTTTCTGAAATACGAGGGCTAACTTCCAAATTTTGCAGTTAGGGAAGGTCATTAGTCTCATCTGGTAGCACAGAATAGCTTTGTTATACAGATAAATAGCTTTCATAGCTCTGGATCAGTGTTTTTTCACCGATTTTGATTGTTGAACCCTTTTCAAATTCAATTTGATGGTGGAACCCCAAAATTAGAAATCGTTCATTATAGTCCAAATTTAAATTTACTCATTTTTTTATTTTTAAGAAATTTTACGCGAAATTTTACGTCACAGAACCCCTATAATGCTGCCGAGGAACCCCAAGAATTCCTTCTACCACACTTTATTAATCGCTGCTGTAGACTATAGTTTAAAACTTATTTGGACTACTTACAACTTTACAGGGCACCCGGTATATTTTAATTAAAACCGTTTCTCATTGTAAATAATAAGTTCCATATCACAATACTTGCTTTATGGAGGACTATTGTAAGTAATATACTGGCGCTGAGTACATTCGAGGAGTTAGGTATATAATGATCTTCCATACGGTCAAACTCACAATCATTTTGTCGCCATCTCCTTCTGATACCCACGACCTTCTCTTCTTTGATTCTTAATACATTCTCACTACCGTTGAAATTTCCAAAATATTCTAATCTTGGATACTTCACAGGGCAGACACTGTAAGACTCCGCCCTCTTCTAGCCTAAAAGTAGTTGTAAGAAACACAAATATTTTCTTTTCACTTTGTTACTGTGAGGCTGGTTCCCAATCTATGGAATTCGGAAACAAAGTTAGATAAGAATACAGATTTAGGATGTCAGCTATAATTTAAATGCCTCCACGAACTGCAAAAATGATGTGGGGAGAACAAATATGTTTCGGTGTCAGACTTTGTGTGAGGAAATCGCCAACCGTCGTTGTCTAAGGCACTCAAGATTCCAGCAGAAGAGTATAGGAAATATTTCAGTGTGTTCTCATGATATCTGGGAGATACTAAGTGAGAAGAGATGGGGCGAGGCAACTGGAGAGAGAGGACGTGCAGAGACCGCAAACGACCAGGTCAAACTAAAAGCTTTTGCAAGATAAAAGAAAGAAAAGAAGAAAGACCAATCATGCATAAAACATTGATTATGAAACGCTGTCCAACTGAAATGCAATTTTATTTAAACATTTCTAAAATGCGATACATTCAGCGGTGGTACTTTTAAAATTATCACAATACTACAATAATTTATTATATTTGAAAACTTCATCGGAAACAAATGAACTTTAGTCAAATAACGTCATCGAAATATAAATCATCTTGCTCTCTGTATAAAAGCAGTGAATATTTTATTCATAAACTTTTTTCCATTCCTTTCATTCAGCGGCGATATTATTAAAATTATCACAATACTGCAATGATTTATTTTACTTAAAAATGTAAAACCATGGAGGTAAAATTACCTTCTAACTCCATGCTTAAAACTTCATCAAAATAGCAATAATATGGAATCGTCTACTTCTCTATGTAAAATCAATGAATGTTTCATTCATATCAGCTATATTGCAGACTCCAGAGCTAAATAATTTTGTGTTAAAGAAATTCAGCAATTTTTATACAACTCATCTTACAGCTTGATGTGTTTACATTCTCCATACGTAAAAGTCAGGCTTCGTTGTAGAAATGTTCAAAGTTTGATAATAATTTAAACTCCAAAATATTGTAATTGTGTTGGCGCAGTATATAGATGCACAAAAAGAAAATAAACCGGTTTTAGGACGAATGCAACACTAAATATAAATGAAAAACTACTTTAAAAATCACGATTTTGACACAAGATGGATGCCATATTTTATTTTGAAGTGGTTCACGTGATCTCTTCATATAATATGGGTGCAATTACTATTTTAATTTCTATTTAAAGAACTACCAAACATATTTTTCTGGCATTTTTTTTTATATATTTTATGGGATAATTTGAATATTTCATAAAATTTTCGAAGCAAGTTGTGAATTTTAAATTTGCTTAAAAAATGTTTAAAAAATTAGCTTCCACAGGGTTCAATGTATTTTATTTTTCAACCCGGGTTCAATCCAAACCTAATTGGGTGATATCATTCATTTACATTCCCATGTGTCCCACACACCATCTCAACAACGTACTAAAATTCCATTCTGATAAAGTCATTTTTACGGCAGTTATCGTGCGGACAGGCAGACAGACAGAATGAACACAGAATGATGACAGAAGTCATAAATACTTTTCAACTATGTTGTAAAGTGTTAAAAAAGGCAGGAAATCTGAAAAAACTTTATATACCCTCCACTGAGTGAAATGGATTATAAATAAGTATTAAGTTACAATGAAATATCTATATTATTAAGATTCACATCAGATGAATGTGATCTATTTTTCCTATCTGGAATCATTCTGCCGATTCGACTCGCGGAAGGCTATCGGACGAAAAAGAATGGTGTGTTTTTCTAAACATTTGTACAAATATACTGTCTTCACAGCAGATTCCCTGTTATCTGGAGAATTACTCACAACACACGACAGACCACAGGTTACCACACTGAAACCACAGGATTTTATAATAGTTTTCCACATTTGCCATTTTTAGTGCACTTTTGTTTGCTAGAGTGGATGGACAATTCTCTAGACAAGTAGCGTCCCAGCTCTCTATTAAGAGATATCTCAGTTGCATCATTTTTGCATTTAAATTATATCTGGCATCCTAAATTTGTATACTTATCTAATGTCTAACATGACTCTTAAATGTCTTGCTCATTGTGCCAGATATTCGTGCTCATTAAGTCTTTGATTTCTCTAGTCCTTGAATGTATTACTTTTTACTTTAACACACATAGTATATTTTGTGGTTTAATTTTGACAATTATTGATAACTCATAAATTATTTCACACATTATAAAAAGATTAGTCTTGTATCATCATAGACATAAAAAATATGCAATAGTTTACAAAAGAATGCACCAATTATCTGTAATATTACTTTTGAGATAATGTGTTATTTAAACCAATGGGGTTGTAACCAACCAAAGCTGCTATCAATCCCAAAACTTAACTATTTTGATGTTCCAGCTTCATTAATAATGCAAAATTTGTATGATGAGTTGTAATTATCGTAAGGACATGCGGTTTTGTTTTGTAGAATCCGCCCGAAAAATTGTACAAGGCCCTAAACTTAATTTTGAAACTTCGGACACCTGATCTATATTTTTATGTGTGTCTGTGAACAATCATAAATGTTTTTTATTATCTAAACATTTTTTGTGTGTTGAAAAATTATTAAATCCTTTTTTTAAGTTCTTTATCAAGTTTTGAACTTTTAGAGACATGAATTAAGTAACATGTTTTAGTTTCTAACCAGACTAGGTTTTTTTTATTCCAATCAGCAAAATCAAATTAAAGAAGTTTGAATTAAGTTGATCTCTATTTTGTCAAAATTATATTAACCCTCTGTAATACTCCATGCAGAAAATAAAAGAATCTACCAAAGAGAAGTTCTTTATTCATTTATATCAAAAGAGATTTAAGAAAAAATAAATTAGGATCATGTAAATCTTTTCATGATACGTAGATGCACATCGAAGTTCTTATTCAATTTTGGGATAATAAAATAAACCAAATTTAAATATTTAAATTTAACTTTCTATTATTTTAATGTACACTAGCCCTTGAGTTTATAGAATTTATGAACATCCACTATAACGCGTATCATTTATGCATTATTTAAGATGTCAGAAATGTTTATATAAGAATAAAACATTTATTTATTATTAATTCAAAATATTTAGACACAAAATGTAGGAAGTGTAGAGAATGGAAATAGTTTATAGACTCATCTAAAAATTTATAGAAAATACAGAAATGGAGTAATTAAGGAGACTCGGCACCTCAAACAAAAGAAAATATTACCAAAGTTTTAAACATATGTTTTGATATTATTGTATAATTGTTTAATGCACATGATTAAATAAAAAAATTAAAAATAAAGTTTTTTTTATAAATTTTTAAATGTTAAAATTGATGTAGGCTTTATTCTATTTTGTTCTAACATAGTAGGATTTTTCTGAAATAGTAGTATTTCTCTATTTTATTCTAAAACACTACGCTTTACTCACTTTAAATTATAACGTCTATTTTCATTTTGAAGATTTGTATCTGATTTTTTTATATATTATTAATAGTAATATTTTCTATAGATTTAAGAATTGTATTTTTTAATGGCTTCCTGAGAAAAAAATTAAAACCACATGCATATGTAGAAAAATAAACACAAGTATTCTTATAGTTCATTTTAAAAATAAAAAGTTTACAAAATGATGCAAATTCCATCCATAAATATCTTAAATATGATCTAATGTTGTTGTTGTTGAAACCCAGACCATCCGACCTACCAGAAAGGTGTAAGGTAACTGTTTGGACGGTCGGGAAGTGCCACCCAATTTAGACCGGAACCCAGTGGGGGAGGCATCCACAGGGACCGTACCCTCCTTCCCCTACCACCAACCTCTCGGAAGGACTTTCGGACCCACATGTTTAACGTGATCGTACTCCGCATGAACACGGCGGCAGTTTTTGGCAGTGGCTGGAATCGAACCCGGGCCTACCGAGTGCAACTCCAACGCGCTAACCAATGGGCTACCGCGCCCCATATGATCTAATGTCGAAAGCCCAGACCACCCGACTCGTCCGTAGACTAAGAGCAGCTGTTTGGATGGCCGGCCATATGATCTAATGTGCAATTCATATGATCTAATGTGCAATTCATAAAATTTTTTAAGAAATTTTTGATGAAAAAGCAGTAACATTTTGAAGACATTAGAAATCTAGAAACATGAACTGAGATAACTGAATTAGAATAGTTAATTTAGCTATAATTTTTTAATTATCAAACTATTGCTTATACTTTTCGTGCATACTTCCGTAGTCAAACACAACTATAACGATTTGTTGACTTAGGTAAATATTCTTATTTTATTAGAACACGAATAGAGACAGCTGAATTAGAATATTTAATTTAGTTTTAATATAATTTTTTAATTATCACACTATTGCTTATGCTTATTATGCCTATTTCCCTAGTCAAACACAACTATAACGTTTTGCTGAATTAGGTAAACATTTTTATTTTAGTATTAATTATGGGATTATTAATAAGGACAAATAAAAGTAAAAATTCTGAAATATTGACAATTTTTAAAATATTAGCTTTCGAAAGGTAACGAAAAATAATATAAGTTAGCATTGCCCTAAACGACGCCTATTGCATTTTTATGTAACTTAAATTATCAAATTAATATTACTGTAATACATAAAAAAGTTTCTTTAAATGAAATAACTATAAACGCATAACGATAAGACTATCCAAATGTTTTATCATTTATAAATAACTAAAATTGTTAGAAACATCCTGGACCATATGCAAAGCCTTTCTTCGTTTAGATTATATGTTTCTTTGTATTACAGCTCTTTTAATTAATTGCATAACGTGTTTATACTTCATATTATTTTCTCTGATTCAGAAGCAATCATTTTCTTATTTGTAGCATTTTCTCCAATACTGTATAAAATATTTATAAGGTGTATACAATTTTCGAGATTTTCGAGGCATATTTTACATAAATAATGTACAAAATAACAAATATCTAGATTGCTTTACAAAATAAAATAGAGTTTTGTCTTGAAAATGATTGTTTTATCATACAAATTAGAAATTTGATACAATACGAACAAATAAAAGGCCAATGCTTAGTGCAAATAAACTTTTATCAATTACGGTAATGAATACCAGGAATATATTAATGATTCATGTTCATTTCTGCTTTGTTTTTAAAAAACATTCTGTCATTGTACGACGGAATACAAGAAGTAATGAATAGTGTATTAAATGTAAGCATTAAAGAGGACGTGGCATTTTAAAGGAAAAAGTAATGAAAAATGTTTGTTAAAATAGCTGTAGCTCAAGTTATAAATGTAACATTAATCTGAAATGTTGTCAAACATACACTCTTTTGAAAAAATAAAATAAAATAAAATAACCGAAGCACCCCTAAAAATATAATCCGATCATCTCGAAATTTCGCATGCAAATTCTTTTATACCAAGTATGAAAATGGTTACATTTGCAAGCCAATGAGTGTTAACTTTGGTCATAGCGCTCGTTTCTACTGCGCAACTAGCATCCTATAAAACAGGCTTAAACTGTGGACGGTTTATCTTTGCTCGTTATCGGCGTTGCAGTTCAGTGAAGATACAATCAATAATACCACTACGACGTAGCCGAAGACCTTATAAGAAATTAGACGAGTTCAGATGCGGTCGTATAGTCGGGATGCGTGAAGCTGGCTGATCATACCGAGCACCACCTGCACCGAACGGACACTGCTGTACAAAGGTGCTCGCAGCAATGGTTGCTGCAAGGAACTCATCGGCCGAATGAAGGCCCTGGAAGGCCAAAGTGCACGAATGCGAAGCAAGATCGGATGATTGTACGACAGGCCCGAACTGGCCCAATGGCATCATTGTCCCCCATCCAACGTGATGCAGCCTCTTCCATACCACACGTGGCACCTTCCACCATCTCACGACGCTTGGCTGAGGTGACGTTACGTTCATGGCGGCCTTTAAGACGTCTGCCCATAACCCCACAACATCGACAGAGCTGTTTGGAGTAGTGTCGTAGACGAGCATCATGTCTACCAGCAGACTGGCATCGCATAGTGTTCAGCGATGAATCCTGCTTCAGTCTTTCAGCAGATGACCATCGGGTACGTGTGTGGAGGCGCCAGGGCCAGCCGTTCCAATAAGACTTCCTTCTACACAGGCACACAGCTATTACCCCTGGTGTGATGGTGTGAAGTGTTATCTCTTATGACAACAGGTCGCCTCTAGTCATCCTGCGTACAATTTTAACAGCTCGACGATATGTTAATGAAATCCTGCGGCTGTTTGCATTACCCTTCATGGCACGTCATATTGGGGCCATTTTTCAACAAGATAATGCCATGACACATACGGCTCGCATAGTTTTGGACTGTCTTCGTGCTGTTGATACTATTCTGTGGCAGCAAGGTCACCAGACCTTTCGCTAATCGATCATGTATGGGACATGCTAAGCCGCCAGATTCGAGAACCCCGAAATGTAGCAGATCTGGAGCAACGATTGAGGAATGCTTGGCAGAATACATCGCAGGATGACATTAGGAAACTTTATCACTCCTTACCGAGACGTGTACAAGTATGTATTGCCGCCAAGGCGGGTTTCACCAATTACTGATTAGAAAATTCAATGTGCAATAGCTAATCATTAATGGGTCCTGCGGCCTTAATTTTGTAATCACTTCATTACCTGTGTATGAGCTGTACGCATATTTAATTTCAATAAAAGCAGTCTTTTTTTTCATGGTGCTTCGTTTTTTTTTTTGCAAAAGAGTGTATATGGGTAATTTTAAGAAAATTCAACAATTCTTATACAACTCATCTTACAATCACTTGTTTACATTCTTCATCCATTAAAATTAGGCTTCGTTGCAGAAATAATCAAAGTTTGATGATCATTTAGACTAAAAAATATTGTAATTGCGTTGGCACAAAATATAGATGCACAGATAAAGCGCTTTTAGGACGGATGCCACACTAAATATAAATTTTAAGGAACTTTAAAAATCACGATTTTTACAATGAAAAAAGAAGATGGCTGCCATATTTTATTTTGAAGTGGGTCGTGATCTCTTCATATAATATGGATGTAATTATTATTTTAATTTTTATTTAAAAATCTACCGAACATATGTTGCTGAAATTTTTTTTATATATTTTATGGGATAATTTATATGTTTCCTAAAATTATCGAAGCAATTTCTGAATTGTAACTTTGCTTAAAAAATGTTTGAAAAAGTATTTTCCATAAGGTTTAATGTATTTCACTTTTTCAACCCTGGTTCAATCCCAAACTAATTGGTTGATATCATTCATTTACATTACCATATGTCCCACAGACTGTCTCAACACCATACTGAAATTTCATTTAATAAAGTCATATTTATGGCAGTTACCATGTGGAAGGACAGACAGACAGACAGACAGGCATAAACACTTTTCAACTATGTTGGAAAGTGTTAATAAAAATGTAAAAATAGAATATTTTTTAAATTTCGGTCCTTAAAGGGGGCCAAGTCCTCTTGAAAAATTATTATAATTCAAAAGTATCACTTTCATATTCGCACCAAAAGTTAAAGTCATGGGAATCTGCAATTCGCCGATGAGCAAGAGTAAAAATGAAATTACATAAATTAGGCATACTTCTATGACTTTTCTATTTTTTCACCTGAAAGATGAGGCATTGCCCCAAGGATTCGGTTCAAACCTCTCTGAAAATATATGTTTTCGTTCTTTACGTTTATGTCAAGATAGAAACTCCGTGATACAGTCACCCTCCTATAACGAGATTAAATTGTACAGCGTTATATGGAAACCTAGTTATAAGAAACTCAGATTTGTGCAAATCAGATTAATTCGTATCGTGCTATATGGAAACCCCATACTGTGTTGTACGGATACTTCGTTATAGGAAACTCAGAATTAGTACAAAACATAACAATTCGAACCGCGTTATATGGAAACCGCATTAAGTGAAACCCAGAACATATAAATCAGAATGATTCGTTCAATGTTATATAAAACTGTATTTTTAGAGCATCATGTTATGATAAATACGGTTATGAAGTATAAGTTTATAGATACAAAAGGCAATAAATATATATTTACGTATTTCGAATTATTTTGAGTTTAAGACTTCATATAAAAAAAATTAAAAATACAATACGAACTATAAATTTCATATCTTTTTTCCAAAAAAAAGTCCTATTAACATTCATCATCGCTGTCAAATATTAGTGGCCTAATTCTTTTTTTTTTAATATCTTATTCACTTTGCATATCTTTATTTTCATTTTCAAATGTAGTTTTATTTTTTAACTTTATCGAAATCTCTCTATGAGGGGCTAAACAATTTTATAATTCTCTTTTAAACTTTGCACTTCGCACTGTTGAATGATCATTTTCAATAAAGTAATTTTCTAATTGTTTATTCAAATCCAGTCCCCTTTTCACATCATTTAAATTGAAATTTGCAACTCATTCTTTATCCATATTTTCGTCTGCCAATGCATTTGAGGTAAATGTATTATTTTTTTTTATAGGGAATTTCCCTGATAACTGAAATTGATTTTTTACAGGGGAATTCCCCATTAATTTAAACCGTAAAAGTGGAATAAAAAATCCATGCTATAGGGAGACTGTTTAAGTTAATTGAGTTGTATTATACAGACACCGCGTTATAAGATTCCCACTTTGTATAGAAACCACGTTTTATGAGTACCGTGTTATAAGAGGTCTGTCGCAATTTTTGCTCAGCATTATATGGGAATCGCATTATGAGAGTAGCGCGTTATAGGAGGGTTGACTGTAATATTTTAAATAAAATTAAAAGTTGTTAATTAACTTTTCAACGGGTAGGGTATTCATAACTGGGAATCCTAAAGCATTTCTTGCAAGCAACTTCGTCGTAATTAATGGTTGGGTATATAAAGTGGAAACGTTTCATGCTTACGAGGATCATCTTTTGATCATCCCCTTTTACTTCAAAAATACTTAATGATTCTAAAGTATAAGCATTCTCTCAGATAAATTGTTTGACTCGTACACTTACGTTCATACCAGTCAAAATGTTCAAACACATACTAGTCAAAATGTTAACATAAAATACGATCTTGATCTAAGTACTGTAGCTTCTACATCTATATGATACAAAGTGTTATGCAGTTTAATTACAGTTGATGTTATCTACTATTTTATATGAGTGAATCTAAAAAAAATGGGAATATTTGTATTTCATAGTGCTATTTTCTATTTTTGGGATTTAAATTTTTTTTATATATATTATTCTGCTTCTTTTCTGCTATAATTAAAACCTTCTAATATCCCAAAACTTAAATTCTGATATTGCAGTAAAAATAAATTTTGTTCAATAAAATGTCACCTAAATTCCCTGTTCCATACCTATGATTTGCACATGCTAATGGATTTATCTCAAAAACAAAAAATCTTATGTGGGTAGCATATGACTTTTCCTACATAAACTAAGTACTTCACTTCTTTATTTCTCTTGTATCTGAAATTCTGATCGTGACCTTTAAGGCATATGCCCCCGGCATAACCAGTGGCAGAGACACCATCCTCCGGACGGATCCCCCCCCCCGTAATTTAATTGGTTAACAATAAAATCCCGGGATGCGATATTTGAAACAAAATCTGAATACACCATTAATGGAGTGTCTTTAAAATTTTGTCCAGTGGTTTCAAAATATATTATACTGCATAAAATGAAAAGAAATACATTGTTATTATTTTTCAACATAAATGAAGTGTATTGTTTAGAAATTCTGACCTGTCTTTAGCGACAAAAGTAGCATATTTATGAAAATTGATTGTGCATGATAATAATAATAATAATAATAATGACACATGATTCATTTTAATAATAACACATGATTTATTTTGCCTGCATTTTCATTATATCAAATTGTTAAATGCACATGCGCAACATGAAGATGTAATTATATTTTTTTTACTTTCTTTGTCTGGTATATATTTATTTTATTTAGTAACTTTTGGCCCCCAGGTGATCTCCAATTATGGAAAACAATTTGAACTATATTCTGAATGATGGTGTAGCGTTAAATGTGAATGTTCAACATTAAGATATATAGTTTCCCATCATTTAGCAACTTTTGTCACCCTAGGTGATCTTTAACTATTTGCCAAAATGAAATGTTCAACATGGATCATGCAAATATACTATTTTTATATGTAAAATTTTCTTCACACACACGTTACAGTTTAGCTCAAATGATAACTTTCAAGACCCCAGTCATTTTGATGAAATTTTTATTTTGTTTTTATTTCGCCCTAATCCACATTCCTTATTAAGGGGCATGTTAATAACTGACAAGCTATGTGAATGACGAATAGAGGTTAGTATTGTATAGAATGCTATTGATGAGTAGGATTTCTATTACTAGACATCGTTATCAACGTGTTGCTCTGATTATAATTCAGTATAATAATTCTGACTGTAAATTGTTTGAAAATTATATCTTGTCATTCATATGTTCGTAAACATCATCATCATTATGTCATTTGCATAAAAAAATACAGATACAAATACAAAAGTACAAAAAAAAATGCAAACATTTAGGCTCTGCTGTTAACATATCATTAAGTACCCATGATGTATTTGCTGAATTATTTTAAATTTTCTGGATTTCAAATTTTTCCTTATTTGTAGAATAACCCATATACCGTAAAAAGTTCTGAACAAAGAAATAGTTTAGTTGCTCAAAACTTGTATAAGTAAATAAATCCGTGAAAGTAAATTACAATATTTAAATTCCTTTATTTTTACTATATAAGTAAAGGAGTTTATCATCGTTACTGAGATTATAATCTAACTTCTTGCAATCACGAGCTTATCACCAGAAATCCTTTTAATTTATGCATATTGATTAGTGGAAGTAATCTCCTCATCATTCAATTTTTGTCTATTTTTATTCTCCTTTAAAAGATTATCTGCTTTAAAAAGAAGCTTTTTCAGCCATTAATGATTTTCTAGTACCGACAGCGGAAATCTGCAATATTAAAGGCATGAAAATTTTATTAAATTTAATTTACAAACATAAATAATCTCACTCAAAATATTTTGGTGAACATATTTTAGCCCTCAAAAATGTTACATCATATAAATAAAAAGGTTCTTGAAGTTATATGTTTCGGAAATTTTAAATTTCTTTATAATCTAGTATTAAAACATTTCTTCCCATGTTTCTGGATGCCTAAAAATACTGTGTATTTCCAAATGTAAAAAAATAATAGCTTTTGTAATTATATTTATATAATATACGTTTGACTATAGTTAAAATTTTAGTGTATAATGGTTTTGATAAAGAGTCCATAAAAATATATTTTAATAGAATTTTATACATATTTATCTGTGTGCATATTCGAAGAGGACAAATTTTATTTTAACCAGGTTAGCCTAACTGTTTCCTTTCTCTGGTTTAACTTATTTTCTGTATTACATTCATGTTATTATTTAAGTTTTCCCCTTTTTTATTTCGCATAGGAATTAATATTTTTACATCAGCTTTATTTCATTTTGCCACTTTTTAACATGACTACGCAAGCTATCCAGCTGAAATTGGAGCATTACGGTAAATGTAAACAATTTGGACGCTTCTATCTTCGAATCTTATATTTAAAAATATATAAACAGTTTATATTTATTTTGTCGGAAATATAGTACCATTTATGAATATAGAAAAAATGCAATCTTTTAACATTTTAAACTAAAGACCTGGCATCTGTCAGTTACAGAGAGAAATATTTGCTACGCTTAAGTATCAAGAGTTACGCATTATCGAATGTAGTTGTAAAATTATACTACTTCTTAAGCATAGTGTTTTAGTATATAGCAAGAGTATAGCATTGCATATAGCATTGTTTTATCTACTATGATTCTACAACAGTTTTATGTCCTGAAGAGCTGATACGTACTTAGTTTAGTATTCACTAGGGGGGCTCTTCCCCCAAATCGCTACGCTTCGTCAACCCCATTTGGGCGGTTTCGCCTCCTACTCGCTTCGCACGCTTCAAACTTATCTCTCCCAAAAATTCTACTTCCAAAAACATCTTTTCTATCCCTACCTATTTTCCGCAAGATGTAAAAGCAGGAATTTTTCTTAGCCCAGGCAACCAAAAACTGAATTCATGGATCCTGAGCTCGCTTCGCGAGCTATTTCATGCCAAACTAATGTTTAAATCGGTAAACGATTTATTTTATCGTGTTACCCTATTATTTCTCTATAAATGAACCAAATTCCATATTTTCATATGCTATAGTTTTTGCGGTATGAGACAGAGAATTCGCCAGACGTGCCGATACAAAAAAAAAGTTCACTTCAGAAGTGCATATAAAATAAAATATCTCAAAAAGTACATCGAAATTAAAATAAGTGGCTTCGTCCTGCAAAAATTCACCTACGTAGGTACCTTTGCAAAAATTTGTGGTCTTGCTATTGTTAGTCTATCCAGAGTGCGAACTAGAAGCTCAAATACTTTGTCTTTGACATTAAATATTTCATAAACTACTATATATGTAAAAAAGATTAATTTCAGCCTATTTCCCAAAGTGTTTTCCAAAAGTGTACCGAATTTCATATTTTATATGCACAAGTTTTTGCAGTACGGAGCAAAGAATCTCGGGAAACGAGAAATTTGTCAAACAGCGGCTGCGGCGGAGGCTGCTATTTTTGTTTTAATATAGAGAGATATTATTATGTTCATAAAGTGTTATTTTTTTTTCTTCATGGCTATCATTTTTTTAATGTTCATATTATGACCATTTATCTCGAAGTACTATCTCAGAAAAACAACTCATATTCATTAATATTAATTTCCGTAAAAAAATCACGATTTTGAAACAAGATGGATGCCATATATCATTTTGAAGTGGGTCATGTGATCGTTTCATATCATGGTCGCCTGATCTTTTCATATAAGAGGTGTAATTATTATTTTAATTTTTATTTAAAAAACTACTGAATATATTTCGCTGAATTTTTTTTTATATATTGTGAATTGTAAATCCGCTTAAAAAATGTTTGAAAAATTAGGTCCCATTGGGCTCAATGTATTTCATTTTTTCGACCCGGGTTCAATCCTAAACTAATTGGGTGATCTTATTCATGTATATTCCCATAGGTTCTACAGACCGTCTGAACAACATACTAAAATTTCATTTTGATTAAGTCATTTTTAAGGCAGTTATCGTGCTAACGGACAGACAGACAGACAGACAGAATGAACAAAGTCATAAACACTTTTCAACTTTGTTGTAAAGTGTTAATAAATAAGACGTTTTTGTGGAATATCAGTTTGTTACAGATCACATATTAGTTTGTTACAGATCACATATGAGATGGAGCAAGAGCAGCTTCCCTCAAATGTTAATGGAAATGTATTTGGCATACTACCATTAATAGCAGTAGGGAGAAAAAGCTCCCTGCGCATTTAAACAGGATATGGAAAGTTTCACCTGATCATTTTGTCCATTTTAAGGAAAAAATGATTGGTACCGAGGTATATGTAATTGTATCGATTGCATACGTTGCGATTAAAAGGCGCATTTTCCTGTAAAGCGTTGTGTAAATTATAAAAAATGCTTTAACCAGTTAAGCTGTGAAGACGTGTGTCCTTGGTCCTCAAACCGAAAAGACGTAATACATTTTTGCAGTACACTGGGCTTTAAGTATCCAAAGAAAGCAATTATGAAAGTTGGCATTAAAAAATGTATTTTCGTGTAACATTGTAAAAATTTTAAAATGTTTGCTTTAATTCATGGATATATTGATGTTTATTGTGAATGGAGCGCTGCTTCTGCATCTTTCTCTTACAACAGACCATTCCATATTAGTAAGTAAAATACCACCAATATATAGCAATGATGAAGGTAAACTTTTAGCATTCATTTGCAGAGTAGCTGTTCCCTAACGTGAGAGTAATATACTCGTGTTTTTGTCATTGCATTTTTCTTTAAGCTGGAGATATCTATTAGACATGCTTTTAAAGAAGAAATTCCTTTCATGGAGGACATTTTCTTAAGGTAGTTGCCCCAAATAGTAGATGCCAGTATGGGCTTGTTCATCATAAATGGAGTTATTTCTCTTTGCCATTTGTTTGTTTTCTTAGTATATTTAAGATTTAAAACTCTGTAAGTTCAATATTTTTTAAGAAATTTTAAAACAGCTACTGCTTGTGCATCGAATTAAAGAATCGAATTAATATTGAAGATAAGAAAGTTGATATGCTTATATTTCTTTAATGGAACTTTAAAAGTAAAAGATAAATCTCCGACAGTATTCCCCGCCTTTATTTCAAGTAATTGATCATTACAACTGAGTTTGTGTACGTCATAAGCTCACAGAGTTTATCAGTGGAATAAATAAATATGAAATAATTCATTGCCATTAAAATATTTCACAGATTTGCTTAATGAAAACTGGCAGTGATGAGCTTTCACGTATGCCAATACATATTATAAAAGAAAATTTAATTTATATCTGCTCCTCTGGCATAATTTAATAGATTTTGAAATGTCTCATAACTTCAAAGAAATGATGGCAATATTATCACATTAAATAAATCAAATTAACAGCTCTCTTTAAAACGCTTGAAGCACAATTGAGAACTCAGTTATCGTTCATATGTTAGTTTCTGTCCATTTCTTGAAACTAAATCAAGAATGAAAAGATTTTTTGTACAAAGTGATTTTGGTACAAAAAATAAAGATTTCAAAATTAGAAGCATATTTTAAATTAACATTGTGAATACTGAAATGTCAACTGTCTAATTACTGTAGTCATAATATTTAATACCTTGTTCAATATGGCATTTTGAATGCAAGAAACTTTGTATTCGAATTTAAGAATGATCATGCTTTGTACCTAAATACGATTGTGGTACAGTGAATCCTCTAATAACGGACACTTTTATAATAGGAATATTCATAAATTACTGTCAATCATGCTTAGTAAGATTGAACCACATTTCTAGTACGAGATTATACCCTTCTGTAATTAGTATTGCAAGGTTATAGGATCTAGACTTCTAAAGTTCTGGTGAATGGGTGCAGCAGGGACCTAAACCAAACATCAATTTGGTGTTTGGTTTAGGTCCCTGTAACGTACTGCAGGATGTAATCTGTGGAGACAAATGAAACTAGCAGTCGGATATATACACTATATGATCAAATGTATCCGGATACTTCCCTACAGCACAGACCCGAGAGTTTGCCTAATGGCTTAGCATCTAAGATTCTCAGGCCGGGAAAATATTTCGATCCCCAACAAGAAACAGGAACGACGAGCCACCCGATCGAGCCGGACAGAGAAAACCGCCGACTCCACCATGCTATACGCGCACCACCTGGGACACCCAAGGAGACAGACAGCAGACCAACGCCCCGTTGGACGAGGCCAAGAGCCACCAATCGCGGCAAGGAACGCTGACGAAAACGACTGAAACCCCCACCCAGCAGACCAGGGATCCGCCCGCAAGGGGACCAACCAGACAACGCGCGCCACCACAGAACGACGACGTCCCAACACCCACAGAAATGTATTTAAAAATAAGATTTTACAAGGGAGACTTCAATACAGAATATCCGTCAATTTGACGGGAAACATGAAAATAACCAGTTGATAACATAAATACTATTCAATAATGCAATAGGCCCCATGAGCCGAGACATATTATTGTAAAAATAAATCATTATAATAAATTATATACGCGTCAATACTACAAAAATTATAAATTAAAATATACGTTTGACTAAAAGTTCAATAATAAAGTACAATTGTCAATAGTCTAACGAAAGAGTAGAACAAAAGACACGGATTAATCCGCGTGCTACTCCCAAGCTTAAAAATTTTCATAAAAATTCAGCATATTACCATATACATATCAAAATACAGAAATTATAATAAATGTACCACTCCAAGGGGCCCAATAAATAATATATATATTTTAAGACCTTTAAGTTACTAATTAATCATAAAGATAAGCAAAAATTAAAACAAAATCTCCAAGTAAAACCAGCGGACACAAACTAAATTGAACCAAAAATGATCGTGCATCCTCAACTACACGACCGAACAACAAAGGTAATTCACCAATAAAAGTCACCTAAATATTTCAACAATAAAAAGAAACAAGAGGCCGGGTGCTATAACCTCCTAAACCTAAATAATTGAAAACTAAAAACCATTACAAAAAAATTCTAAACAAAAGGATAAACAACATCTATCATAACATTAAAAATTCCAACATTAATTCAGTAATTATCTGCTATTATATTCCAAATCCAAATATAGTATCAAATTGTTAAAATCCAATGCCCAACCAAACAACAAGAAATAGAAACTACTTACTGGCCTGTTCCTGTACTCCTATAACCAAAACAAATAAAGATAAATGCAATAAATACCATTAATACATAATCCACGAATGTTAAAATATACCATTCAAACCATATAAATCGTTGTTTAGTTCCAAAAATCAAATATTTCTTGTAATAAGTATTTTCTATCCAGCTAAAACTAACTATAAACTAAAAATATTCATATATCCAGACACATTGAATGTTAGAATGTTTTTCGAATTTTTAAACAAATATTTGGCGAAGTATTCTGTAACTTTGGCGATATGAAGAAAATGTTTGAACGCACACCTTCCTCTAAAGTTTTGGTGGCTTGTGCATTTTGGGCACCACTAAGATATTGAAAAAAAGGGAAAATATATTTAATCACTCTGTATCATAAAAAGCTGGAAATTGTTTGTAACTTTCACAAAATAGTTAACTAGCTTTGTTCAATGTGTATAAGCATTTTCGTAAGACAAAAACGTATATTCATGAAGATATAAACGTTTCTTTAAAAAACACCAAATTTTGTTATATGTATTTTGTTTACAATATTCATAGGTTTCAATTAAATTTCAAGAAACTGACAGAGCATCTGTGTTCTATAAAAAATCCACTTAAATATCGTGAAAATTCACAAATATATCAACGATATAATGATCAGTTTTCTCCGACTCTCTGAAAGTACCTGGATGATATGGAGGTTTCCACAAATTGACATTTTAAATCGTAAATCATATAGGATAGTTAAACTGGAGTAAATACAATTAACTAATATATTAAGTACATGTACATGATCTGATCAAAACTATCCGGACACCTGTATGTTTTGCTTAAAATTTGACTAGTTCATCTTCAGAACAGGGGTGTCCGATGAATATGTAAAATGTCAATTTGTAGAAATCCCCCTTATCACTCAGGTACTTTCAGAGAGTCAGAGAAAAACTGATCACTATATCGTCGATATCTTTGTGAATTTTCACGATATTCCAGTTGATTATTTATAGAAGTTGCCCTACAGTATTCACTACAAAAGTATGAAAGAAAACTATTGTTATGTTTCCGCCTGCGCAGTAAAAACTAGTTTCTTCAAATGCTTAAATCTCATCGTATATTCAATGCTTTAATTTTCAATTGAAGTATATTGTTTTTCTTGGACGTTGACAAATGTTCTGTAGTTTCGTTAAATTTGATTGAAACCTATGGATATTGTAAGCAAAAAACGTGTAACAAAATCTGGTTTTTTTTAAAGAAACGTTTATATCTTCATGAATATACGTTTTTGTTCTGCGAAATGCTTATACACATTGAACAAAGCTAGCTAACTACTTTGTGAAAGTTACAAATCATTTCCAGAATTTTATAATACAGTGTAATCAAATATAATTTCCCCCTTTTTCAATATCTTGGTGGCCTCCTAAATGCACAAGTCACCAAAACTTTACTGTAAAGTATGCGTTCAAGTATGTTCCTCACATCGCCAAGTATTGTTTAGAAATTCGAAAAACGTTCTAATATTCAAAGTGTCCGGATACTTTTGAACATATAGTGTATACCGAAGTCGAGGATTCAGAGTCCACTTGAGAGAACTAAACAGAAATCCGAATAAAGAACATTCCTGCCAATTCAAAATATAGAATTAACCCACAGCAGTCAAGTGCATCCGAAACACAGCAGGAATGTCTAAACGAGATTAAAAGACTTCTAATAAGAAGAAACCAAAATAAGAAAAAATAAGAAAAATAATACAAGTTCCAAAAGCAGAGAAATAGGAAAAAATGTAATAAATATAAGGAGAAAAGGATAACTATACAATGCATAGAGCCACATCGTGGAAAGTGGAATATTGGACAAGTCATTAACGAATTATTAAAAATTTTCTGAATACTGAAGACTTAAAAAAAAATTCAAGATTATAGATCGACGTGAATTTCTGTACATTATTTGAGTAAGAAAATACAAAACGGTGATCAAAATTAAATCAATAGTGAATAATTGAAGGTTCATTAGATTCATTTTTACTTTCCCTACATGCATAGTATAGTGTACAGGGAAATTATTGTGACAGGATCGTAAATTTGAATGCGAGTTTTCGACGGAAGAGAACGCACGTTTCAAACTAAATTTGAATTGAACATTTTTAAGATAATATGTGTTTGTGTGTGTATGTGTGTTTGTGTGTATGTTTGTGTGTATGTGTGTGTGTGTGTGTATGTGTGTATGTGTGTTTGTGTGTGTGTGTTTGTGTGTATGTGTGTGTGTGTGTGTTTGTGTGTCTGTGTTTGTGTGTATGTGTGTGTGTATGTGTTTGTATATGTGTGTGTGTGTGTGTGTGTGTGCGAGTCTGTGGAAGTAATATCTCCCCAACGAATGCAGCATTTATAATGTAATTTGGTACAGTTATTAGAATTGGCATATACTGGAACCCACTGATTTTGCACGTAATTAAAAGTTCGGAAGGCCCCCTCCGTCCAATTTGCAAATGAAAATAAAAAGAATTCTGATGCAATGTCTGACTCATAATCATTATCAGAATGAAGGTATAGCTCTTTCATTCCTAATATCTCCAGACACAGGTGGGCTAATTAGTATACGACTCTCTAATGAAACATAAACTATTTAAATTAAATTAGTTTCAATTAAATGAATATATAATTTGTAGCGCAAAATACGCTACAGTATTTATGAAAGAGTCTTAGTCATAAAATTATCATAATTAAATATACGTACTTTGAAGTCATAGGTCTTATTGTTGAGCAAAAGTCAGAGGATAATAATCAATAATTATTAAACAAAAGCCTGAACAAAATAACCAATATGTATTTTAGATATAACTTTTGATGAAATTTTTAAACCATGGAGATAGAGTTTTTCTCTTCCTTCATGCTTTAAACTCTCTTTATGCTTTTCATGTAATTAAGACTAAACTCGTTGCATTTTTGACAAACGGTAATTAGTTCTTTTCCAACGTACCTAAGCGTAGTTGTTTTAGATTTGGATGATTTTTGCCGGTCATTTCGCGAAAAAAGGCAGATTATTTTTTCCGGATCGTACCAAAATCTGATCGGCACTATATTAACCCACAAGTGACTTATCTACCAAATTTTGTAAAATTTGATTTATTAGTTTTTCAGCTAGAGTAGATACAGCCAATTTTTGCTGGCCATTTCTCAAAAAAGGCCGGTTCTTTTATCCTGAATCGTACCAAAATTAATCAGCACCAGGGTCACACACAAATTATTTATGTACCAAATTTTATCAAATTTGGTTCATTAGGTTTTGAGTTAGAGTGGATACATACATTGCGCAGACAGACACACAGACAGACACAAACACAGACACACACACACAGACGTCATACTAAAAATAGTTTTTGTATTCTAGAGGTCTCAAAACGTGTAGATCCGTCGAAAACCCGAACTGTGACTTTCGGCATGATTCCAATAGTTTTCCTATACATTACCACGCATTGGAGGGAAAGTAAAAACTTTTATACCATCTCTCACTCAAATATAATTCATTACTTTGATGCAAGCATGGTCCTTATTATTTCTGATATTCGAGGAGAATTGGCAGACGGCTGTGCTAGATATTTGTACTTATCCTAACATTCAATGTAAATAGAGTTCAGATTCCTTCATAGGTATTCAAGAAAAACAACCCTCCCCTGATGGATAGTCACATCTGGCCGTTGCCTAATTAATATTGTTGGAACCGGGAAATTATTGTAGCTTCGCAAATGTTATTGTCTTTCCCGCTGAGCTGTATGTCATCCATACAATGAAACTTTGATCAGCATTCGTTATTTTCAATGCATGTTTTTCAGATTATACAAGAATAAAACTCACTTCCAAAATTCATTCATATATTAAAATTGTCTTATCAGAAACCTTTGTCAGAAATAGTAATAATAAAATTCCCAGTAATCATTAAGTTCTTTACAATAGTTTATTGCAATCATTTCATGTGTCACAGTAATGTTTATAATAATAAGTAAAAGTCCAACACACAAGAATATATATAACTAGCTATTTAAATCCACGCTTTTCGCAGGTAATATGGCTAGTGGCCACTAAATGTGATACCCACACATTTAATAAAAATTCTGCAAATCAAAAATAGTTTCAAATTTAAACATAAGAATGGCGCACATTTTAATGTTCTGTTAACATGGGATAATAATTTCAAAAGAAATGTATTATAGTAAACTATGCCGAAAATTTGGAATAGAAATGCATGCGATATATACTTTTTTGAAAGGATTGATAACTTTATGGTCTTTGGATAGAAACCAGGTGTTATATTTTTTTAATGGATTTAAAACGTTACGTATAGAAACCTAGATAGCAACATCGCACGCGATTTCAGATGTAAATATAAAGTCTTAGATGCTATATTTCAATTTTAAAAAGTAAGATGTGTACAGCACATGACTTTTCCTACATAACGCAATGACCCTACTTTTTTCACTACGAAATAATGGTGTACAAGATCTACAGCACTACGTTTTTGGTATTGAATGAATACTACGCAAATTGCACCCAGGTGTAAAAACATAATCAAATACAATTGCGACATACAATTGTTGAACAAAATTAAGCGTATTAAAAAGTGTTGCAATCAAATTGTTGTTGTTGCTAATTCTAGTTGTCCGGAAAATACCAGGACAAGCCCTAGACCAATAGCCAAGTTAAAGGGAGAGAGATTACAGCTTTTGTTAGTCTAAAGACTGCAGGCACATAATGGTAGATGTCTGACTTAGTCTGATGCTATCCAATTTAATCCATTACCCAATGCTACCAAATTTATTTACTATATTGGGGGTTGCGCCCAGGGGAACTATCGTTCCTCTGACCCCACAACTTACGGGTTTATTGCGCTTTTACTCCGGCGTAGTCACGGGGATAATTTTAAGCTGCGTCTAGAATTGAACCCGGGACCTGGTTCATCCACTGAGCTATCCCTGCTCAGAGTTTCTGTTTCCTTTAACAGGATTAAACATTAGTTTAACACAAACTGTATTATAAATCAACTTGAAAAGATTCTAAAAGCCGGAAATGGTATTGATCACTTAATGTGAACTTTATAATCCCCCCACATCATTATCTATTTAGATTTTAGTTAACTGCGAAACTCAAATCATCGTTAACATTTCCTTAAAAGGGCTGTATAAGATCATTTATTCTTTTGTGCAGTAATTAAGCCTTGTACTTCGACAAAAGTATGCAGCGATTACATTCAAACTGCAATATTGCTCTTTTAGGCGTAACAATTAAACTGTAAGGTGGCATTAAGCATGGCACTTTCGAGTAATGTCTTTCATGCATTTACATTAAGAATGTAGCCCCACCGTCTTCTTTGAAACCTTAAACACTTTTGAGGAATCCAAGACGTTCAGATGCCATTCAACCCTGGAATTTAAATTGCCAGCAGTATTTGAACACAGAGAAGTTAATAATTTTACGAAATTTAACTGAGAGAAAATCTTAGATTTAATTGTTTTTATCTGGAAAATAAATCTAATAAATGTTTTGTTAAATTATATGAAATGCGCAATAAACATAAAATGCAGCATATAAACGCAGACTAGAAAATATAACAATGAAGAAATCTCAAACTATTTTTAATAATATTCTAAATTACTTTTGTTGAAATATGAAGAGTTCTATTCATATAATCTGCAGACATTATATAAAATTATGATTGGAGACATATGTTTAGTACATCGGATAATCTTATGAGTTTAATTCTATGATTTAAAAATATATTTAAATTAAGTAGCATTAAATCAAAATAAGTACCCTAGATGGTTAAATAAATGTTGAAAGATGCAATGTTTTTGTGAAATCTATGTGAAATATATACAAAACTTTAAATTAGAATTTTGATATCGCATTAATATTCCCGACAAGTGGACCCTACTTTTAGAATAAACATCTTCCATCATAAATAATTTATAATTGAATTCCGCTTTTATTGGATTCCACTGATATATAACCATAATAAATTACCATTTATATAAAATTTCATGATTCTGAGAATTTTAATGTTTTCTTAAAGGCAGTTGCGTCAGTATAAGTTTATATTTATATAATTTTTTTTATATAAATGGAGATTTTTAATAGCATTTCTAATATATAAATACCGTGAAATAACAAATCAGCTAATATTAACTTAAAATATTTCGTCAATAACTGTACAGTTGATGAAAAGCATCAACTGGTTTGGGAGACAAAATGCAGCCTCCTCTTTCTGGATACAAAATCAAAAGCAACAACAACAAATACAGGAAGGCGTCTGTCAATAAATAGTGGTATTACGTGATACAGGAGATAAATTGTTTCCAAACGAAAAATTAACAAAATGAGAACAAAACCCTCGGAGAAAAGAAAAAGAACAGAAGAATGATTGAAGACAATTTATCAATGAATAAAATTACGAACTTAAGGCACTGTGATAAAGTAAAAAATCTGATGTGGGCAGTACATGACTTTCCCTGCAGACTTATTTATATTCACGTTCTCTTTATTTTAATTAAATTTAATACACTTTTAATTCAATTTTCGTTCTCATATGGTAACTGGACTTATTTACAAAGGTTGAGTAGAGAAAATACGAAAAAACTAAAATATCTCAAGAACGGCTGGCCCTAGTGTAATGGGGTTGGTCTTATTCTTTTCCTCGTTAAAAATTACGTATGAAACAGGTATTTAATAGATATATATTTGAGCATACGTAGTTTTTATTTTAGATTTTGACGATTTTTACCGGCCAGTTTGCAGAAAAAGGCAGGTTATTTTTTCCGAATTGTACCCACAAGCGACTTATCTACCGATTTTTCTGAAATTCGGTCTATTAGTTTTTCATCAAGAGTGGATACAGTCTTTTGCGGCCCATTTCGCAAAAAAGGCGGGTTCTTTTATCCCGAATCGTACCCAAAACTAATCAGCACCAGACTCGCCCACAAGGGACTTACCTACCAAATTTTATGAAATTCGGTAAATTAGTTTTTAGTTAGAGTGGATACAAAAAATCTGCACAGATAGACAGACAGACAGACAGACACACAGACGTCATACTAAAAATAGTTTTTTCGTATTCTAGAGGTCTCGAAACGAGTAGATCCGTCGAAAACTCGAGTTGCGATTTTCGACATGATTCCAATACTTTCCCTATACATTACCATGTATTACAGGGAAAGTAAAAGGTAAACAACGGTTTAAGAGTGTGGTCCACAAAAACAAGAGCTGGATTTACAGAGGTTACACGAGCAACGTCATCAACGAACTTCCAAAAACATACACAAACATTATTGTAAAAATCGTTCCAAATAAAAATTTAGAAAATAAATTAGCATATAACGAAAATGAAAGAAATAATCTGTTTTACGAGCTAAATGAGCTACCTTCGTTTAAAAACTTTAAAAAAGGTTCGATCAAACAACTATAAAAAATGGTTTTTAAATATCACGAAAGTTAAGAAAATAACGTATAATAAATGAAAGCAACTGGTTTCGGTAAACTAAATGAACTGCTTCATCAACTAAATTCCTATAATATTCAACAAACTGCTTCAAACAATTCAATAACAAACTGCTTCAAACTACTAAAGTATAAAAGATAGCAAAATCAACAATATATATCAACAAGAAAGATCAATCATGCTTAAAGCATTGATTATGAAACACTTTCCAACTTCAATGCAATTTTATTTAAACAAGTCTAAAATGCAATACATTCCTCGGTAATATTTTGAAACTTATCACAATGCTGCATTAATTTATTATATTTGAAAACTTAAACCTTCATCGAAAAAAATGAACTTCATTCAAATGACGGCATTGAAATATAAATTGCCTGGTTTAAACATCTCTAAAATGTTATACATTCCTCGGTAATAGTTTTAGAATTATCAGAATACTACGATAATTTATTATATTTGAAAACTTCATCGGAAACAACTGAAATTAATTCAAATGACGTCGCAGAAAAAATAACACGCCTGGATCTCTCTATAAAAACAGGATTTCATTCATAACTTTCTCCCATTTATTTCTTTCATCACAATACTATAATAATTTATTTTATTTAAACATTTTGTTTAAGACCATGGAGCTACAAAAAATTAAACTCTATGCTTGAAACTTCATCGAAAAAAATCGTCCTTCTCTTTATGAAATCAATTAATATTTCATTCATATCAGCCATGCAGAAGACTCCATGGACTAAATTATTTTGTGTTAGAAAAATACAGGAATTCTAATACAACTCATTCTATATATTTTGCTGTTTACATTTTACATAGGTGAAAAATGGGCTTAGTTGTAGAAATAATCAAATTTTGATGAGCATTTAAACTCAAATATATTGTCATTGCGTTGTTTCAGTATGTAGATGCACAGAATTTAAGCAAAAATAAAGTAGTTTTAGGACGGATACAACACTCAATATGAATTAAAAAGAACTTAAAAAAATCACGATTTTGAAACAAGATGGATGCCATATATCATTTTGAAGTGGGTCATGTGATCGTTTCATATCATGGTCACGTGATCGTTTCATATAAGAGGTGTAATTATTATTTTAATTTTTATTTAAAAAACTACTGAATATATTTCGCTGAATTTTTTTTTTATATATTTTATGGAACAATTTGAATATTACCTAAAATTTTCAAAGCAAGTTGTGAATTTTAAATCCCCTTAAAAGATGTTTGAAAAATTAGGTCCCATAGGGCTCAATGTATTTCATTTTTTCGACCCGGGTTCAATCCAAAACTAATTGGGTAATATTATTCATTTATATTCCCATAGGTTCTACAGACTCCGCCTGAACAACATACTAAAATTTCATTTTGATTAAGTCATTTTTACGGCAGTTATCGTGCTAACGGACAGACATACATACATACAGACAGACAGACAGAATGAATGAACAAAGTCATAAACACTTTTCAACTTTGTTGCAAAGTGTTAAAAATGAAGAAAACAATCGATTTTGGAAGCTATGCGAGCTAATTTTTTAACGCGATAAAATGTCCTCTGTCAGTAACAAGATGTCAATTCAAGGAAGAATATTTCCGCGTACTTTGAGAAGCATTGCAATTGTCACCATATCAAAGACCCCAATGATACAACTTTTTGACAGGTATGTATGCTTTGATTTTCGTATACGCTTTTCGTTTATTCCATGTTTCTATATCTGCAAATTAAACAATCCGTTACAGCTTTGCATTTCGTTTTTTTTTTCTATTTCACTTTGTTGCCTAGTACCCGGTTATCTTAAATTATCCAATAAGGGCGCTGCAATCACTTTTATTCGATCGCGCATGGACGTTTTACTATAGATAGATCTAATATATGTGCTACAGTGGAACGATAAAAGCTATTTTTCTTTTCACAACCTTTTTGAATTATGTGCAAAAGTTGTCTCCTGGTATTGAATGTTAATCATGCAAAATTTGAATTAATTTAATTGATATCTTCAGTTACCGCAAGAGCGTTGCAAATTGATAAAATGTGAAAAAAACGCCATTTTTTAGAAATATTTTCGGATTATTTATTTTTATTTGCATTTAGACATAAGAGAGACTGAGAGAGAGTGTGTGTAGAATGTAAAGAATTTTAATTAATTATTTTCTTCCTTACGAGTTAAAAATTTTAAAAATTCCCTAAGAGTTAAAAATTTCCTAAAATTGGCAGAGAATCGACATATCTCTGATTGATTTCCTAACTATATTTACATGCAACTTTATTGGGCTCTAAAAATGCTTAGTTTACTGCATAATCATATTTTTTTTAAAAATGAAAAATAAATTGCTCGTTAACAATTTTTTTCGTGCCTTGTTACATAGAATATGATCTACTAAATCTATAAACACTTCCATAATAGATCTGCAGTGACCATGAAGGCTTCATTCATGTACAGATACTAGACAAACGTCATTCATGTATAGGAGGGGTAGGGGGCGTCTTGGCAACATCAATTGGCCTTGGTGAACTGTTGTAAGTGCAGTACATTTGATTATATCACTGTGGTTTGCTGTTTCAGGTGTAATACGACTGTTACCAGTTGGTCAAGTGTGTGATTTTTAGCGTTTATACATTGTGCTTTTTGTGTTATTTTTTCGATTTTTATGCTATCATATATATCATTATTAGCAAAAAGTCGGGCTTTGACTGGACTAGCGCGTATGAAGTATGCGAGCTGTTAAATATTTCAGATTAAAATTTTATTTAACAAATAATTATTAAATTAGAAGTATAAAAAATTAACTTCAATATTTGACAATTCTAATACAAATGAGGATATACGTTTTTAAATTTTGAATATTATGTTAAACAAATTGAAATACAAAAAACAATAGCATCAAAGTTACACACCTAAATTATTCTATTGTTTTTTCACATTTTCCAAATTTTCAAAGTTCTTGCATCACCTGAAGATATTAATTAGAAGATAATTTTGCATGAAAGCATCTGGTACCAAAAGAAAACTATTGCACCTATTAAAAAAATATTGCCAAGAAGAAAATATTTTTTCGTTTCAGCCTAGTGTACACCTATGAACTTTTCTCACACAGTTCTTGAGGTGCGTAATGACTTTTATAATGACCATGTATAAAGTACATACACATACGGGGGTTCCATCATAAGTCCATATGAACCCCATGAACATTCGATTGAAGTGTTTTAGAGCTGCAAAAACAGGGTCTACTAAATGGAAAGAGGCTATATGCACTATCGATTGGGAAATTTTTCTGCTCTTCTAACGGCAAATGAAAGAAGTTTGAATTTCTAACTCGAAAACGAAACAGATAACAATTTTCAATTACGAAATTGTAGACCATTCTATATTTAGTATGGAAAGATATGTGGTTTACACATAACATGTATACAGACGAAGAATGAGGTCAACGAAAGGCGATAATTATTCAAATGTCTCTTTATACTTCAATACTGACAGCAACGACGAGAAAAGGCACGGAAATCTAATAATCCGTGTAATAGGCTAATTTTAATTATTTAGGATTGTCTTTTTAGTAGTCAAGCATAAATGTTGGATAAAAATGGCAGACAGATAATGCAATACAATAATTATCATTTTTTTACCTTATTTTTGATTGGCTGTGTATATGTTATATGCAAACAGCGCTTCTTTCTCTATTAATGCAGAAAGTTCTACAACTTTGTAAATTAAAAATGTTTGCCTATCTGGCTTCGTTTTCGACATAGGCGTTCTAATTTCTTCAATTCGCCTCTAGAGGTTTTGCAAACTTTCTTAATCTGTAGCGCATAGTCTCTTTCCTATTAGTAGATACTGTAGAACACTTCTGTCGAAAATGAAAAGGATGCATAATAACTTATGAGGTAACCCTGTATTTAAAACCTTAAGCCACTTTTTTTTTGCAGAAATGCAACATAATCTTATTAACAATATACATTATTAGATACATATTTCAAACATATATCCTGGTTTATTAACCGGTAATGTTTGATATTGAAGACAGAAATCGACGTTGCAAAAATTCAGTGATGACACCAATTTAAGAGTATGCCTGTCTTTTATCCTTTTTCTATACTTATACATGGATGGTTGCTTGATTTGTGTGATTTGTGTGAAAGAGCTGATGCATATCTCTAAAAGCAGTTGTTATCTATTCAGACTGATACAAATTGATCGTCTTGGGTAAACGTCTTAAGCGGTCCGAAACAGCCACCAGCCTTAGAAAAGATAATAAACTGCAATTTAGAAATAGCTCTGATTATTTTGTTTGACATTTCATGTGCAACAAAAAGTTTGTCTACAAAGTAACAAATTTCGAGCTTGTAGGAAAACAACAAAAAATCTGATGTGGACAGCACATGACTTTCGCCACAGACTCAAAATAATTTTCTCCTTCCTTTTTTCATAATGCATTAAATCGAGTTTGATTGCACAAAATAAATCTGTTACTTATTTGAAATGACACCGAATTTAGAGTTCTCGTTCAACTGTCATTTTCATTTGACTACTTGATATTTTGAATAGGCATTGCAAGAAAGAGAAAACCTAAATATCTCAAGAACGGATCATCCTGGAGTACTGGCGTTGGTCTTATTATCTTCGCCGTTAATAGCAGTTTGTAATAATCTGATAGAGTAAATAGTAATATGAAATCAGCATGTAATCAGTATATATGGGCCATTTTATCTAAACGGGTTTTTCCATCTTTCTTGTTGCAATATATATATATACAATATATATATATATATATATATATATATATATATATATATATATATATATATTTGAAATGTAATAATAAGAATTATGTAAAAATAAAAAAAATAAAAATACAATTCAAGTAATATATATATATATATATATATATCATTAGAAAAATAAAACATTTGATTTGCTATAATTGCAATCTTATATGTAGAACTAACTTCTTATTTGTTTTCTCTTCAAAAATGAAAATCTAGTTTTTAAATGTAATTCACCTGTTCTAATGTCAATTCGTTGTCTACCAAGAAGACATGTGAATGACGACAGGAGAAAAATCGTGGGATTTTACTTTCTGAGCATATGAGTTTTATTTGCATTTAAGCCTAACTTGGTATTCAGTTTGCTACACTAACTAAGCATACATATATGTTACAAAAATTATTTACTTCTTTATTCTGAGAATAATTAATGATAGGTGAATGACAGGAATAAATACACAAGAATAATTAATGATAGGTGAATGACAGGAATAAATACACAAATTGTTCAGTTTTATAATATTTCCCTGTAGAGAATGATAGCTAGAACATGGTCAAACTCTTGAAATGGTGAATATGGACTTTAGTAAAAAGAATAATACTTTTATTATGTTTTATTGTTATCTATGTCCAGAAACAGGTGTTAAAATTTAACGACAGATAAATGACAAAAAAAACTAGGGGATAGTTGTAAATAATTAATTTAAAATATTGCTCTAATGCATAGTGGATTTTTTATTACTGTTTGTATTTTAAATTGTTTAATTTAATATAAAATATTAAATTAAAAGAAAACTGGAAAATGAGGACTGTGATTTCATTATTTGGCTGTTGGGACACACTGGGGAATGACATTTAATAAAAAAGCCAAATTTTTAAATATTAAAAATAAGAATTGTTCCTTTAGCTAATGGATGATAAATATGAACTACAATATAGTAAAACTGATCAGTGTCCAAAATCAGTTCCAAGTCATACAAATTTTAATAAAACACCTGGCACATGTAAAACTCCTGTTTACAGAAAATGACCCATATGTAAGTTTTAGTTTGTTATTCCTTATTTTGACGATTTTTGCGGGCCATTTCATAAAAATAAGCATTAATTTTTATTTTTGAAACACACCAAAATCAAATCAACATCTGAGTAAATCATTAAGTTAAATTATTAGTTTTATAGAGAAAGTCATGTATTGCTTTTTTTTTAATTTTCGTAAGTACAGATTTACGAGGGACAGTTTTTTCACATATATGACAAAATTAAAAAACGAATTCATTTTGCTTTAAGAATATCAATTTACACTTTAATGACACGTTCATTTATTAATCCGTAAATAATATGTATCATGAAGGAAACTACAATACACTCGAATTTAATGAATTCTTTTGAATCGTTTAAGTCCCTGTTATTCAAATAGGAGTAATTTAGGATTGACATTAATACACCAAATGCAGAAGTATTTGTGAATTATTGATAAACGTTTTATCCAATGGACTTAGCTATGCAGTAATTAATATTTGGATAATAGGAAGATTTTTAATTAGACAAGTTCGCTGAGTCGCAGTAAAAGTTGATCAATAAGTTATCGTTTTCAGTTTTAATTTGCTATTGTAATTTCTGCCAAAAACTCGTAATTTTTAACACTTTACAACAAATTTGAAAATTTTTATGACTTTGTTCATCTGTCTGACTGTCTATCTGTCTGTCCGTTAGCACGATAAATGCCGTAAAAATGACTTAAAATGAAATTTTAGTATGTTGTTCAGACGGTCTGTGGGACATAAGGGAATATGAATGAATAATATCACGCAATTAGTTTTGGATTGAACCCGAGTTGAAAAAATGAAATACATTGAACCCTATGGGACCTAATTTTTCAAATATTTTTAAGCGGATTTAAAATTCACAAATTGCTTCGAAAATCTTAGGTAATATTCAAATTGTTCCATAAAATATATAAAAAAAATTCAGCAAAATATATGCAGTAGTTTTTTAAATAAAAATAAAAATAATAATTACACCTCTTATATGAAAGCGATCATGTGACCATGATATGAAAAAATCACGTGACTCACTTCAAAATGAAATATGGCATCCATCTTGTTTCGAAATTGTGATTTTTAAAGTTCTTTTTAATTCATATTTAGTGTGGTATCCGTCCTAAAACCGCTTTATGTTTGCTTAAATTCTGTGAATCTACATACTGAAACAACGCAATTACAATATATTTGAGTTTAAATGATCATCCAAATTTGATTATGTCTACAACGAATCCTATTTTTCACTTAGGTAAAATGTAAACAGCAAAATATGTAGAATGAGTTGTATAAGAATTGCTGTATTTTTTAACGCAAAATTATTTAGCTCATGGAGTCTGCATAGCTGATATGAATAAAATATTCATTGATTTTACAGAGAGAAGGACGATTTTTTTCGATGGAATTTTAAGCATAGATTTTAATTACTTGTAGCTCCATGGTCTTAATTTTTAAATAAAATAAATTATTATAGTATTGTGATGAATGCAATGAATGGGAAAATATTTATAAATGAAATGCTGATTTTATAGAGAGAGCCAGGCGTGTTATTTTTTCTATGACGCCATTTGAATGAATTTCAGTTGTTTTCGATGAAGTTTTCAAATATAATAAATTATCGTAGTATTATGATAATTTTAAAAATATTACCGAGGAATGTATCGCATTTTAGAGATGTTTAAACCAGGCAATTTATATTTCAATGTCGTCATTTGAATGAAGTTCATTAGTTCATTTTTTTTCGATGAAGGTTTAAGTTTTCAAATATAATAAATTAATGTAGTATTGTGATAAATTTTAAAATATTACCGAGGAATATATTGCATTTTAGAGATATTTAAATAAAATTGCATTGAAGCTAGAAAGTGTTTCATTATCAATGTTTAAGCATGATTGATCTTTCTTGTTATTTACTGACTTTCTCATACCACAATCCATTTTCAAGTAGCTTGTGATTGTTTTTTTTAACAAATTTTGTAAGAAAATTTTTGAAAAATTTGTATTGTTTGTTCAAATGATCACATTTAACGCGTGTTACCCTTCATTTAAAGGACTTGAAAATTATCTTTCGATTGATATGAAATTTGAAAATGTACTCTTTCGGAGGGAGTAACTTGTCCCTTTATCGGCTACTTTTCACTACAATAATTGAAACTGTTAAGTTTCGTGATCAGTTGTTTCGACCCAGGCTATCCATCCTACCCGAAAGTGTAAAGTAACTAATTAGTTGGGTGGAAGAGAGAGCCAAGCAATTTCAATCAGAACTCAGTGGAGTGGTAACCGCAAGGCCCATACCCCTGACTCATCACGTCCAAGAAGGATTTTAGGATTTACAGATTTATCTTTTCCATACTCCGCGTAGACATGGAGATAGTTTTGGGAGGTGTCTAGGATAGAACTCGTGAGAACGCCCTCTTTCCAAGGATAGAACTCCCGCCGAGTGCTATGGCCTTGCCTTAACCACTGTACTATCCTTTCCCTCTGTTTGAAAGTCGGGAAATTCTTCTCAAAAATACCCCCATAAATACCGCTTTGGAAGGTGGAAGGATTCTAAACCCGGCTACGATAATTTCAGGCCAATGACCGATACGAAAAATGTGAAAGATTCTGCCTTTTGGTCACAGGAAGGCTTTTGAATGGTCTGAAAAGACCTTCCAAGAACCTGAAAAGACCATCCGATCTGTCCGCATTTGGGGAGTACATATAAATCCCAGCTCTTAAGTTCTGTTCTGTGGCATATACAATAAGTGTGCAAAGGCTCAGTTTTGCAGGTTACTTGGGAGCTTCTGAAAGATTTAGAAAGATACAAACACATTAGACAATTATTATATAGATATCGAAAATGACAATAAACCACATGCATAAAGTTTTTCAAGGAGCACAACTATAATCTCTGACATCATACTCTGCTGCCATATTAGCTATTTCATCTTCTTACTATCAGTGTTGTAATAAAATACAAAAACTGAAATCTGTATAATATGCACTGAACAGACTGACCGGAGTAAGTGAGAGGGTGATGTATACAAAGTATCGAGCACTTCCACATTAGCTAGGATCTCAGTTTTGGCATTATTTGATCCGTCTCAGCTTTGAGACCAGGCAGAAACAAAATTTAAGAATTCGAATTAGAGATGACGGTGAAAAGGAATAATAATTAAAAAAAAATCAAAAACACTTTGGTTATTTATCCAGCAATTCCACGCTGGATAAAATCTTGAATTTTGGTCTCATTCTATCCATCTCACCTTCCAAATCAACGGAATAAATTAGAAATTTGCATTAGGAATTATGATAGAAAGGAAGCTTAAAAAACATTTATGAGTTTGTCTCTTAAAACTAATAGCTACAAAATTCGATATCCTTTCGCTGCCAACAATCAGAACTAGTTATTCACAACTTGATTAAGTGTGTGTATGTAACAATCAATTACAAGTAGCCACTGAGAACGCGTTAAGCATGTGTAAAATAACTAGTAAAATATACATATGTAATTTCAGTAGAACTCATATATTCCAAAAGGAAATATTTTTTGTATCCAATAAATAACGAAAACCACTTTGGAAAGTACCGTTTTAAGACAATATACACCCCAAACATGTAAGTATAACTAAAATTGTCTCATTCATCTTCTTATGGTTGGAAATTACTGTAAATAACTTCAGAAAATATAAAAACTCTACCAACCAGTCAAACTGCAGTCACAAGAAGCTTCACGTACCAGGTACAAGATATTTCGCAATAAATCTTTATAAACGCTGTCTTAGATCCAAAGAAAACATCGGTTCTATTTGCGGTAGTCATAAAAGCCAATATTAGATTTTATATGATGCTGAAATAAAGGTATTGTTTGGATACAAAATTCAAACAGAAGGTTTAATCGTTGATAGAATGGTCAATTATACTATATACACCTCTAAAATAATTAATGTTGATATTTTACTTATGTTGCATTGTTTTGTATATGGCGGCATCTATGATTTTTTCCTTCTAAACTTTCAAAGAAATATAGATTATGAGCAGCTAAATTTTAGTCGTTTATAGTTATTAATATTGTGACAGTTATCGGGGAATGCAAACTATTTTTGTGAATTAGTTAATACCATAGCGGAAAAATTTTGAATCCTTTAAATTAAGTTTGCAGTGATACTTCTGATACTTTTGTAATTCTGGCGAATGTGCATTGGTTAATTCTGAAAGCAATTTTTATTGCATCAAATTCGTCCAATTTTAATAGTTATTGAAAGTTCTGCATAAAGAAAATATATTTATAATAAATGTAATTTGTCAAAAATATTGAATTGAATATATCTCTTAGCTATGTCAGATCATTGTCCGTGAATGAACCTCATTCATAGTATTTAATTTCCTTATAGATCTTTGATTTTAGATTGTTAGTTTTAAACTTTACTAACTAAACTCGGACTATAAAGGAATGTAAGTGCCAAGATACATATATATATATACACATAAATATATATATATATATATATATATATATATATATATATATATATATATATATATATATATATATATATATATATATATATATATATATATATATATATATATATATATATATATATATATATATATATAATAGTTTGAAAGTCCAATGATAGAAAAGTGAGAAGCTGCAACTTGAAAAACCTAAATTTCCAACAAACCTACAAAATAAAAGTATGAAACAGCAAATCTTCAATCAAATAGAAAAAATGCAAATTTCGAGTCATCAAGTTAAAGAAAATCAACAAACTTCAATGGTATGGAAACGATAATAGAAAAACACAAAAAATCCAAGCATTATTGCTATACTAGTGGACAATGGCTAGGCCTTTAAAAATGGAATTGTTCATTTCGCCAAAACTCTTCATCGGGTCCAAGTATTTTGTCAAAGCAAACACAAAATATGCATGTTTCTGAAGAAATAGATATATTATGTCTATAAACTCTTTCTACAACATACACAAATAAGGAAAAATAAAGGAAAATAAAGTCGTAATTTACTCGCAGTAGTAGAGTAAGTATTATGACGACTAGTTACTGTTCTAAATTTAATAGGATTTTTAGGAAATTTTGGAATAAGAACTATATATGGAAATTTAAGAAATTCATATTTAATATTTAAATCACTATATATATTGATAATTTTCAATTATTTACTATTAATGGAATGTAAATCAAGTTTAAAAAGACTATTATTTCTAAATAATTTAACATAAATTGTATATGAAATTTTTTACAGATAATAGCATTGTTATTAGAGGCTTTATCAACATAGGTGATAACAAAAGATCTTTATAAATCATTAATGGATGTTTAATATTATCAATATTATATAAAGATCTAGACAATTTAATACTACTAATAGCATTTTTAATAGATTCTAAAGAAGTAAATTTCCACATATTAAATGCCTCTAAATGCAGAGCATATTTAAAAGCTAATTTATATATATATTTCTCAAGATCAAGATTCAATTATTTTAAAACTTTAAAATAATTATTACAAGAAGATATCTTGAATTTAGTGCCAAATGACACACACACACACATATATATATATATATATATATATATATATATATATATATATATATATATATATATATATATATATATATATATATATATATATATATATATATATATATATATATATATGCCGCCCAGGCGGTCAAGTGGATAGCGTCTTCGGCTGCTGTCTGGTGGGCTCGTGTTCAAATCCAGAGTAAGGCACGGATGTTTATCGAGGATAAATCAGTCTTCCGCCTTCTGGGTTCTCGGCTAAATGTGAAGCTGCATCTCCGTCGAAAACAGGAGGTCATAAGAAACAACAACAACATATATATATATATATATATATATATATATACATATATATCATTTGCCAAACAGATAGTGTTTTTTCGTGACTTGTCCACGATTGGCAAATCTCCAAGCACTCTGGTTAAAAGTAAAGCGCCCTGCACTATAAGAATTGTATATAAACCAGGTGAGCACTCTCATGCTTATATGCTTGTAGTTGGTGCATCAAAAACTTTTGGATTTTGTGCCTCATCAAGCAAACAACCTATCATTTTCTTATATTAAACGCCGTATTTTACAGCTGAAGTACTTTGGTTTCCTAGAAAAGACATTGACCTTGAGTCTCTTGACATTAACGTTTGAATTCTGACTCGTACTTTGTAGAACCTAAAGCAAAAAAAAGGGGAGAGGGGAATGAAATTAACTAATTCTTCAAACACAATGGTAAAGAACTATTTACTTCATCTCGAAAAAATGTAATTAAACTTTCATTTTATTTACCTTTAAATGTAAGTAAAAAGATTAAATGGGTGTATATGGATTGCAAATTTAGAGAACTTGGACAATGAAAGAATTCTGAGAAGTATTTAATGCATTGTTTTCAGTAATCTCATTTCGATCCACCAGAACAATCAGGTGCGATGATTCATCAAGTTCGTTTCACATGACTGAACTTTCCATGATTTCCCCTCCTCCCCCCAAAAAAGAATCTGGAGCCGTCCGCTTAATTTGTCATAGCCTTTATTCCATACTGTCTGATAAAATAAAAGCAATTCCAATACAGTTCTATTATCAGATTATTGTAATATTGAGATACAGTAGTATAGAACCCACTATGACGTATATATATGTGTGTGTGTGTTATCTTATTTATTTATATTATTATATGTTATTTTATTTATTATGAGAATTGCACGGAATAATGGGTATATTATATTTTACGCTAAAACGACAGTTTAAAACAGGAAAAGATATAACATCAGATGTTCATTTTACACACTTGTTTACCTGTTTAAATGGGTTTCTCATAGAGAACCCTTTTAAACATGTAAATAAGTGGGCAACAGGTAAACAGGTGCTAAAAATAACCTGTTTAAAACGGTCTTTTCAGCGTAAAATAAAATATACCAATTATTTTGTGAAATTCCCCAGTTAACACAGTTAAAATGTAAATAATATGTAATAATATGTAAATAATATGTAATAATAACACAGTTAAAATGTAAAATGGCATATTCATGTAGATCGTTCCCGGCCACTCAAACACTCTAGGACCAGTCGAGTGGTCTGGGTCTTCGACATTCATATAGATAATTGCCTTTCTAAGTGTTGTTGTTGAGACCCAGACCGTCCGACCTACCAGAAAGGTGTAAGGTAAGCTAAGCTATTTTAGGGAGTTTTGATAGGTTAGGTTTTAGTATTTTGGTTTTAAAACATACTGGGGTATTTTGTTTGAATCTTGGAATTCTGACTCCTAGGGTTACTCTTTTTGGACCAGGTGATCATTGGTTTGGGTATCAACCAGGTTTCCTTTTTCTATTATTTTCTGGTTAATTGCTTTGCTCGATATGGCTCGTTGGGTGACATTTTTATAAATTAGTATATTTGAGTTTGTTGAATATTGAATTGGTATTTTGGTTCACGCTTATAAATAAGGATTATATGTATTGTTGCTTTTGTTTGGTTGGGTTTATAATGTATGTGGCAGAAGTTCTAGCTGGGCTCATTGTGGTGATTAAGTTGATTGGAATTTGATTGTTTTCGAATTTATATTATGGATAAAGTGCTAGTCAAGGTGTTGGATGTATTTGGATTTATATTGGATTGAATATCCTTATTTGCATAGAGTGGTCCTATTTATACAGCAACTATTTATATAGTTACTCTTGGTTGATAAATATGGTTGTATTCTTAATGTATATGTAATTAAATAGTGAGTTATTTGATTTAGGTGACTGATTTGTAATCTTGTTTGGATGGTATTAGTGTTGCGTTTTGTGTTTCATGTTGTCGTGATGCCGTTAATTGGAGGGATTCTGAATTATTAGTTGTCTTTGATTAATAAATTTAGAGATTAGTGTATATAATTCGGTGTAATTTTTTAGTTTACTGTTTTATGTTCTTGTTTAGATGGGATTAGAATTATTTGTTGTGTTTTGTGTTGCTGTGTTTTAGAAGGAGTCTTAGTATTTATATGTTGTGAGTCGGTGCTTATAAATCGGTGTAATTATAAGAAGTTATATAATATGCGTTAATTGGTAACGAATATACTGATGGATTAATAATTTTAGTGTTTATGAAATTGCTTATAGTTTGATTTAATATATTGTATGTTATAATATTTGCAAAGTTATGTAATATATGTATTGATAAATTTTTGTTATAATTCTGGCCTACTTTTTTTATGTTGAAAGATTTAAGTATTCATGTGCTAATTTTGTTTTATTCCCCGCATGATGCGGAAGATTTAATGTAAAAGTCTCCCCTGTGGAGCCATGTTGAATTTATATTTTAATAAATATTCTGTGGGGTGTTGGGCGTCGCCGCTTTGTGGTGGCGCGGTTTGTCTGGTTGATTCCTTTGCGGGCGAGTCTGTGGTCTGCTGGGTGGAGGCTTCATTCGTCCTCGTCGGCGTTCCTTGTCGGGACTAGTGGCGTCTGGCCTAGTCTGATGGGACGTGGGTCTGTTGTCTCCTGTAGTGTCCCGGGTGGTGCGCGCGTTGCGTGATGGGGTCGACGGTTTTTTCTGTCCGGTACGATTGTGTGGCTCGTCGTTCCTATTTTGTGCTGGGGTTCGCTGTATTTTCCCGGCCCGAGAATCTTAGATGCTCGGCCTCATTGGTGAGTCCTCGGGTCTGGGCTGCGGAACGGAAATCTCGAGTGTGTTTGCGCTTTCTGGCAACTTTTTCTAAACACATTGTTCAACCGCAGTGTTATAATATGCCTTAAAAGCCGAGTTAATTCTCCATATATATGTATATATATTATATAATATAATAATATATATATTCTAATATATATATATAATATATGATATATATATATATATATATATATATATATATATATATATATATATATATATATATATATTGCAAAAAACTTTTTTAAAAAAGGTAAAACCTGTTGTAAAGCTGCATTTGCGCTTATTACAGAGTTTATTCTCTTTTTAATTTTAATTTAATTTATTTTGATTATTATTATCGCTAACGCATTTCTATACTTTAACTACAAGCCCATCTATGTCTTAATCCTTAGTCTTGGTCTATAGTTACTCATTTGTAATAGATATGCTAGAGATGAGTTTTTTTGTACATACAGTAGTTTACGCATAATTTTCGATTAAAATCCTTCAATTTTTATTTATACATATATATTTATATATATATATATATATATATATATATATATATATATATATATATATATATATATATATATATATATATATATTTATATATATAAGAATTATATTAAAATTTGTTGTAAAAATGAATATTATAATACATAATGTACATAACGTGCAGTTGTCGAGAGATATTGCTCGTTTGTAATCTCTAATGAGAGAAATAATAAAATAAATATTCCCCATTATTAAATAAATGAATGCTTTGTGCTTTTAACCATAATTATAAAGGATCCATTGTTTAGTCAGTTCATGAGACGTCCCTGAAATATTATAATTATCTCATTGTATAAGGGTGATAATAATTAAATTACCTCTACTTGCAGTCTTTAGAAGATATATCTAACAGATTAAACATCCCTATGAACACAGGCCAAAAGGTTTACAGTATTTACAGCCTATTGGTGGAGGAATATCTGCCCCCAAACTAAAAAATAAAACATAATGTCAAAACAAAACTGATAAACAGCTATATACAAAAATATTTACCAATATTAATTTACCCATTAGAGTTAATTAATTTACCCATTACAGTTAAAATATACAAAAAGCTCCCTATAAACACATATGCAGAATTGTTTCAAACGGGGAGCAGCAATATGTAAAATATTATTTCCAAAACAGATCCATATAGAAAATGCCACGCTGTTAATTTATATGTCAAGACTACGTATAAAGGACTGCTGAACATTGGAAGCAAATATATTAGACATATCTAACAGTCGAAACTTGTAAAGAACCTTGTTGCCCCAACTGGGAATCGGACGACGGAACTTCGTACTAGACAACCATACGTGCCCGTACTCTGCGTGAACACAGGGACAGTTTAGGCAGAGCTGGGAATGGAACTCGGGTCGTTCGAGTGCAATCTCCGCGAGCTAAATTTTTAAATTAATATTGCCATAAAGTTACTTTCAGATATCCTGATATGTCACTAAACCAACATTGGTTGCAGTTGGATTGCTAAATATCATTCTGGGCTGTATTGAATGAGGATATTTAAAATTTACAATGCTTTCATAAACAGATAATTTAAAGAAAATAAAAAAACTGTTCATAAGACAATTTTGCACCTTTCAGAAAGAATGCACAAAATACAGAAAATGCTATTCTAAAGTTTATTGGATAAAACAGAAAATTTTATTCCGCATTCACATCTATTATTTAATTTCCACGAATGCTTTCAGTTTGAACGTCGTAAAATATTCAATTTCCATAAATTCTCTGAACTTGATTATTTTTTCTTCCTCAGATTGCCCGTTCGTACGTTTGTGTAGAGCGAACACAAATAGGGCGAAGAGAAGAATATTTATATTCTAAACACAGTAATGCTCTTTTGATCATCAAAGCCACAAATTTTCATTTGCTTTTGTAGAGGAATTTTTAAAATATTGATTAATGCAGGGAAGGAAGAAAATTATAAAGTTAATAAAAATACGAAATATTTTAGAAATTTGCCGGCATTTTCTTTTTTTTTTCAGAAAAATTTATTTATTAATATAGGACAGGAATAGTAAAATTTAATATCAATATTTTTAAATTACTATTAGACCATATTTTTTGCCTAAGTAGGTATAAAATAAGTAGGTAATTGAATAGCCAATTTTTAAGGCCCACTTTCTTAATGCATTTTGGGACCTCCTATCGAAATGTTTTATTGAACAAACTTTTCCTTTTACGTGTTTAAGTACATGGAACTAAATTACTCTGAGTCTTTCATAATATATTGCTCTTAAAAATGTTGAATTTTATCTCAAATTTAAAAAAAAATCGATGGCAGTAGATACAGTCGTCAAATGCTCCTGACGACAACCTCCCTGAATGGGACCGATACATGGTGACTGAGATAGTAAATAAAGTCGGATAAAGTCTTGAGCATGCTCCAAAGATTTGCCCTCGTTTGCACGACTTTCATTCTTTTGCTACTTTAAGTGTAATTATAATTGTTCCTTTATGGTATGTATATCGTGAATGAGAATTAAGTGCTGCATTTGGCGCCTTTACTCACTTCATTATGTTATAGTTACTATGATTGTACTTCTTTATATATATATATATATATATATATATATATATATATATATATATATATATATATATATATATATATATATATATATATATATATTATATATATATATATATATATATATATATTATATATATATATATATATATATATATATATTATATATATATATCTATATATATATATATATATATATATATATATTATATATATATATATATATATATATATATATATATATATATTATATATATATATATATATATATATATATTATATATATATATATATATATTATATATATATATATATATATATATATATATATATATATATATATATATATATATATATATATATATATATATTATATATATATATATATATATATTATATATATATATCTATATATATATATATATATATATATATATATTATATATATATATATATATATATATATATATATATATATATATATATATATATATATATATATATATATATGGCATAACCTAGTCCGATAACATTAATAGGTTAAAAGATTTGAAATATAATATCTAACAATGGGAAATCATTGATACCAGAGAATTAAAATCTTAATTTTATACTAAAAGGTGAGATAAGTAATAAAAGATTTGAAATAAATTAACAGTTTAGAAGAGTGATACATGCAATTTTAGCACGTGTCAAAGAAATGATAAATGCTATATATACACTTACGGAGAATAAAAGTTGCGGACCAAGAAGGAAGTATAGGATGGACCTGAAATTTTATTGATGGAAGGATACAGATGAATGATATACATGATCACAAAAAGAGCGCAGCAGAACACGTACAGAGGGAGCTGTGGTACACAGTCCGGATATCCTCAATAGCGAGTCGCACCACCTCGTGCTGCGATATAAGCATCAATACGATCCGGCTTGATGTCGAACAGACGCCTGATGTTGTCCTGCGGCAGACGAGTCCACACCTGTTGGATGTTACGTTCCAAATCCCGAAGATTGCGGCAACGAGGTAACTGGCGTTTTAACTGGTCCCACACATGCTCGAAAGGAGACACGTCTGGGGAGCAGGCAGGCCATGGTAGTGTCTGGATATGAATCAGTCAGGCCTGGACGACTCGAGCCATGTAAGGCCGAGCATTGTGCTGCTTGAATAGCGCACCTGGAATCCCAGCAACGAATGAAAGAGCATGCTGCCATAGAATATCTTTCACGTACCACTGGCCCGTCTATGTTCCAGGAATCACTGCTAGAGCGAATCGGCTGTCGTAGGCTATGGCTCCCCAGCCTATGATGCCTGCAGTGGGGCTGGTGTGGCGATCGATAACATGGTTGGGATTGTGGCGTTGTGCAGGGGACCTCCACACCCGGTCATGCTGATCATCTATCCCCAAAACGAAGCGGCAACCATCGCTAAACACCACACATCGCCAATCTGTGGCGTTCTACGTTGCTCTGGCCCAGCACCACTTCAACTGGAGACGCCAATTTTCCCATGTTAACGGCAGAACACGTAAGGGACGCTGGGCTCACAGATTCGCTTCCTTCAGGCGTCTAGATATGATTCGTGGGCACATAGGAGCCTCTACTTGTGCCGTTATCGTTGATCGGGTCGCCGTGGAATTGCGGCACGATCATTCGATCCTCTCTACTTGTGGTATGCCTGGTCCGTCCAGAAACGGTCCTCCGTGTCTGGGTGGCGTCCCGTGACCAGTGCTTCCAATACCGTCGGACGGTATAGTCCGAACGATCCATGCGACGGTTTATCAGGCTCATTGACTACCCTGTGGTTTTCAGCCCGATGATCAGGCCTCTCTCGAAGTCCGTCAGTTGCGTATATCGACATTTCTGGCATCTACCCGCCATTATTTTTACTCCATACTCGTGCTCGTGTCGGTTGAAACTTCTCCATTGATGGAGCGTCGACTACACGCCGGTTTATAAGGCCGCTGACTCATGTGTGCAGCGCCACTCACGGGTGCACGGTTATGCGCAATCACACCAGATTGGGATCATTTACATACCAGACCGCCCTCTAGTTATTTACATCATTTCGTGGTTGTACCATGTTTTCTTCTTGGTAAGCAACTTTCATTGTCCGTGAGTTGTTGTTGTTGAAACCCAGACCGTCCGACCTACCAGAAAGGTGTAAGGTAACTGTTTGGACGGTCGGGAAGTGCCACCCAATTTAGACCGGAACCCAGTGGGGGAGGCATCCACAGGGACCGTACCCTCCTTCCCCTACCACCAACCTCTCGGAAGGACTGGCATTGTCCGTGAGTGTATATATACATAGCATTGTCTTATTAGCATTATCTAATATTATCTAGGAATGTTCTATAACTTTAGGCTTTTCCAATGTCCCAATTTTGTTTAAAACCAGTATGTATTTAGAGTTCATCAATGAATATCTCTCTACCAAATTCCGTTCGATTTGATCATTTCATTTGATAGTAATCCGTGCAAATATGTAAAATTTGCATTATTTCCAGAAAAGCTTGTGTTAAATCTTAACCAATGGTAATCAACCAATTTGGATTAAATGTTTTTGCAATGGATTCGCGAATTTGATATTATTGAGGACATTTAATTTTTAATGATTTTTAATATGATTTCTTTTTAAATTTGAAATCAAAACTTGAAATATCTCGATAACAACGTACCTTAACCTTAACAGGTCAAGGGTTTCCTTAAGCTTCCTACCTAGGTCTAATTTAATTATCAACGAAAAATGATGATTGCATTCTATTATCATTTATTTCACGTTTTATCATATTTTATATCATTAATTCCATGATCACTTACCGGTCTATCATTTTCATAATTAACTAAATCATTTCTATTTTTGTTTGGATTTTTTCTCATAGTAGATGCAGTCTTAAGGCCTAAGGATTGGTAAGTACAATATTTAGTCTATAAATTGCATTTGCAGTACAAGAATGAAGTAATTAGTGTGAAAAAGCCATGTCGAGGCTTATCCGAAATCTGACTGGAACTAATAATTTTCAGTGTCTGGAATCTTCCGAAAAAAATAGGTTAAAGAATGTTAAAATTAGTGAAAGTTAAAAATAAGATTAATTTGTCTTTTGAGCAAAAAAAAAACACAAAAATATCTCTGATTTTTTCTTTAATGCAATAGAAAATTAGAATGAATTATGAGAAAAGTTATAAGTTTCTACATACCCTCCCCTACACAAAAAATATCTTACAGTGGCACACATAAAAGAAGAAAATAGGTTGAAATATAATATTTGAGTGATTATCGACAAAAAGGGGTTGTTGTTGTTGTTGAGACCCAGACCGTCCGACCTACCAGAAAGGTGTAAGGTAACTGTATGGACGGCCGGGAAGTGCCACCCAATTTAGACCGGAACCCAGTGGGGGAGGCATCCACAGGGACCGTACCCTCCTTCCCCTACCACCAACCTCTCGGAAGGACTTACGGACCCACATGTTTAATGTGATCGTACTCCGCATGAACACGGCGGCATTTGTGGCAGCGTGCAAATCTTAGCGCGCAAACCACGGGATACCGCACCCGAGATGGCCAACAGCACGCGGTGTTCCGAGGTGGTCACCCACCAAGTACTAACCACGCCCGAAGCTGCTTGACTTCGGTGATCTAACGAGAACCGGTGTTTTCAGCACGGTACGGCCGTTGGCCTCGACAAAAAGGGGTGTCGGTTTCAGTCGAGATCTGTCTGGAACTGATAATTTTCAATGTCGGGGTTCACGGGAAATGAGACTGGAACTCATAATTTTCAATGTCGGGGTTCACGGGAAATGAGACTGGAACTCATAATTTTCAATATCGTGGTCCACCCAAAGCAGGAAAGCATGTCACTCGCTTTAAAATAACACATCCCTATAAAATTGATATGTGTAACATTTTAAAAGTAATTTATGCTTCTGCAATGGTTTTCAATTTTTGGAAAAATATTCCAAAATTTGAGGGTCTTTCTTTGTTCTTTTCATACAGAGTATTCTGAATAGAACAACGCTGACGTCCATCAATTGTAATAATTGCATAAAATATCTCATTTTCTTTGCACTATTTTAGAGATATCCTACTAAAAACTCACAGCACACATATAACATTGAAAAATAGCTGCTTTGTATTCAGGGATGCTTAAAACGAATAATTCCTTCCAAATATGACAGTCATATTTTCTATTAGATTTTTCTATATTTTTTTAAATATTATGATTAGAATCTAATAGACCTCAACCAAATAATTGAAGTTTGCATATACTATCTATTGTAGGGATTTGTAAGTACAATTAGAAACATATAAATATACAAACAAGAAAGATCAATCATGCTTAAAGCATTGATTATGAAACACTTTCCAACTTCAATGCAATTTTATTTAAAAAAGTCGAAAATGCAATACATTCCTCGGTAATATTTAAAAACTTATCACGATACTACATTGATTTATTATATTTGAAAACTTAAACCTTCATTGAAAAAAATGAACTTCATTCAAAAGACGGCATTGAAATATAAATTGCGTGGTTTAAATATCTCTAAAATGCAATACATTCCACGGTAATATTTTTAAATCTATCATAATACTACGATAATTTATTATATTTGAAAACTTCATCGAAAACAACTGAAATGTTTTCAAATGACGTCATAGAAAAAATAACACGCCTGGATCTCTCTATAAAAGCAGGATTTCATTCATAACTTTCTCCATTTCTTTCATCACAATACTATAATAATTTATTTTAATTAAAAATTAAGACCATGGAGCTACAATTCATAAACTTTATGCTTAAAACTTCATCGAAAAATATCGTCCTTCTGTTTATAAAATCAATTAATATTTCATTCATATCAGCCATGCAGACTCCATGGACTGAATTATTTTGTGTTATGAAAACTTCATGTATTCAATATTTGAAAACTTCATCGAAAACAACTGGCATTCATTCAAATGACGTCATAGGTAAAAATAACACTCCTGGCTCTCTCTATAAAAGCAGCATTTCATTTTCCCAATCATTTCATTCATCACAGAACTAAAATAATTTATTTTATTTAAAAATTTAAGACCTTGGAGCTACAAGTAATTAAACTCTTGTGCTGAAAACTTCATCGAAAAAACCGTCCTTTTCTTTATAAAATCAATGAATATTTCATTCATATCAGCTATGCAGACTCCATGAGCTAAATACTTTTCCATTAAAGAAATACAGTAATTCTAATACAACTCATTCTACATATTTTGCTGTTTACATTTTACATAAGTGAAAAATAGGCTTAATTGTAGAAATAATCAAATTTGAATGAGAATTTAAACTCAAATATATTGTCATTGTGTTGTTTTAGTATGTAGATGCACAGAATTTAAGCAGAAATAAAGTAGTTTTAGGATGGATACAACACTCAATATGAATTAAAAAGAACTTTAAAAAATCACGAATTTGAAACAAGATGGATGCCATATCTCATTTTGAAGTGGGTCATGTGATCGTTTCATATCATGGTCACGTGATCGTTTCATATAAGATGTGTAATTATTATTTTAATTTTTATTTAAAAAACTACTGAATATATTTAGCTGAATTTTTTTTTATATATTTTATGGAACAATTTGACTATTTCCTAAAATTTTCGAAGCAATTTGTGAATTTTAAATCCTCTTAAAAAATGTTAGAAAAATTAGGCCCCCTAGGGCTCAATGTATTTCATTTTTTCAACCCGGGTTCAATCCAAAACTAATTGTGTGATATTATTCATTTATATTCCCATAGGTCCTACAGACCGTCTGAACAACATACTAAAATTTCATTTTGATTAAGTCATTTTTACGGCAGTTATCGTGCTAACGGACAGACAGACAGACAGACAGAATGAACAAAGTCATAAACACTTTTCAACTTTGTTGTAAAGTGTTAATAAAAAAGAACATTATTAGACTCGTACTTATTTTTAATTCGCTGTATGTGCTCTGTATAAATGCACGAGCGAGAACTGTGTACATAAAAATAATCATATTCTGAAAATATTGCAGATAGTGAATACTTTATTACGTTCAAATTGTAAGCATTCATTTAAAATCGGATTCGAATGTGAAATACATTTTTCTATCCTTTTGAATAAACTATGGTAGTGAAGCTAGAATCATTTTGTGAATCCTTTGTGTCAAATTTAAGCTAGTCTTTTAAGTTTACTTTGATTGTAATTATAATTTATTTTTATACGCACTATTGCAAATTTGAATGAATCTACTCCTTTGAAAATTTGAAGACACCCTTTGCCTCTTTATGTCTTGAAAAATTTTCCCTCTTGAATAATTATGCTTACTAATAAGTTTCCGCTCAACACATTGCATCTAGTTCTTTATATTATCAATTTGGAAGCAATTTGCTAAAATGCATCTGTTTGATATAAGAAATACTTTTAAACTAAAGTAATTAGTTTTAAACTACTACTATTTGGAAAAAATATTTAACTTTTGACTCCTGAAAATAATATGTATCAACAGATTTTGCAAGAGAATTGAGCTTTATTTGCCATTTTAATATAAACAGGCGAATTGACTAACATCAGCAGGATCTCAGTTATATTGCTTATAGTGAAGTGACTTCTTCCCTATAACAGGACATTGAATGCAAGGAAAAGTCCTCAGCTGATCATCTACTGCAGATCGTGATCATTATCAGTAGTTAGATTGGAACAGTCGATGATACGGCAAGCGAGTACAAAACTTCCTAAGTTACATTGTTGACGGGTGGCAATAACCGCGAACCAAGGTTCACCAAAGATGGAAGTTTGGCCGACTCAGTATATTCTTGCTTGCATTCGACTCTCTGTTATAGTAAGAAAAGTGGTTTCACTGTAATCTGGAGTATTTATCACTTTGTTAACAGTGGACGTGACTAGATAATGGTCTGCCTTATGACTGGTTTGGAGCAAATAATTCAAAACTTATACAAAAATGGACTAAAATACTTGTTTTAAGAAGTTTTGTGTTCATAGATCATCTCATAGTCTTTCTTGTCCTGATGAGAGGCAATGACTGCGACAAAATGGCGCACAGGTGGTGAAGGATGATAAACTGGGCCATTTCTTGCTATTTTAGAATGCTCTGTAAAGGGGAGAAATCACTGAGCATCCTTGATATTTTATAGAAGTGACCGTGCCGAACCAAATTTTATTGACTTTTCTTAATTTGTTCCAGAGTTACCTTGATTACAGACAGAATATATAGGCGTCATTTAAAAATGATTAATTCGGGATTGTTCGAGACGTATAGATTTAATACAAAAAGTCGGATTTTTGACTAAATACAGTACTTTCCTTTTACGCAAGCTACCTGTTGTAAAAGAATTGGAAACCGTGTTCCATATAAGTCGGTGTTCCATATTTTATTATATAATCTGGACCCATAATCAGTCTTTCCAACGACTATTAAAATAAAATTTGTTTTGATTCATTAAATATAATCTCACGTATTCTATGTATACTGATATTTTCAATGAAAAATTAATAAAATGTCTGAAATATTTCGCATTATTGGTTATTTTTCAACCGCCCCTTTCAATAATCGATCTCTTTAAAAATTCTTGGATGGAAAACAAATTGAAAATGTGAGGTATTGATGATCAAAAAAACATTACTACGTTTGGAATATAAATATTTCTTGCTCGTTCTATTTGTGTATACTATAAATAAATACGAACTAAATATTTGTGGAAGTAAAGAAGTTCAGGGAATCTATGAAAATTGATAATTTTACGACGTTTGAATACATTACGAAAGTTAAATAAGTGAAAATTTAAGTTCATTTTTCTATTTTATTGAATAAATGTAGCAAATTATTTTTGTCTAATTTGTGAAGCATTTGTAACAAGTACAATATTATTGATATTTAACACTTTACAACAAAGTTGAAAAGTGTTTATGACTCTGTTCATTCTGTCTGTCTGTCTGTCTGTCCGTTAGCACTATAACTGCCGTAAAAATGACTTAATCGAAATGAAATTTTAGTATGTTATTCAGACGGTCTGTAGGACCTATGGGAATATAAATGAATAATATCACCCAATTAGTTTTGGATTGAACCCGGGTTGAAGAAATGAAATACATTGAGCCCTATGGGGCCTAATTTTTCAAACATTTTTAAGCGGATTTAAAATTCACAAATTGCTTCGAAATTTTTACGTAATATTCAAATTGTTCCATAGAATATATAAAAAAAATTCAGCGAAATATATTCAACAGTTTTTTAAATAAAAATGAAAATAATAATAACACCTCTTATATGAAACGATCACGTGACCATGATATGAAAGTATCACGTGATCCACTTCAAAATGATATATGGCATCCATCTTGTCTCAACATCGCGATTTTTAAAGTTATTTTTATTTCATATTGAGTGTTGTATTCGTCCTAAAACCACTTTATTTTTGTTTAAATTCTGTGCATCTACATACTAAAACAACGCAATTACAATATATTTGAGTTTAAATGCTCATCCAAATGTGATTATTTCTACAACGAAGCCTATTTTTTACTTATGTAAAATGTAAACAGCAAAATATGTAGGATGAGTTGTATAGGAATTGCTGTATTTTTTTAACGCAAAAAAATTTAGCTCATGGAGTCTGCATAGCTGATATGAAAGAAATATTCATTGACTTTATAGACAGAAGGACGATTTTTTGCGATGAAGTTTTAAGCATAGAGTTAAATTACTTGTAGCTCCATGGTCTTAATTTTTAAATAAAATAAATTATTATAGTATTGTGATGAATGACATGAATGGGAAATTATTTATGAATGAAATGCTGCTTTTTTAGAGAGAGCCAGGCGTGTTATTTTTTCTATGACGTCATTTGAATGAATTTCAGTTGTTTTCGATGAAGTTTTCAAATAAAATAAATTATCGTGGTATTATGATAATTCTAAAATTATTACCGAGTAATATATCACATTTTAGAGATGTTTAAACCAGGCAATTTATATTTCAATGCCGTCATTTAAATGAAGTTCATTTTTTTCGATGAAGGTTTAAGTTTTCAAATATAATTAATCAATGTAGTATTTGAGACGTTTTAAAATAATACCGAGGAATGTATTGCATTTTAGACATGTTTAAACAAAATTGCATTGAAGTTGGAAGGTGTTTCATAATCAATGCTTTAAGCATGATTGATCTTTCTTGTTGATATATAATAAAATTTACAATATAATATTTTTGACTTATAATATTAAGACATATTTTAAAACTGCAGCACGAGAATGACCCAGTCTTATATTTTTTACTAGTGTTATTGAAATTTTGAAAAGAATAGAACTTATGTAAAATGTTTAAAAATTCAAAGTGATATAAATAGTTACAATGAATTGTTGCCAAATATATATTTAAAAAAAACAAGTGTATTGGCAAATAATATTGCTTCTCATCTGTCTACTACTTTGGTACGCAAAAGTAATGTATGAATGAATCACAAAAGCTTTTGTTAAAAAAGGAAAGTCGATGGCAAATTCAAAGTAATTATGCTTTTCAAATAAGCCTATCAAAATTTTCGTTTCAGACGATAGGAGAAAAATAATGGTGATATGCAAAATAGGAAAAATGTGGGAACTAATAATTATTTGTTTGTTTCTCGTAGTGGATTGATACTATTTTATTGACATCCAGTCACACAGACACGAAATGGGTGAATTTACGCGTGGTCGTGTGTTTGGTACGATCGAGTTGGGATTGATGTAGCCGAAACTGTTAGTACGGTCCAAGCCACTGGCTTTAGCAGAGGTACAAATCTACACATTCATAAATGACCTGTAAAAGAACTTCACGTATAGTAACACTATCAAATGAATGTTATGTGGCACTAAATGAGCGACGTAACAGAGTGATTTCAGCGAGATTATCTGCATCTGAGTTATCTGCGACTGGTGGACCATTGGCTTTGCAACAAACTATCTGCAAGAGGCTTTCATATCAAGGGCATTATGCGACATGCCCTACGGTATGTCATCGTTAATCCTTCGTACCAGTTAGGCCAGACTTTTATGGTGCAGAAAGCACAGAATTTGGAGAGCACGGAGCTCAAACCATTGGAGTAATGCCCTCTTCTCTGATGAGTCAACGTAGAGAGTATCAATCGACGTGTTGTAATATAAAGAGAATTTGTAATGTCTTACAATTCCTTATACAAGGTAAGGTGAAACAGTTCGGAGACTGTGCTGATATTTACAACCCTGATTGGAGAAGAGGGGGGCTATTTTACCGTGGCGTAGAGGCACATGTGACGCGAGCTGTGAAAAGGAAGTTTTCCAGGCAATGCGCGTCAGTGAACCGCACGTTGTTCTTCAAACTCCATTTCCGGTTTCGACAAACGCGACCGACTACAGTTCACTGACGAGCATTGTCTGGAAAAACCTTGCACTGCGGACCTGCTTCTTCCTTTTCACATCTCGCGTCACATGTGCCTCTACGCCACGGTAAACTAGTTCCTCTCTCTTCCAATCAGGGTTGGAGATATCAGCACAGTCTCCGAACTTTGTGATCCTACCTTGTATATACGAGAAAAAACCAGTATAGAGGAAGTTGTATAATGGTTTAAGAACTTTTGGTTATGCCAAATGGGCGTACGTCACTCCATATTTTTTTAGCTGTGTGTGAACATAAAATCGATACAGAAATGATATTTTGGAACCCTACATGAGACTTTTTAGGGGCGCTGTTAGCCCAGCGTTTGTTTTCATGTACGATAAGGCCGCCTGCATAGGACTATTCACACCAATGAGTAAGTACATCAAAAGTGAAGGTATTTAGCGCATACCATGGTTAGAAACTCATCCATGCTGAAATCCTACTGAACATGTCTGGGATGTATTGGGGAGACGTGTTGGAAGTCTGCAATCACCTCCCAAAACTCTTCCAGTCTGCCATCCAGTATGAATGTGTTAATTTGCCCCAGAATTTAAATAACACTCTTACAAACATCATGGAACATTGATGTGATACTTGATGATTAAACTTAAGGGGTAATCATACTCCACATTAAAACATTTAATTTGTGGAATAAGTCTCCTAGTAAGTTGTTCATTTTCTTGTCATTTTGAAATTTTGAATATTTATCCCATGTATCGTTTATTATTCACGACAACCTATTTTCGAATAGTATATTTAATCCATAGCTTACCCGTACTCACTAATTTATACCTATCAGTTTTCTACTTTTTTGGATTTTCTCTCATTTTCCTAATTAAGTAGAAGGTTTGAACACCAATGTAGTAATGCTATTATTAAAGATAACTGGTATAATAAGCACTGAAAAACTCTTTTACGGTTTCTTCTGAAAAATAATTAGTAAAATCAGTTTTTCAGGATATACAAAGCTCTCTTGAACAATAAATCTCATAACAAGATATTTTAAAGTCCCAAACAATATGTATTTAAATTATTGGGAACTTATGGAGATTTAAAAAACCTGTCACCGTAAGATTCAATCTCTGTCATTCAAGTCTATAAGAACAGAGTTTAAATTCCGCTTACATTTACGTCCTGCGTATTGAACCCTCTATATGCATACATATTTATGTTGGTTCGGATTCCAGTCTAAACTGTAGCTCTGGATTAAATTAGGTCTCTTGTCTATAAAACCAATAAAGCTCCAAAGCAAGTCAGTCCAGTTCAATTTAGGGTTTTCTTCTTGAAGCCGACTAGAGGTTGAATCAAGAATATTAAATTACTGATTTCGCCAAAGCGACGGGGATTTTCAAATAAATTGAACTTTACGGAAGTTATCGTTTTTGTCAATTTGGCGATATTTTCCAAAAAGTGCCAATTTGGCGATGTTTTTATAAATTAATTATTCCTTTTATCTCTAAGGTCGTAAATTATCACCAAATAGATTAAGGATCTAGTTAAACATCTTAATGGACAAGAACAAACGATAATCAACAGATATCAGGAAAGTTTGATTGCTACGGTGACTTAATCTGCTTTTATTTTACTGAGGATGTAAGTTGAAAAGTTTATAAACCCTTTTGAAACGTTTTACTTTTTAGTTTCCAGTTATCAAAAATTAATGTTTTTTTAAAGCATTTTAGCAGTGCTTGATGGATTTCTGTCATTGTCTAGCATGGGCAATGTGGTTATAAGTTTATTGAGATCTTTCTGCTTTAAATGTATGGGATATATGTAAATTACTATTGTTTAAATTATAATATAAATGTTTAATAATATTTAAAACCTTTACCAAATATCTAACATTAACTTTTCAATATAAAAATAGAAAATATATTTAAACCCATGTTAGTGGTTCATACTTCGACATATTTATAGCTTAGAAGAAAATCTTGTGTTAGTAACTATATGAAAATGTATTTACATTGAATATTAATTATTGAAGTCAGTCTACCGCACTCAATATAAAATAAATATATATATTTTGCTGCAAGATAAATAAAATATATCGTGGAATATATAAAATATACAGCGCGTTTTATTTGCTTTTTTTACAATAATTTTTCTCTTCGTCTAAAACATTAATCGATCTCTTTAAATATTCTAAACAAGAATGCAAATCGAATATTTGTGGCGTGGATAATGAAAAGAACATCAATGTGTTTTGAATATATGTATTATTTTTTCGTTCTATTTCTATTTATTCTACATATTCAGCCGAACGAAAACTATGGAAAAAATCAAATTCTTGCAATTTATGGAAATTGAATATACCAGGACATCCGCCCTGAAAGCAGTCGTGTAAATTAAATAATAGATATGCATATGAAATAAATTCTTTCATTTTATGGAATAAACTTTGGAATAAAATTATATTTCTTTTGGGAATCTCTTATGAAAAGACAGATTTTTCTTATAAATAAATCTTTTATTGCCTTGAGGTGATCATTATGTGATAGAATTACAAATAATGAATCTAATAATATTTTTTTTCTGTTTTTCCCTCTCTCTTTCCTTTTCTAGACACATATTGTTTCTACAAAAAAAATCCTTCTTTTTATATCTTTATAATTTCAGCACTAGATTGAGTGGAATGTGACTGGCACACTATATCTATTCCGTAAAATACGAGTAACATAATTTATTAGACGATGTTGAACTGGTGAATGTGATCGTGCTTATTGCCAGCCCTAATAAAAAAGGCTATTCTCCCCTTCCCCTACATCTCTTATTAAATTCAGGTGGACTCTGTTGTCCCTTCGTTCAATATCTTTTACGGATTCTTTTTCGACTTCCAGACCAAGTAGACAGCTAAATTTTGATATACGGTTTGAACTCGTAGAACATTTTCGTCTAATATATTTTCACGCCATTACGTTACGTTTTAATGCCATTTACATGTGCTATCTTTTACGGGCTCGTTCTGGAACCGTAGAACATGTAGAGTTGAAACTCGGCACGCAGTTTCATTTCGCAGAGTATTTTCAACTATCAAATTTTTACGTTATATACGAACGTCATGGATATGTTTTTGCATTTTATATGCATTTTATATTCAGTGTCTTCAAATGAAATGTTCAACGCGTCGATCCACATATAGTACCACGCAGGTTTGAACATAAATTAAGCTACAAAATAAAACTTAAAAGTAAAATGTAAATTATGAGAAAATGTGGTTTTTAAATGTCTTTACCTACATAACAGTGTCAAACAGGAAAGTAGAAAATGAATTTCAATCACTCATGAAATTGAACCAAATTGAGGGTGTATGCAAATTCTATTCAAAGTAATATATATATATATATAAATAAAATTGAAAATCTGTCTGTATGTATATTCTTATCATCATCACGGGAGAACGGCTGCACTGAATTTAATAAAATTTTGTGGGTAGCCTTGAAATAGCCACAATTAAAATTTAGTTTATGTTTTGAGTTTCTATGATTAAGGGTTGTCGATATATTAATGAAAAACGAAATCTTTCATAGAAGTTCTCCTCTCTAACTCCCTGGTTCTCCAAACGAAAAGAGTTGGAAATCGCTAGTTTAAAACGTGAAAGTGAATTAAAACAATTTTTGAGTTTAGTTGGAGTTTATTGCACTAATCAGTCACTTTTGAAAATCGCAGGTTTGAAATATGAATTTAAATGGAAACTCTATCACTATGGTTTATTTTTACAAGCTCTTACTCAACAATGAAAATTATTAAGCAATCAAAAGTTTTATTTAATTATCAGTATTTTATGAGGAAGATTCTTTCTTATATCATGTTGTTCAGCAACGCAATTTTTGCAGAATAAAATGTTCAACAAATTTAAGCTGTGTACCAAATTTTAACTCTCTAGGACTTAGGAAAGGGTATTAAAAATGCCATCAAATAAATATACCAGGAAGAGTTATATAAAATTAAAAAAAAAAAAATTAAAAAATTGTTATCTACCAAATTTATTTTAAAATGTGAATCATCTTTCTCATACAAAATGATTAAGCTCTTGGAAAGATATTTATTATATAATATATCTCATTTTTATTTCTGGAGGATATCCCAAAAGTCAGAATTTAATAGAATTTGTTTTTTTCCCTATATTAAATAATTTTTAATTAAAAAACTACTTAATATATTTTACTAAATTTTTTTTATATACTTTATGGGATAATGTGAATATTTCCTAAAAATTTCGAAGAAATTTGTGATTTTTAAATTTGCTTAAAAAATGTTTGAAAAATTAGGTCCCATAGGGTTCAATGTATTTCATTTTTTCAATCCGGGTTAAAAAAAAAACTAATTGGGTGATATTATTTATTTATATTCCCATAGGTCCCACAGACCGTCTGAAAAACATACTAAAATTTCATTTTGATAAAGTCATTTTTACGGCAGTTATCGTGCTAACGGACAGACAGACAGACAGACAGACAGACAGAATGAACAAAGTCATAAACATTTTTCAACTTTGTTGTAAAGTGTTAAAAACGACGCTAAATCAATGAAATCAATTTTGTTTTGTTTTGTCTGTCAGTCCAACCGTCCTACTAAGTAACACATTTAGCGCATTTTTAAAATGTCGCCAAATTGTTAAAAATGTTTGTAAATCCATAAAAATAGCTTGAAATTGAAAAAATTGTGCTAAATAAATGAAATTAATTGTATTTTTTTAGGAGATAGTGTTATAATGATGTTTCGTCAACTTGTCGTCAAGTGGGTCTGTCAGTTTTATAGTCCTACGTGGCGATAAATTTGGCGTTTTTTTAAAATTTCGCTAAATTGACGAAAATGTCGTCAAATTGATAAAGTGACGTTAAATTTATCAAAATGGCGCCGACTTGATGAAAATTCAATATTTTGCTTAATTAAGTAGGATTTTCTAGTTAATCTGTGTCGTTTTGTGAGAATTAAAAAATATTTTTTTACTAAATTTGTTTACAGACTGGACCAGGATGTTTTATTCTTCAGATCTGCCCGTGAAAATAATTTTGTATATCGAGACTAGAGATTCTTATACATTTTTTGAAGAATTAAATAAAATATTTTAATAGAATATTTTGAATAACAAAATGATTAAGAATACTATAAGAATTTACACATAATTGTGAATGTTAAGTTTCTTTATATTATATTTTTGTACGAAGAACGGGTATACTGCTAGTGCTATATAAATCTTGTCGTTATCCAAAGTTGATTTTATGAAAAATTATCGAAGGGAAATGAGAGTGTAGGCAAGTTCAACCCTAAACAATACTATGTAATTATCATTATCTAAAATTGATATTATGCAAAAGCAAAATTTTCCAATCTTTTTCATCTGCCTACACTAATTATAGTTTTATACTAATTGTAGACAATAATACACGAAATATGAGATTATGTCTATGATCTGGAAGTCTAGAAGTTAAGACATACCAAAAGTGACCAAAGTCACTATTCAAGCCGTAGTGGAAGTGCTTGTTATTTAAGCGGGGCGTTCTTGAGTTTTTAGATTATTCCTTTTCCCCGTAATCCCTAATTCGATTTTTTTGATTTGTAGTCTTTCCCTTGGTGTCGAAGCTGAGACGGATCGAATAACCCTTATTTATAATTGTTCAAAATGTTTGATTTTATCGCTAATCTGGAAACTGAGACGGATTGAAAGAAACCAAAACCAAGACTCTAGCTCAAGAGGACCGTGCTGTTCCACTATAGCTAAGACCAAGATTCTGGCTATAATGGAAGCGCTCGATAAATCTGATACATCACCCCTCATTCAGTCAGCCAGTCAGTTCAGCGCATATTAAATCCATATTCCTAGCTAGCTCTGAACTATCAGTTTTACAATAACTATTTTAAAAAGGTAAATTAAAATATAAATCGCTATAAACAATCAGCCTTTTCTTTCCAATACTGAGTGAATACTTTTTCCTAAAGCGAAACAAAATTTCATAAATGTATAAAATACTTCAAATTATTAGTTTAAACCTATTAATCCTATGTTCACCAGAATCAATCTTTTAAGAATTATTCGCCAAGAAAGGAAGTAGTGTTGTGTAAGAGAAAAGAAAATGCGTAGTGTAGATGATGAAAGAATAGTATTGTGTTCAGATTATTAACCTTCGTTATTCGATGGGCGTTCGTTCTGCGCAAACGAACGAATGAGAACTGTGTGGAAAAGAAAACAATCAAGCCCGAAGAATTTATGAAAATTGAATATTTTACTACCCTCGAACCAAAAGAATAGATTGAAATGAAATAAAAAATATGAATATGAAAAGAATTTTTCTATTTTATCGATGGACATTATTAAACTTTTTTTTATATTGTGAATCCTTTGTGAATTCAGTCAGATTTTTATTGTATATTTATTGTATATCTTAAATAATAAAAGACAATGTATGTGTGTCTGTCTGTGTGTCTTATACACTATACGTTCAGCGACCGCGAATCGGAGAGCTACGAAATTTGGCAATCTGAGACCCGGGGTGGGTGGAAAGGGGACACGTGAAAACCGATTATTAAAATTTCAATTATTTTTTTGTTATGTAATGTTTTATGCGATTTCGACCGTTTTTTGCCCTTTTTTTTCTTCACGATCCAGACATCGTAGAAAAAGACAAATCACACCACCGGAAAGATCAGACAATTGCGAGTAAAATATATTAATTTCAAATCTCAATTTCAAATTCCAATATTTTTTAAAGATTTTAAAACAAAAGTCACTTTTGGTTTAAAAAAAAACGAACTTTCGTTTTTAAATCCTCCCATCGCAAAAACTACTAATAATTTCGACTAATAATTTACATTTTTTGAAAGCTCAAACATCTGGCTTTCTTACAAGCCCAATCTATTCAAGAAATAATTATAAATATCCACAGGATCGCGATTTTAATGAACTAAGGGTTTTCAATTTTTCGGCAAACCGCGTTTTCACCCACAGAAGTTTTATCCCCGTTTCCACGGAGCCCGCGCTTCCGGTTTTAAATGAATTGAGAGCTTAGCATATGTGTTGCATGCATCGGGTGAAATTATTATATTTTTATGATATTTTAAATGTATATTTTAATTTATGGACATTTTAAATGGATGTTTTAATTTATGGATATTTTAAATAATTTAAATGATTGAATTATGGTGGTTTGAGTTGTGGTGATGTATTTGAAATTGGATGGATTGGTGGAACGATATGGATGATTGATGGAACGATATAGATTTTTTAAATGGATATTTTAAATGGATATTTGAATTTATGGATATTTTAAATGAATATTTTAATTTTATGGATATTTTAAATGATGGAACGATGGATATTTTAATTTTATGGATATTTTAAATAGCACATGGTCATTATAAAATTTTAAATTAGCGCGCGGGAAGTTAGCGCAATGGAATTGCACTCGGAAGGCCCGGGTTCGATTCCCGCCACTGCCTAAACTGCCGTCGTGTTCAGGCGAAGTACGATCACGTTAAACATGTGGGTCCGTAAGTCCTTCCGAGAGATTGGTGGTAGGGGGAGGAGGATACGGTCCCTGTGGATGCCTCCCCCACTGGGTTTCGGTCGAAATTGGGTGAATAAAAATAAAGTTATGGAGTTTGTCGCGGAGGGCGTGTAACCCAGTGGTTAGCGCGCGGGAATTGCACTCGTTAGGCTCGGGTTCAATTCCCGCCACTGCCAAAATTGCTGCCGTGTTCACGCGGAGTACGATCACGTTAAACTTGTGGATCCGTAAGTCCGTCCGAGAGCTTGTTGGTAGCGGAAGGAGGGTACGGTCCCTATGGATGCTTCTCCCACTGGGTTCCGGTGTAAATTGGGTGAATAAAAAGAAAGTTATGGAGATTGTCGCGGAGGCCGCGGTAGCCCAGTGGTAGGCGCGCGGGAATTGCAATCGGTAGGCCCTGGTTCGATTCCCGCCACTGTCAAAACTGCCACCGTGTTCACGCGGAGTACGATCACGTTAAACATGTGGGACCAGGTACGTCGCCAGGGGAGGGGCTCAAGGGGCTGAAGCTCACCCCGAAATCTAAAAAAAAGAAAGAAATCTCTAGTCACGAATGAAACTTGTCGTTCAACTCAGTGTCAATTTTAAATTTTCATCAATGTAAAGCACCTTTTTAGTTCCAAAAAGGAAATATTTCTTTACTTGTTTTTTAACATGCTGCCTGTAGGCAGTTTATAGTTATTGCGTTTTCATTTTAGCAGCAGTGGAATTGCCTTAATTATAATACTATCGCCCCTTAAAATTCGCCTTAGTTTACAATCGCCGCTAAGAGAGGTGTATACTTGAAACTTGATAAGTTTTTTTTACCCCTCACTAGCGCCGACTTCGTGGGGGGCTCCGCTCCGGGGTTCGAGCCTCCACGGCCCACGCAGAACCGAATTGCAGATGAATGATATTTTGTTTTGGTTTGTCATAGACGATCCTTGAGAGTTGGTCCCGGGGGCCCCCAAGCAGATTTTGAAAAGCCGGCGCTTATATTACCCCTAGTGTTTCGTGCTATTTTGAAATGTTTCTATGATCTCACTTCTATATAATAAAAGGCAATGTATGTCTGCGTGTCTGTGTGTGTGTCTTATAAACTATAGGCTCAGCGACCGCGTGTCGCAGAGCTACGAAATTTGGCAATCGGGGATCCGGGGGGGGGGGGGGACCAGTGAAAACCGATTTTTAAAATTTGAATTATGTTTTTTTATTTAATGTTTTATGCAATTTCGACCGTTTTTTACCCTTTTTTCTCCACCATCCAGACGTTGTAGAAAAAAAAACACACGATCGAAAAGAGCAGTCAATTACGAGTAAAAATATATCAATTTCAAATCTCAATTTCAATTTTTAATATTTTTAAAAACTTTAAAACTTTTGTTCTTTTCGGCTCGAAAAAACAAACTTTCGTTTTTAAATCATCGTATCGGAAAAAGTAGCGACAATTTCGATTAATAATTTATATTTTTAGAAAGCTCAAAGATCTGGCTTTCTTTCAAGTCCAATCTGGTCAAGAAATAATTATAAATAGTAGCCCGATGCTGATTTTAAAGAAGTAATGATTTTAAATTTCTCGGCCATTTCTTGGGAAGTTCAGGCCCACTTCTCACTTACCCTGCGCGCGCAACCGGGGACGTCGCGCCGTTTCCATGGAGATTGTGAATCGGATCGGGTTATTTTAAATGATGGAATTAAGAGCTTAGCATATGGTTATTATAAAACTTAAATGATTGAATTATGGTGGATTGAATTGTGGTGATGTATTGTATACATCTGGTGAAATTATTATATTTATATTTTAAATGGTGGAACGATATGGATTTTTTAAATGGATATTTTAATTTATGGATATTTTAAATGGATATTTTAATTTTATGGATATTTTAAATGATAGAATCATGGAATGAGGATGATGGAATCGGAAGTCCTTCTGAAAGGTTGGTGGCTGGGGGAAGGAGGATACGGTACCTGTGGATGCCTCCCCCACTGGGTTCCGGTCTAAATTGGGTGAATAAAAAGAAAGTTATGGAGACTGTCACGGAGGGTGCGGTAGCCCAGTGGTTAGCGTGCGAGAGCATTCAAACGAGAGCATTAAAAAAAATCAGGAAATATTTAATCGTGCTTCACAGCTTGCAGAGGTAGTGTTCCAAACTGAAATGAAGATTCTAAGACTGACCTTAAAGCAAACAACACGTGCAAATCCTCCAACAACTTCTGTTGAAGAATACTACAGGGTGGCTATCTTCATTCCTTGTGTTGATAGTCTGATTCAAAATTTGCATGATAGAAGATTCGTTTCAAATGAGGATATTCTACCAAGTTTCCAGATACTTCTTCCTGGTTTTACTTCTGCTGATGACACAAGCAAGTTGGAAAGTCTGTCTCCATATTTCAACGATAAAATGCCACTCTCAAAACTGAAAGCTGAATATGAACTGTGGTGTGAAAGAGTTTTAACTATTGACACTAACATTGAAGTCCTGAAAGTGTTAGAGCATTGTAATGGTACCTACTATCGTACAATCAGGTACCTCCTTACTGTCTTGGCTACATTACCAGTAACAACTGATAGTGTAGAAAGATCCTTTTCGACACTGAAAAGAGTAGGCAAGGAATGATAAGTTGGTAGACAAAGGAATGACATTCGAACAGATGAATTACATTTAAACTAGATTTTCTTTTTAGAAGATAAAACAAACAAAAGTTAGTTCTAAATATGTGATTGCAATCAAAGCAAAACATTTTTTTTTATTTTTCCAATGATATATACATATACATATATATTAACAAAGCAGTTGCCTACTTTAAGTGTCATTCCCTTCTGTCATGCTGTGGTTTACTAGTCTTGAAAATAAAAATTTTCATCTTCTATTTAATTTCCTCAAAATGATCGCTGTTTTCTTTTTTAGTTTAAACCACCCATGTTAAAATATAATGCCGAAAACAGGTTAAAAAATAGAAAAAAATATAATATTGTAACAAGAAGGATGAAAAAGCCCGCTTAGAGAAAATTATCCATAGATTCCCCTTAGAGAAATGAACAGGGTGTCCCAAAATCATTGACCCCGGCTTTTATTCCTTAAATATTGATTTTAGACATATATAATAAATTACAAAGTTGTGTAAATATAGGTACAGAATTTTATGAAATCGATAAAAATTTTCAGGGGATTAAATTTGAAGAAATACAGGATTTAAATTTTTCTACGGCCCCCATACAAGAACGTTTCCAAGGAGTAAAATGTGCCCCATACACTAATAAGGTGATGTACAAATTTTCAGCATTTTATCATAAAAAGTACCAGAGATATGTTTAAACAAAGTGGTGAGGGATTAATCACAAATTAAAATGCAAATGTTTACAGCAAGAGTGCAAATGACGCAACGCAGAAATGTATCATGGGCAAATAATATCTGCCTCTTATCTTTAGATTTACTTACAATTTTTCAAAAATACGCTTCCCGCAAAATACCTTAAAATTTTATATGATTAATTACAGAATAAAACTTGGAAATGGCACAATCAAAATGAACATTAAAACAGCTTAGAAATGTATGCATATGCAAATATCTGCCTCTGATTGGTGCGTCAAACAATCTCAACAGACGTATCATCACATAAGAAAGTCGTTTTTGTTCTGCCATTTATCAATCCCCTCGTTTAAGCAAGCGTAACGAGCGCAGCCTTAAGTACTGCACATTTCTGCTACATTTTGAGAGTGTAGTTAGCCTGTACCGACAGTATGTCGTAAAACAGCAACGAATAACCTTTTGAAATGCTTATGCTGTACAGTTTATGTAATCACAATGCTAACGAAACTGCACGGGAATATCAACCTACTTTTTCCAATTCTCGACATCCTTCTCGGGAGATTTATTTCGCAATTAGTGCAACGAGTGCGTGAAAGAGGAAGCGTACATCGCGTAGGTGGACTAGGTGGGTCCAGACTTCACTCAACTGATGTAGAAATTGGTATTTTGGCTTACTTTTGCAGTCATCCACATAGTAGTGTTCCCGACCGTCCAAACTGTTACCTTACACCTTTCTGGTAGGTCGGACGGTCTGGGTTTCAACATAGTAGTGTTCGTACGGCTGCTTCAGAAATGAACGTACCACGTGCAACAGTGTGGAGAATACTGAGACTGAATAAATGGCATCCATTTAACATTCATGGTGTGCAAGGACAGGAGCCAGCAGATTATCAACGTCGTCTAGATTTTTGTAATTGGGCTCTAAATCAGGAAGATGCAAATCCCTCTTTTCTGAAAAATGTAATTTGAACTGACGAATGCTTTTTTAAACAAGATGGATGCATAAATCTTCAAAATGATCACTTCTGGTCTGACACATATCCATTCGTGGTATGTGATATTCATCAGCAGAAGCAATTTTCTGGGAATGTATGGTGTAGTATTTTCAGAAACCGTTTGCTTGGACCCGTATGACAGGTATGTTAATGAGATTCTGTATGCGGTTATTCCTGATTTTATGGATTAACTGCCCCTAATAGAACTTCCACATGTATAGTTTCAATAGGACGGATCTCCAGCTCACCATACTACAGTTGTGAAATACTAGCTAAATAACGAGTTTCCAGACAAGTGTATTGGATTGCATGCGAAAGTCGAATTTCCCTAGATCGCCTGACTTAATGCCTATGGATATTTATTTGTGGGGTCGTTTACGCACAATTGTTTATCTGTCACCTCCCGTTAATAAAACAGAGTTGCAACAACGCATTTAAGATGGTTGTCGTGACATCACCGAACAAGAACTTGATCGAGTGCACAGAAGTGTTATCAGGCAAATGCAGCTCTGTATTGGCATGGATGGAAAACATTTTGAATAAGCTTTGTAATATTTGTGTAAAGTTATTATTTCTACACAGTGTAGATACTTTTGTACCAATAAATAGCAAAATTCTTATTTATTTATGTAATAATTTTTTTGATTCGTAATTTGTGTATGACTCTTGAAACGCGATTTACCGGCATGATTTTTCCCCTCTGAGAACCCATGTCGATGCATCGAAAAGTGGTCTAAGTCAGCATTTTTGTCTTTTCATATCTCTGGGACTTTTTATGATAAAATGCGAAATTTTATATTTCAACTTATTAATGTGTGGGGCAAATTTTACTCATTGGAAATGTTTTTGTACGGGGGCCGTATAAAAATATAAATTTTATAATTCTTAAAATTTAATTTCCTTGAAAATTTTAATCAATTTCATAAAATGTTGTACCTTTTTGTATACAACTAACTTTGTAATTTATTATATATGTCTAAGATCAATATTTAAGGAATAAAAGCCGAGGTCAATGTTTTTGGGACACCCTGTATATACTGTATGCACGACAGGTAAGGCTCAACTTTCAGACAGTTTCAAGTTTTTATTTCACAATTTACCTAAAAAGAGTAAAAAATTGAAAGAAATCTGTTTTCAAAACATGTGGTGCGAACGTAGGCGGATATCTTAGCAGGAAAACTGTTTCGAAATGCAAGTGGCTATTTTGGTGAAAAAAATTTTAAGTGCCACTATATAATCCAAAAATTCAAAACATCTGCTAATTTCTATTTAAATATTCAAGGTATGGAGTATTGAATATTCTAGCGCTTTGAATGATTTATATGTGCTAAAGAAACCAAAGAAGGACTTCAATTTCGTTTTGTCTATGGAACTCAACATAAAGATGTACTAAAAATCCAGAAGATGGTAGTAATAAAAAGTGAAATATGACGTATATTTCCCATTTTAATTACAAAGATGTAAAGTTTAGAAAGTTTCTATTAAAAATAAAACGCTCTTATTCTGTTATAATTTGTTTACTTTCACTACCATACATAATAATTGAAAGGAAAACTATCGTAATGTGGTGAAAAACGTAAACCAAATATTGACTCACACGTGTCGAGCATCTGTTAATACAAATCACCCATTTTTAAAACTTTCCGACATAGTTGAAAAGTGTTTATGAATTTGTTCTTTCTGTTTGTCTGTATGTCTCTCTGTCTGTCCGTTCCCATGATGACTGCCGCAAAAACAACTTTATCAAAATGAAATTTTAGTATGTTGTTGAGAATGTCTGTGGGACATATGGGAATGTAAATGAATATCACCCAATTAGTTTTGGATTGAACCCGGGTTGAAGAAGTGAAGTACATTGAGCCTTATGGGACTTGATTTTTCAAACATTTTTTAAGCAGAGTTAAATTTCACCAATTGCTTCGAAAATTTTAAGACATATGTAAATTATCCCAAAAAATATATGGAGAAAATTCAGCAAAATATGTTCGGAAGTTTCTCAAATAAAAATTAAAATAATAATTACACCCATATTACATGAAGAGATCACATGACCCACTTCAAAATAAAATATAACATTAATCTTTTTTCCCAGTGTTTTTCCAAGTTCTTTTAAATGTATATTTAGTGTTGCATTTGTCCTAAAACAGCTTTATTTTTTAGTATTTTCTGTGCATTTATATTCTATGCCAACGCAATTACAATATTTTTGAGTTTAAATGATCATTAAACTTTGATTATTTCTACAACGAAACCCCAATTTTAATGGATGCAGAATGCCCGCAAGTGATTGTAAGATGAGTTGTATAAGAATTGTTGGATTTTTTTCACACAATATTATTTAGTTCTGAAGTCTGGAATAAAAGGTGATATGAATGAAATATTCATTGCTTTTACGCAGAGAGCCAGATGATTTATATTTCAATGGCGTCTATGAATAAAGTTCATTTTTTTCGATGAAGTTTTAAGTTTTCAAATATAATAAATTATTGTAGTACTGTTATAATTTAAAATATATCAGGGCTGAATGTGTCGTATTTTAGAGATTTTTAAATAAAATTGCATTTCAGTTGGAAAGTGTTTCATAATCAATGTTTTATGCATGATTGATCTTTCTTGTTTAATGATGTCTGTGTATATGTCTATATATATGTCTGTCTGACTGTGTGTCTACCTGTGGGCACGACATCCCTAAAACAATTGATAGAGTCTAATGACATTTGGTGTGATTATTTCAATCTGTAAACTATCAGACATTTTGATATGTGGTGTGAACGGATCGATATTGATATATACCTTTAGAGAAACCTTGAATGCGAATCACACAATTTTTATGATGTCTGTGCGTATATTTTTCTGTGTGTCCATTCGAATGCACGATATATCTCGAATAATTGATAAAAGCTAATGAAATTTTGTATGATTATTTCAGTCGACGAAATATATATATATATGTATATTCACCAAAACAAACAACTTTCACAACACAATGGGGGGTCGAAAAAGAACCGGCTCGCCGCAAGACGGCCCTTTTCTGGAGTGAACGAAACGTCGTGTCAAAATGGAGAACACAGTAAATCCGCATGCTACACATTCCAGCTGCCACCATCAAAGATTCTCCGTGAATGTGTGAGTAAGGATTATCCACGACCAATTAATTGGTCCCTATCAGTTACCAGCCCGCCTAGACGGAGAGAAGTACTTTACCTTCCAGCAGGTGCTGCCAGATTTACTACTTGTTGTACCACCAAATCATCGAGTGATTCTGGTTCCAGCACGACGGAGCGCCAGGAGATTACAGCAGGATTGTGCGGAACTACCTGGGCATTCCCTTTTCGAACAGATGGATTGGCCGTGGTGATTATTCCGTCTCGTGGCCTCCCAGATCTCCCGATCTGTCCTGTCCGGATTTTTTCTTCTGGGGACAGCTAAAAAGCGCCGTTTACGAGACGCCCATCGAGTCACCAGAGGACCTTGTCGCCCGAATTAGCGTCGCAGATGCAGACGTTCGTGAAATGCTAGGAATCTTCCAAAGTGTAAGCGATTCACTCCGTCGCCACTGTGATTCCTGTCTCGCAGTTGGTGGTCGTTCATTTGAGCATTTGTTCTAAACATTTTGTCAATAAATTTCCATTATTCGTCTTCACTGTATTCGTCTTCACTTCACTCCATTTTGACGCGACGTTTCATCCATTCCCAGAGAAAGCACCCTCTCGCAGCTCGCTGGTTGCTTTCCGATCCCACATTGTATTGTGAAAGTAATTTGCTTTGGTAAGTTCTATATTCCCTTATAGTTCTGACCATCAGTTTATATACACCCTGTATATATATATATATATATTGTGTTTTTTGTTTCTGTTATATATATATATACATATATATATATATATATATATATTATATATCTCATGATGGTTGATTCTCTATTTAATACTTCTTTTTAATTTGTTGGCATATTTTAAGTTAGGGATTTTGAGTTACAACTTCTCTTTATTCTTTATTCTAGCATTGGATTTTCTTATTACATTATATATATATATATATATATATATATATATATATATATATATATATATATATATATATATATATATATACTATATATATATATATTGTGATTTTGTTTTAATTTTCCCTAATTACTTGGAATTTGTTATTATTCTTTCTTTCTAATATATATATATATATATATATATATATAAATCGCTATAAATAAAAACTTCTATTGCCAAATGACTGAATGCTTTATAAGAACTGTTATCAAAAGTAAATAGATATGGACAGTATAGTTTAATAATTATGAGTTATTCTCGAGATATGTGATATACTGTATTTGCATAGGAAGCGCGATATCTTCAGAACTAATTTTTAGCGAGAACTAGTCCTATGATGCTCTAATTTTTATTAATTTTTCCGACAAAATAGAAATCTGTTAATGTGTAGGGAATATCATAATTTAGTCACATCGAATTTTTCACGTTAGAGTTTTGTCATATTACTTTTGATATGTTTTGCTGATATTTCTCCTAAAATAATTCCGTAATCTAAGAATTATTTTGAATGCAAGTTAAATTCAAGCACAATTTCAAGAAAAAAATTGCATTTTAGTTTAATAAATCTTTCTAACAACTACAATAGATTGCAAAGATTTTTTTCTTGTTAAACCTTGATATCATGAGTATAGCTAACCTCGACAGATAACTTTATCAAGTTGCTTGGAATGGGCGTTGCCGTAAAGAGATAACCGATAACAGTATCCCAACCTTTCTGATGATTAATTTTTGTATTGTCTCCTCTGTGTCTCCCAATGAAAATCAAAAAATCACCTTGGCATATTACGAATATTTAATATATATTCTAAAAATGGCACACATAAATTAGAAAAAAGATTTCTTGTATTAAACGCTATTGTACTAGTATTTAGATATGTCAGAGATAGGAAAATTAACACCCTTAAAAATGAAACTGCAACTGTTTTTTAATAAGTTTTATTTATATTTTACAATGTATAGTGCTTAGCGTTGAAAATATTTGTCTCACTTGAAGATTGATCCAAGTAGGTCCTGCCCTGTGATCGAGTTTCAATCTTTTTAGTACTCGATTGGGGCTTCGAGAGGGTTTTGAGAAACTTTACAACCCCCTACCTGCCATCTTGTCTCTTTCTGAGAAACTCTTTTTTTACTCCTGAAAAAAATCGAAAATGCAGTTCGGTGAAGTGGTCGGTACAATAAGTGAACAAAGGTTCAGCCTTCTAAGCCACCGGTGGAGTAATTGAGAGTCTGAAAAAACTAAAAAACCCTTGATCACCACCCCCTGTGAGAATTAAAAATTCGCTAGATTCCATTCTATTCTATAGTCAGAATTATTTTTCGACCCAGGTCGTCCAACCTACCCAATCAGTTTAGACGGCCAGGAAGTACCACCAAATTTAGACCGGAATCCAATGGGACCGGCATCCACAGAGACCGTAGGCTCCTTCCCCTTCCACCATCCTCTCGGAAGGACCTGCATATTTAAGCTGTCAGTACTCTACGCAAACACGGGAACAGTTTGGGAAGAGCCGGGAATCGACTTTGCGTTGTCCGAGTGCAATCCCCCGCCCTCTAACCACTTGGCCGCCCCGCTGATAGTTATAAGTATGCAAATTTTTAACTTTCCAGGCCACCAGTGGGCTTTTGGAGGGTTTACAAGACCTTCTGAAACTCACATTTTTTCTGCCCTCGTGGGGGGGGGAGGGGAGGAGTAAATCAAAAATTAAGCTTCGTTAACTTCTGTATTGTAGTAAATAATGTAAGTGTGAAATATTCAGCTGTATTGGCCAATGGAGGGGCTATTGGGGGTGGGGGGTGGGGGATCTGGAAATATTTTTCAAATTCTCCCCTTTTCCTGCGCCCCGAGAGGGGGATACATCATCGAAAATCCGGCCTAGTTAAGTTTTGTACCGTAGTCTAAACTATAAGTGTGCAAAGATTTAGCTGTATCACTGTGGGGGCGGGGGGGGGGGGGTTCTGTAAGGTTTGGAAGACAAAAACACGTTATACATTTAAATAAATATTTTTAATACAATATGTATTATTAATTATTTTAGATGGCATATATATATACTGTTGTCCAAAATTAAGGTTGCAAACACAAAACATACGATACCTCAAAAAGTAATTGGTTTATTGGAATGAAATTTTGTATACAGATACCCCATACTATGAGACAGTCAATAGTAGCATAACAAAATAAATAGGAAGTATATTTTTACGATATGCAAATGAGACCAGAAACGGCCATACCTTGATGCATCCATCATATCTCAATGATCCGGCTAATAAAGAGTGCAACCACCCCGCACAGCTTCACAAGCCGCACAACAGGCCCTCATACTGTAAATGAGTTTGTTGATCATAGCTTGTGGCAACAAATCCCATTCTTCTGAATGTGAGGATTTTTACGCTTGGGTGCCCTGGGCGGGGGTTGACGTCGTGCAATGACTCTTCCTAGAGCAACCCAAACATGCTCTATAGGATTTAGGTCAGGCGATTTCGCTGCCCTGGCGACATTATACGGCGAATACACTCTTCCTTCAGTAAATCGTCGACAAGTTAAGCTCTGTGTCGCCTCGCGTTATCGTCCATAAAAGTTTAGTTCTCTCACGGCTCCCCGGAAAAGCCTCACATAATATTCAAAGACCTCATCTCTATGGCGATGTGAGGTCCCAGTGACCGCATCGAAGATGTGCAGTGGTGTACAGCCATCCAACACGATGGCTTCCTAAACAAGGATTCCACTTCCATCAAAGTGGTAGATTTTCCTTACGTTGGAGGGACGATGCCACAAACTCTCGCTCGATGAAGACTAGTCGGAAATAACTTTGGGTACTGAATCTTGATTCATCACTGAAGAGGACACGGCCCCAATCTTGTGGTGTTTCAGAATGGCGTGCCTGGCTCCACGAAAGACGGGATCTCGTCTGCGATCTGTTGAGGGGAACACACATCACTGGTCGCCTGGCTTAAAGGTACTTCTCTGCTAGGCATCCGTTACACTTTGTCTAGAAATTGTTTCAGACGCAGCAGCGAGGTACTGAGAGAGTTCTCTAGCCGTCATTTCTCGATGGCGTCGTGCAGTTAATATCACGTATCGGTCCACTTCAGGTGTCGTGGCACTTGGGAGACCTTGGCCGGGTCTCTTGGTGACAGTACCCATTGTTTAGGATAGGTGCCATAACCTGGATACTACCATTCGAGACGCTCGTAACCATCGAACAACCTCCGCTCGAGACTGGCCAGCTTCAAGCCTGCCGATGGTTCTCCATCGCAGTCCCTCATCTAAACGATTACGAGAACTCATTTTAAATAAAATCAGTCCGTATCGTGTTTTTTTCTACAAGAAAGACACTTCTATGGAAGAAATTCTCCGATTTGGAAAACGATGACTTTCATGTTTTCTTACCAAATGTACCCTTTTAACAGTTTAACAAACACTGGATGCTTACATTACATTCACCGTTCCCCACTTTGTATATAACATCAATTCTCTAAATATTAGTTGCGTAGCTATTTTGCATTATTGCAAAAAATGGGTTTGTAATTTTAATTTTGGACACCAGTATATATATATATATATATATATATATATATATATATCTATATATATATATATCTATATATATATATATATATATATATACTGCCTGATGCGTTTAATACGTCAAAAGATAATTACAGGCATTTTTCATCAATCGAAGAACATGACGTTTCTCCTGGGTGAAGCAATTTTTATTTTAGAGCAATATTTCTTTAGCCATTCTATGGAAGAGTTAATGAAGATTTTCAGGAAAAATACCCTTGCTCTAAAATCCCTAACAAATCAACAATTGTAAGATTAGTAACGTGGATTTGGTGCTGACAAAGCGAGAACATGCAGGCCTTTCGTTTTAAATCAGGATAAACCGTCTGAAATAGAGACTACGTTGCGGAAAATCGACAATACTACTCTCATAAAAATGGTTAGCGAAATACTGCTAAAATAAAAATCATTTCCTTCAGGGCAATCTCGTTTTTCACCTGATAAAAAATAGGTTTGCAATTATCGTCAAACGTATTAAAAACAGCAGACGATAAACGATTTTTCTGATATATTTTCGAGGGTATATAAGTGCCAACTAAATAAAAAAGTATATACAATGTCAATTTCTTGATTCATTATAATATTTTTAAATAGCATGTGCATGACTTTTTGATCAACCTTTAGGAGGAAATACTATCGTTTCAGTCGCTCAGTGGATTGATCCTTGATTGGTCAAACGGAGATGCGTGTTTCGAATTCCGTTTGGGACGTGAGTGGTTTAAAAGGGTTTAAAAGCTTGATTCATTAGTAATAAGTGCATTAGTAATGAGTGCAAGTCACAGAGAGTCAAATCTCCTGGTATGGGTAGGCTTTAACTATATCCACAAGGTTTCTTAGCATGCTGGCTACAAAGATACTCAATAACAGTTTTATTGTGAATCATAGATGACTCACACGGTAGTTAAAGAGCTAATTTATAATATATTGTTAGCACAAATATATTAGAGAAGATTATCAAGTAAATATATCTGATGTAGTCAGCACATGACTCTTCTTATATAATTCAATGAATTTACTTCTTTCACTGAGAGAAAATGATGTATAAGATATATGGCATATTTTTTTAACGCTGAATTGTACATTTGGCGCTTACCGATTAATTTATGTTCCGCGAAACTCTAAATTGACATATATCAATAACGATAGCATCGGCAATAAGCAACATGGGCCATATAATAAAATATTTTAATAATTAATAACGATAATATATTTTATCATTGATTTTAACACGATAATTTATATTATCATTTATGAACACAATAGTCTATTTTATCATTTATTAACATGGCAATCTTATTAACATTTTCAGCTTTTATTTCGGATTTTCACGATTTTTGCAGACGTTTCGAAAATAAAAGGCCAGTTCTGTTTTTTCAATTACTACCAGAGTAACCAATAAATGACTCAATTACCACATTGAATTAAATTTCGTCGAATGGTTTTTGAATGAGACTGGATATACTCATTACACAAACAGACACAGAGTCGAAAAGAAAGACGTACACACACATACCGATGTCGCGCTAAAAATAGTGCATTCCTCTTCCAGAGGGCCAATAGCGTAAAGATCTGATAAAAAATAGAGCTCAAATATCTAACCTGTTTCCAATTATCCCCTTGTACATTACCACGTATAAGGAAAAGAGGAAAAAGAAAAACAAGAAATTCATAAAATACTCGTCTTATGTTGGCTAGTGGATTCTATACTACATTTATTAAGCATTTTAATACTTTATCGTGTACTTATTTTGTACAGTCATGCACATTTTCGTAAAACTAGAAAGTGACATCTTTGGAATTGGAAAGGGAAATCCTTAGTAACCCCTTGCCCTCTGTGGAATTTGATGCTGAATCCATATCAGTCATCACCTTTGCCCTATAACGAATTCCAAGAAATGAATGATCCGAGGAGATAAATTGAATCAGAAGAGAAAAGAAGCACATATGGAAATGTTTGGTTCCTCCTCCCTGATCTCTTGATGCTGAATCCATATAAGTCATTATCTGCCCCCCTCTGGATGTTGGCTCTGTAGCCTTGATCCTCCGACTCTGGTGAGGGGGGGATATTAATCGGGTTACCTGGTAGACGATGAAATGTCCGTCGAACCAGTGAATCTATCAGGCCCCGACTCTTCCGGGTGTCCGTGACCACTGGACTCCGCCTATTCATGGCCTGAGCCAAGGTCCAGACGGTGGCTGGGGTCGGACGTGGCGGGTGTTCTTCGGATCCCTGCCCGGTGAATGATCCCGTCGAGAACGTGGCCCTCGGCTGCGGCTTTGCGGGAAATGGATTTTGCATCGTGCGTCCTCCCCTCGTAGTCGACAAAAACCAATAGGTTGTCGCGGGAGGTTGTCTGAACCTATAAGTCATTATCTGAATTCTAACCATAGCCAATCCTGAAAAATAGATATTTCAAGAATTATTTTAAACCGGGAGTAGGAAAGGAACCTTAAGTTAAAATTATCGGTGCACCACCCTACCCCCACTAGAATTTAAAGACGAATCTTTATCAGTTATAATCTAATCTCTATCTGTAGTTAATCTCAAGAAATAGGTGTTTCAAATAAAATGAAATGTTTTTAACCAGAAATGGAAAAATAAAATGGAAGTTGAAGTCCTTAGTAAATATCATCTTCTAGAATTTAATACTGAATCCATATCAGTCACCTGCACTATCTATAGCAAATCCCAAGAAATAGGTGTTTTAAGAAAACATTTTAAAAATAACAATAGTATGACAGAATTTCTGCAACCCAAAATGCAAAATACGTATAGATTTATACTAGTGTAACCTTACGAAGATGTGGCAGTATTTTATTTCATATTTCTCCACAATATTTAAACAGCTTTGAGTTAAAAAATATCTAAAATACACATTGGAAACCGTAGTGTATGCAAACGAGACAGTAATGGATAATACGAGCCTCACCACAGAAGCATTCATGAAAAATGTGACAACACGTAGCGAGCATATTTCACCGAGGCCTTGAGTTATTGACGCTATTAAAGTTCAGTGTGCTTTATTAACTGTCTGCAAGTCCTTTATTTTGTTATCCAAGCGATAAAATATTTTGTAAACCTTTAACCAAGTTTGGAATATATGTGACAGGGTGCATTTATATTTCGTTTCGACTGTGGATTTCAAATTATGATGTGTGTATTTGAATATTTAAATTTGACATATTTGAAGAGTATGGGATTGTGTCAGAAAGTTAAAGCGGGAACAACTTGTCATCGTACTACGTGTATTTGAAAATTATTTATTGTGAACTCTGAAATTATAATTTAGACGTTAAATGTGGAACTTAAATGCATTGCTCAGTTTTTAACACTTTATAACATAGTTGAAAAGGGATTATGACTATTCAATCTGTCTGTCTGTCCGTTCGTACGATCACTGTCGTAAAAATGATTAAAAGAATGAAATTTTAGTATGTTGTTGAAACGGTCTTTGGAACATATGGGAATGTAAATGAATAATATCACCCCATTAATCTTGGATTGAACCCCGGGTTGTTATTTTAATTTTATATTTAGTGTTGAATCCGTCCTAAAACCGCTTTATGCTAGCGTATTTTCTGTGCATCTATATTCTGTGCTAATGTAATTACAATATTTTGTGTTTGAATGATCATCAAACTTTGATTATTTCTACAACGAAGCCTAATTTTAAAAGATGCAGAATGTAAGCAAGTGATTGTGAGATGAGTTTTATAAGAATGGTTGAATTTTATTCCCGCAAAATTATTTAAAGCTGGAGTCTGGAATAAAAGTGTATGGATGAAATATTCATTACTTTTACATAAAGAGCCAGACGATTTATATCTCGATGACGTCATTTGAATAAAGTTCATATTTTTCGATGGAGTCTTAAGTTTTCAAGTAAAATAAATTTTCGTCGTTCTGTGTTATTTAAAAAAATATCCCCGCTGAATGTATTGCATTTTATAGATGTTTAAATAAAATTGTATTTCAGTTGGAAAGGGTTTCATTATCATTGCTTTATGCATCATTGATCTTTCTTGTTATTATTTTGAATTGGTCGTAAAAGCTTATATGAGATAATAAAAAATACATATGCAAAACAGTTATTTCATCCTCAATTAATTGGTTAATTAATTATATACATCGTCATTACTACATAACAATTACTATATATATATTTGTATAATAATCGTCAAACGCGTTAGTGTCTTTCCAATCCTTCCAAAAGTACCCTTGCGACTAACAAGGCACATTTATAGTCTTGTGTTATTGATTAGAGCCAGAACCTAACGGAGTCAGGTATTTGTTTACGCCTCAGATACGGAGAAAAAAGGGTTAGAAAATACTTTACAGTCGCAGCAGAAGCTCCACCCCTATGTGATGACTCAGAAGGAGGAAATTTTGCACACTTATAGTACCGTTTACTGGACCATACATAACAAAGCCGGGATTTTTATTCCCCTTCGGGAGCGATAAAAGCAGGAGGTTGTGCCAAACATTTTCCAGAATTTTGAAAAGTCTTCGGTGACTTACAATACTAAATTTTTCCATACTTACAGTATCGACTATGAGACAGAACCTAACGAAGCCAGATATCTCCGACATTTCCCTCGGGGGCAGATAAACGGGGGAAATCGAGTTGAAAAGACCCAGACACTCTAGAAGCACCTGATGACCTAGATATATGAAAATTTGCATACTTATAGCTTCTTCTCTCGACTACGGGACACACTTTATATATTGAACCAATGTTTTATCAAGACGAGTATTTTTAATACTTATCGCCATATTGTTAAAGAAAATAAAATTTATTTTAAAAAAATTATTTAAAAAAAATGTTAATTTCTAAGTACAAAAAAATGTTAATTTCTCTGTCTTTGACAGGTTGAATTCTAATACAGCCATAATCCGCTGAAACAGGGCATTTCCATTCACAAATTTGCACATTCTTTTATATACTTTTCCATTCTTACATAAAGGAATTTTACAACAATTTGTATGTCACTCCTTTAGATTATTGTTCAATTGTAGAACAGAATATATATCATCTCGTGTTCAGGCAATAAAGATTACTTCAATTGAACCTTGCTATGTATTATTGTTGCTGGTTGAGTTTCTTTAAACTTGTAGAATGCAAGAACTTCAAGTCCCCCAGGTTATTGGATCGGTCAAGGTCGGCAGGATAAAGACATTTTGGTCAAAGATTCTGCGTAGGATAGGACAAACCAACCACTTTAGCCTCAGACCGTCTTTTATTAACTGCTAGAAATAGGTATGTCAAACTGAACAGACCTATTTAAATCTAGTTCTTAACAATGATGAGATTTAGTATATGTTAGTAAATATAATTGATTTGTAAATGATAAAAAATATTTCTCTAATGTTATAAGCAATTTAAATTTTAAAAACTTTAATTATACAAATGCTTTTATTTTGAAGTAAAACTTCTTGCATGCTTTTTAAATGCATTGTAATCAGCAATATTTTTGTTTCTGGAAGCAATAGCTTAGTTGCAATCATGGGCTCAAACAACACATACCAAAATAAAATTTTAATAAATTAATGAATATTGTGCAATTTTTAAGAGCCTTAATATCAAATTCATAGAAATTATACAATTTTGTGCATGAAAATTGTACAACAAGAGTATCAATATCAAATTCACCTTATTGAAAAAATTATCATATATGCTACAGGTATTCACTTATTAGCCATAACATGTTTAGGTATTATTGATGTATAGGAGAAAAGGTACACAATAAAATATGAAGCACTCTATTTATGGCAATTTAAGGCTTCTGAGACCCTTTAATCAGTTAACCAATTAATTGTTAAATCACTACACTGTAAATATGGTTTTACAGTGTAGACAGGCAAAACACGGTGAATGACTTTTACATGTTCGTAACACTATATTAAATATCTATTTGAAAATACTGAATTTTTCGGGATGATGAAAGATTTTTAAGCAACATTGTAGATTCTATGCCACAACGTATCCAAGAAGTTATTGACAGGAATGGTCACCTAACGTCTTATTGAATGGCACTATTTCGTGTATATAATAACGATTATAGTAAGTTGTATCAATGCAATTAATATTAAGCTTTGTAGTATATATTAGTAAGTATTTTAAGTTTTATTTTTCAGTTACGAAATTAAAATAAATTGTGCTAAGAACTAAAAAAGGGGAAGGAAAAAAAAATGAATTCATGTTGTTTAAAGTTTTAATATACGATACGCATTTGTGTGTTAGAAAAATAAAAGCATAGTCAAGGAAATACTATAGTTCCAATTAAATCAGTTTAAGTAAAAATTGAAAATACATTTTTGGACGATTCCAAATAAAATGCCAAAGCTTTTCACCCAGCTTCGTGAAGAAGATTTATTTGCGGCCCAAGGGTATGAAACTTTGTTGTTTCATAAAACCTCAATTAATACTAACATATTACTGGTTAAAAATATAATTAACTCTGCTTATAAAATTCACGAGTTCGGGACCGACCCTACAAGTTCATTGATTAGATGTTTTTGGAAAGAAAGCGCCCTTTCGATGAAACTGAAATGGTATAATATCAGAGGATGCGTGATATCCATTTTACTACCTTATATATTGAGACGGAACCTGCATGGTCTTTTCCGTATATCTCACTTATTTATCGTCGGAATCGCACACAGATTTATATTTAGTTTATTATTGCCATAAGAAATCTTATAACAAAAATTTGGGGGCTTCTATTTGAATTTTCGGAAATAATGAGCAACTAAATATAAAAACGGCCATTTATGCAAACAAGATGCACATTCATTTATAGAGGACATTATTCCGAGTTTAATGATCCTTTTGGATTAACTGTATGATCCTAGGCACCGGAATAACGAGCGGTGTTCGTAATTTTTTTGACCGACTATGTGTGTAAATATATGCAGTATCTTATAACTAATTCACGCTGTCAAATGTCTTAGTTGGTGCTTAATATAGCGCTAATGGTATGAACTAGCATTGGGTGCTAAAAAAACTAATGCATTTTTATTTATTTTCAAAAACTTTCTCGAGATTGGCCCGAATAAGGTAAATTTTAGCTTTTGCATTAGAGTAACAGTTGTAGAAATTCAGTTAAGCTCTCATATTGGTCAGTTACTAGACGGCATGATTTCAGCTCAAAAAGCAATTTGTTTGGACATCACATGTCTTCTATGGTTAGGCGTGTCTTGCTTGCGTAGCAGTTGAGCATCAGGAATATACCGAGGAGCAGCAGCCTTCACGTATGTGTAGCGGGCGAATCAGCAGTATCCTGCTGCAATAATTGTCTCTCATAAAGAATGATATTGATATCTCAGAGCTATTGTATGTTAACTGATTTTTAAAAAAACATCCAGTCAAAAAGCATCCAACGAAGGAGGCTAGTGAATGCATTAATGAGCAAGGTTAGCCTCAACTGTCAGCCACAGAATAATTTTGCATAAATTACAAGTTTCAAATAAGAGATACAGCACGAGAGAAAATTGTAATGTCGTGCGTTGAATCTTAAACCCACCATAGTTTGGATAGTATATTTATGTGAATAAGCCTGTGAAGACTAATGAAATGCAGACGTATGGCCAAGGAAAATTTACGTAATTGCAGTAATTAATCGTCGATCGTGTATTTAAAACCACCAGTTTAGTCGTTATTCTGAGTATCATGATTCAATAATCGACTCAGTTGTCAATAATAAAGCAGAAAAAAAATTTCTTTATCCAAGCAATGTCAATGTACGCGTTGAATACCAGGAAAATATTCAAATTATTCTATGAATATTTACACCATCGTGAATTTGAAATTACTTATTGGGCTTGAGGTGAGGTAAATGTCAGTTATGCTGTGATTAGTTGAAAATGTTTCTTAATAGAATGTTATGACAAAAAAAATCTAATGTGGGCAGCACATGACTTTCCTTGTATACTCAAACTCGTTCTTTCTTTATTTCTTTAATAATTCATTAAATTCAGTTTAATTGCACAAAATAACACTAAATGTGCATTTTTAATTCAATTTCTGTTTTTATTTGGTAATTGGACATTTTTGCAAAGGTGTCATAACAAAAATGTGAAATCATCTCGAGAACTGTTAGTCTTAGAGTAATAGAGTTGTTCTTATTCTTTTCCTCGTCAAAAATTACCTATAAAATAAGCATTTAATTGATGCATTTAAACATACGTAGTCCTTTTATTATGGATTTTTGAGGGGACTTTTCGCAAAAAAAGGCGGGTTCTTTTTCTCCTAATCGTACCAAAAACTAATCAGCACCAGGGTCACATCCAAGTTATTTACCTACTGAATTTTATGAAATTCGATTCATTAGTTTTTGAGTTAGAGTGGATACATACATTGCACAGACAGACACACAGACAGACAGGCACACACATACACAGACGTCACTCTAAAAATAGTATTTTCGTATTCCAGAGATCTCAAAACGTATAGATCCGTCGAAAACTCGAGTTGCCATTTTCGGCATGATTCCAATGCTTTCCCTATACATTACCATGTATTGCAGGGAAAGTAAAAAAAAAATGTTTGCTATGAATATTTATTTGTGCAGAGGATATATCATTGAATATTTTGAAAAGAGATGGTAGGTGGAGCATTTTTGAGACAGTGGACATGATGAAAATTAAAATTATAGAGACAATTTCTGTGAGAAATCTTTAACTTTATGCAGATGCAAGTCCTTTGTGCCACAATTATGAATTTTTCTAAACTCATGTTTGCGTATTATGTAGAAAATTCCCAACTGGTATTTCGTTCACCGCCCGTGAACCATGGTTCCCAATCAATGTCGCTTGTTAACACAAAACAGATGATGAGATAACTAGCAGGCACAGCGTTGCTTGACACGATGAGCACTAAATTATGAATTTTTGCAATCTTCTCTTGAAATATTTGCATAATTGTTTATTGAATACACAATGACTTAATGGCAAATATTGAATGTGCGGATGTTATTTAACTTCAGCTAGTCCAAGAAATTTGTAAAGGAGCCTTCATATGGTTGAAAACGGTCTGCTCATTTCAATTTTGGCAGAACTATTAAGAATTTTTATATTCTTTCAAAAACTTATTTCGCACAGTCATACGAACTTTCGGAAAGAACAGTAGATAAAAATCCTCAGTGAATTCTCCTAAACAATCTGGAATTTTATGTTGAATCCATATATGTCAACTCCAGAAATTGATACGAAATGAATATCGGTTATTATCTAAACTCTATGTACAGCCTATTTTAAGAAATATATGTTACAAAGAAAAGGATAATTTAATTACCCGAAATTGAAAAAGGAATCGGGAATGGAAATCCTTAACAAACCCCCTATTTCCACCAAAATTTGATTCTGATCCATATCAGTAATCATTTAAGCTCAATGGGTAGCCAATTCTGAAAAATTAATTGTTCATAAAACATTTTTAGTTAAAATAACAGTATGGCAAAACTTTTGCCACCAATATTGCAATGTGTCCTAAATGCTGTTGTCCCCCGGTTTTATTTCTTTATTGGATTTGTACCTTTCGTTTTAAAGAGTGCATTTTAAAACTCTGTCGGAAGAAATTATATTTATTTCTCACGAACAATTATATTTTTATACATTCTGGATTTCCGAATACGACTGCTAGACGCTCGAAAATTCTTACTGAATAACAATCATAAAAATAAATAAATTCACTTTATTTACTACGCTTTCTATCACAAAATCGTAGTCTTATATTATGAGAGGGGACAAAAGTATGTTTGATTAGCATAAAATAGAGACTTACAAGAATTAAATATAAATATTTCTATACAAAATATCAGAATAACCCAAATTCCATGCTATGTCTATTTGATTATCTGCAAAGGTTTTGAGAATGTGGAAAAACGTCCATATAAAAAATGAAGAAATTTAACAACATCCTGGGCATTAGAATATACTCGTGTGCCATGGCCTTCCTCCCCAGGGTCGGAGGAAAGAGGTGGAGGGTTGTACGGTGTCTTGATGACCTGGAAGGCCAAAAATTTGTACACTTATTGCTACGACTTATCCTCTGAAATCGTGGGTGTATGCTGAGGATACAAGAATAATTCAAAATTTTTGGATAAGTTACACGTTTATTTACAATCACAACATAAACAGGAACACTATACAGCAAATAGTTAGACAAGTATCTCAAAAGATTACTAAACAACTGCCAGATACAGTAAATCAGCAATTTAATGCTCCACTAATTTTACAAAGTAGCGGATACTATTCTCAAAACATTGATGTACTTCACAATTCGATGTAGCTCGTATCGCGTCAACTGCTCCCCAACTGAGCGATGGCTTATTTTATATACCCACCGCAGAGATTTCCAGAAGAGACTCGTATCTCGTAGAATATTCATTATTTCGAAAAGGTTTTCAATCGAGAAGTCGCAAAAGGGGCAAATAAATTTGGCAACCGTGAACCGAATGTCCAGACATCAACCCTAGATTCACGTCATAGAAGTGGCTGCCTGTAAGGTGTTTTTTCCTCTCTGGTTTTCAAAACAACCTCCAGTGATTGCATTTTTCATGTTCGTAACATTATCAATCATCAAACAGCATTTAACGTATCCTGATTTCTACTTTCCCTGCAATTCCCTGTAATGTATAGGGAAAGTATTGTAATCATGCCGAAAATCGCAACTCGAGTTTTCGACGGATCTGCACGTTACGAGGCCTCTAGAATACCAAAACACTATTTTTAGCGTGACGTCTATGTGTGTGTCTGTCTGTGCAGATTTTGTATCTACTCTAACTAACAAACTAATTGACCGAATTCCATAAAATTTGGTAGGTAAGTCACTTGTGGTCGAATCTGGTGCTAATTAGTTTTGGGTACGATTCGAGGTAAAAGAACCCTCCTTTTTTGCGAAATGGCCCGCAAAAACTTGTATCCACACTAGCTGAAAAACTAATAGACCGAATTTCACAAAATTTGGTAGATAAGTCACTTGTGGGACACCCTGGTGCTGATTAGATTTTGGTACGATTCGGAAAAAAATAACTTGCCTTTTATGCAAAATGGCTCGCAAAATTCGCCAAAATCTGAAATAAAAAACTACGTATGCTCAAATATATCCATTAAATGCTTGTTTTATACCTAATTTTTAACGAAGAAAAGTATAAGACCAACCGCATTACACTAGGACCAGCCGCTCTCGAGATATTTTAGTTTTTTTGTTTTTTCTCTACGCCACCTTTGAAAATGAGTCCAGTTAGCAAATGAGAACGAAAATTGAATTAAAAGTGAATTACATTTAATTAAAATAAAGAGAACGTGTATATAAGTCTGCAGAGAAAGGCATGTGCTGCCCACATCAGATTTTTACTTTCTCTGCAATATGATAATGTATAGGAATCATGCCGAAAATCGCAACTCGAGTTCTCGACGGATCTACACGTTTCGAGACGTCTAGAATACGAAAAACTATTTTAGCGTGGCGTCTGTGTGTGCGTCTGTATGTCTGTCCGTCTGTCTGTGCAATGCATGTATCCACTCCAACTCAAAAACTAAAGGACCAAATTTCATAAAATTTGGTAGGTAAGTCACTTATATGTGACCCTGGTGCTGATTAGTTTTTGGTAGTATTCGGGATAAACCAACCCGCCATTTTTTGAAAAAGGGCCCTCAAAAATTGCCTGTATCCACTGTAACTGAAAAACTAATTGATCAAATTTTACAAAATTTGGTACATAAGTCACTTATAGGTCACCCTAATGCTGATTAGATTTTGATACGATTCGAAAAAGAAGAACCTGTATTTTTTACGAAATGGCCCGCAAAAATTGTACATTTCCACTCGAACTCAACTAATCGACTAAATTTCATAAAATGTAGTAGATAAATCACTTGTTGTCGACCCTGGTGCTGATTAGCTTTTGGTACGATTAGGGATAAATGAACATGTCTTTATTGCGAAATGGTCCGCAAAAATATTATGTATCCACTCTGACTGAGAAACTAATTGATCAAATTACACAAAATTTAGTAGATAAGTCTCTTGTAAGATATTGTGATGCTGGTTAGATTTTGATACGATTCGAAAAAAAAAAAAGAATCTGCTTTCTTTTGCAAAATGACTCGTAAATCTAATATATTCGATTTAAAATTAAATACTACGTGTGCAAGATAGTGAAACTCTTAAATAAATGATTACAATCGATGAAATATATTAATTAAGCACTTGTTCTACATGTAAAATTTGACATCTAAACGAATAAATCTGACTCTATAGGATAAACCGTTCTCGAAATATTGTAGTTTTTGGAATTTTAAGGACCTGAAGAATTTAAAGTGAATTAAGTTGCCAAACGAAACGAAGATGCAATATAAAAACTAATTGGATATAATATAAAAATTATCCATATAATTTTTTGCAATTAAACTCAATTTAATGCATAATGAAATAAAAAATTACAAAATGAATTTGAATTTTCAGGAAAAGTCATGTGCTGCCCACATCAGATTTTTTATTTATCTCCCAGAAGTGGAGAAAATAGTTTTTTCCCGAAAAGACTTCTCAAACACTCCAGAAGCTCCTTTAATGACCTAGAATGATGAATCTTTACTCACTTATAGTATCAACACTGGATCAAACCTAACGAAGCCAGATTTTCGATTTTTTCCCTCGAGAGAACAAATTAAGGTGAGGGAGATTATGAAGTCCCCCAGAATCCCCCCGAAGACTCGAAGGACTTAAAAGGCTGATACTCGACCACGGGTCAGAACTTAACTGGTTCAATTTTCAATTGAGACAACTATTTTCAAAGCCAAACACCATACATTGTTAAACAAACTCGAACTTATTAAAATGCATTTGCAGTTTCATTTTTGAGAATGTTAGTTTTCCTCGGCTTAAATACCAGTTCAGCGATATGAGCTTAGATCACTTACTCAATTTGTTTAAAATATATGTGTTGTGATAGAGAGTGTGGCAATACAAATTTATAAGTGTTAAGTTTAAAGGTTATCTTAATATTAATTGTAATTGTTTATTAATCCTTGAAAACATGGCCGTTGATCTCATAACGTGGAATTAACATTTAAATCGTACATCGCTCGTTGTTGTGCCGCAATAACCCAGGTTCGAATCCTGGTCACGACACCACATGTGGCAATACGAATTTATAAGAGTTAAGTTTAAAGGTTATGTTAATATTAATTGTAATTGTTTATTAATCCTTGAAAACATGGCCGTTGATCTCATAACGTGGAATTAACATTTAAATCGTACATCGCTCGTTGTTGTGCCGCAATAACCCTCCAATTACTTTTACCTTTTGTGTAAGTCCTGAAAAGAATTATTAATTAATTATAAAAAGATTAGACTATTTAAAACTTAAACAATATCATTTATTAACAACATCAATTTATCAAAGCACTAATTTTCAACAACTAATTTTCAATTGATCATAACTTTCAGTTATTATCAATTTTCATTTAATATTTTAGCTAGGGGAGATACGACCAGCAATATTAGATTTCGATAATTTCTATGACCTGGGGAAATGAGCACATACCTTACAGTTTAATCTTCGGCTCATCACGCTGAGGCTTGCATCCGTCTTATTGCTGACCGTACGGCCACAACTCTTTCGTGTGTGGCTTGCATCTCGTACTTATAGTCAACAGCAAAACCTGCTGCAACAACACCTCGAATGAAACTTCTTTCAACAACACATTTCGTGTCAGACTTACTTCTGCAACATTTCGTATCCAAGTTACTTCTACCACATTTTGTATCAGAGTCACTGCAACCACATTCTGGATCCGAGTGACTTGTGGTTCCTTCGGCGGGGGGGGGGGGTAGCTCCGCCCTTCTTCTCCCTGGTGCTCATTGGCTCTTCTGAACCCAATGGCATCACTTGACATTTATCAAGGCCCCTCTCAGCCCCTTTGCCCTGGGACACCCGAAGTTATAGTATTTGACCTAAAAGTTCACGTTGTTGTAAACACCGGCGCCAGCCAGACTCGAGCTTTGTTAGCCGTTCTATGCACCATAAATACTGCAATAAAAATGCCTCATGTGAGGACATATTCTGGCCTCACAGATAGATAAAAAGATACAGACTCACAAATGTATTTACTACCATAAAGCTTATTTTTATATATACGTATATGAGAAGGAGTGAGATGAATGAGTGGTATAATCATTGCATTATAGCAATGGTTGACTTTTTCAAAGGGTATTTTCGAAATTTATATTTAAACTTACTAGGTCTAAAAATCAGAACATCTTGTTGAAAGAAAGGATATTAAACCGGTATCATTTGTTTTCAAGTTTTAATTTCTTAATTGTTCTTAAAATTATAATTAATTATTTAATAATTCTTAATTATTTCTTAAAATTAATATTCCTTACAATATTTCTCTGCACATAAATTATTCAACTTAGAAAATACTTAAAATTGAGAATGCAATTTAGAATCATTTCAATTAAATTAATTGTATAAAGGGAGTTCCCTTTAAAATAATTTACCATAAATTACAAATTTCAATTGAAATAGAGTACGGTACGGGTAATTTTAGTGCTTTATGTGGAATTCTATAGCAACCATTATTTGCATAGTATATTTATAAACCGTTGATGATTAATAAAACATGAAAACATGATGATGGAAAATCCACGTAATTGTAGTGATTAATTGTGAATTGTGTAATTTAAACCTATCTGCTTAGCTGCTGCCACGAATATCATGCTTGAGAATAATGGGCTCACCTGTCAATGGTAATGCGAGAAAAATCCATTAGCCAAGCAATGTCACTGTTATGTGTGCGTTGAATATCAGGAAAATATTCAAATTCCCCTATGAATATTTACACCTTCCCGAATCCGAAATTGGACACTTATATGCGTGATATTGGCTTGCTATAGTGGAGGAAACTGTCATTTATGCTGTGGTGGTTTGAAAAGCTTTCTTTAAAAATTGTTGTGTTAACAAAATGTGAGATGTTTGCCGTGAACTTTTTCACTTCTTCTAAGGGTGTACCATTAAATACTTTTAAAAGAGACGGCCGAAGGAATATTTGCAAAGACGTGATCGAATTCCAAAGTATATAGATTCCTCCATATAGAATTCTTTAACTATACAGGGTTTGAAAAGTCTGGTAACAGGCTTTATTTCCATAAATAATGGTCTAGAAATGCACTCGCAATTATAATGTTTCTTAAATTAAGGTACAGTATTTGATAAACATAATTTGAACTCTTTAGAGAACATTTTTTTCAAAAATATAATTTATTATTTTTACATGCGCTCCGTACAGAAAAAACTCCAATTTGTATACTGTAGTATGTGTGAACAAATGTCGTGCATATAAAACATTAAAATCATATATTATAATGAGGAATTGAAATATTAGAATTATTTTCAGTCATGTGGTACTAATATACCATCAAAAATAACTGGAGAATACCAGACTCTTATAAAAGTAAAAGTAAGAATATCAGACTCTATTAAAAGTAAGAATACAAGACTCTAATAAAAGTAAGATTACCAGAATCTAATAAAAGTAAGAATACAAGATTCTAATAAAAGTAATAGTATCAAAATTTAATATATATGTAAAAAGACCAGACGAGGAAGTGCATTTAGTTTTATTTGCAAGTTCACCATTTATTGTTCTTGATTTGGATATTCGAATGAAATTCGAAATTAAAATTATTTTGCAAAAAAGATTGTAGAATATTAAACATAAACGTTATATAACAAGAAACCGACATAGCAGCCATTGATCGAAGCTGACTCCACTTTCAAATTTTTCACTTCACTTTAAGTTATGGATATTTTTCTAACACAACTACAATAACAATGTCTGATCACTCATTGCACAAATGCCACTCTGCATTACACTGCAATTTTGACATTTAGTATTTACCGTTGGAAATTGATGGATGGTATCTATAAAGCTTCAAAATGATGCAGTTTTGAATATAGGTTTATATTTCAATAAGTACTGAAAAACATTTGTAACGCCATCATTGATCTTAATTTTCGAAATTTTTAATTTTTTGCTAATCCAGTTGGTAACTAAGACAGATTGAATGAAACCAAAACCAAAATTCTGACTTGAAACAAATGGTGGATCATTTTGAAAAGTAGCTTTGAATGTTTTAATTATTTCTTTATATCGTCACTCCTAATTCAAATTTTTTAAATACATTTTTTCATTGACCTAGAAACTGAAACGGTTCGATTAACACCAAATCCAAGATACTGTCTACAATAAAAATGCTCGATAATTTGGATACATCGCCGTATCACTCATTCACTTACTCACTCAACCAGTTTTGTGCATATCATAAAGATATATACAATTTTTTCTTTCAAATTTTAGATAAATAAAATTCGAAAATGAAGGTTGTTTGAATTTTTATCGGCTTAAACCCAGAACGTTTCTGCAAAATAAGAACTAAATGAAATAAAATAAAAATAAAATAGTAAAAGAAAGAAAGTAATCGAGCACTTTTTGATATTTTCCGACAAAGTTTAATTATTTTTTCTCATTACAATGAACCCGGAAGTTGTACAATCTTCTATACACTTGCCGACAGTAATCTTATATGCTGCATTGTACTCGTATAATCAAATATATCATACGCCTTCAAGAACAAGAATTATATTGCTTCCTTTGTTTGGGTAATGGAATTAAAAATACAAATTTGACCACCAACGTTGCTTCTGGGAACTTTATCTAAAATGAACTTTCTTATATCAGTTTGACCACCAACGTTGCTTCGGAAGCTTTTGCTCGAAATTAAGCTTTTTAAATTTATTTTGGTGGGGCATTACCCTGAGCAAGTAATTCGTGAACCTGTAGATAAATTTGAATTCGCCTTAGGTATATCTGAAATTTTGAAAAGCCTTGAGATAGCTTCTGCCAGACGATTAAATACAAGTTATACATTTGATGTGTAGGAATACATTGACTGTGGGCGCTATTTGAAATGTTAGGAAGTAGCGAATTTTTTTCAAATCCGTGTATATAAGAGTAAAGCTGTTTTCGCCCTGTAACAATAATTTGCTTAAAACCAAAAAAAATGCTGAATTGATCTTTTTAATACGCTTACTCCCATTTGGACCATGGTTTCACGGTCATCCTCACTGGCAAGCAGTGATCAATAAAGCCCAGTTGATGCAAAATGCCTTAAAAGGCTTTTTTGTCTCATATTAAAAAAAATGTATTTTTATGTTTTAACGCATTTTATTACTTACAGTGGCATCAATTTATGTTTTAGATTGGCATTATTCTTTTCCAAAAGAAAACGTGCCGTTGATGTGTGTGATATAAGCATTCTTAATAAAAATGATGTTTTGTGGAATGAGTCGCTCTGTCACATTGTTAACACCTTAGATGAGAAAGAATCCGGCTCGATGTGAATTGCTAAATACATATTGTCTAAAGATTTTATTTGTTGTGATTCAACTTCTTTTCAAGCGCGCTTTTCAAAGTTCCCTGATATGAATACTCTCAGAAAAAAAAGAAACGAAACGTTAGTCAATGCCGCGAAGTTATTCATTGGGGTAGTTACTATCGTAGTGAAATCTAAGTAGTAAAAAAATAAACGCATCGCTAAAATACTTGAAGGTAATGCTGATATAGCAGCTTCTAGTGAAATGGGTCCTTACAAATGTCAGAAATTTTAAATGCACTCATAAAACCTCCGTAGTATTTGAAAGATCATTTTCGACTTTAAAACACATCTACATGACAGGAGAGCAAAGTTTAATCTTCGATAATTTGAAATTATACATCAAGTAATTATGTGCAACCGCGAAAAGAAGTAAGCTATCTATATGATTAAAATTAGCTTATATAATGAGAATTTTTTAAAACACTATGCACTTAATAAATGCCTATTTTTGCTGCTTTTCTTTACATTTAATTTTGTTTATTTGCCTGCCTATTTTTATATTTCTACTGTCTGAACTTCTAAGCTTTAGTGTTTACAAAATTCCTTACAGCAAGTATTTTAGAAATAACATGGTACTTTTTTCGAAAGCCTACATACATGGCTTCTAGAAAAATGATTAATCATCCCATAACTTTGTAAGGAAACTTCATGAGTGTACACGTTAGGTCATCTGTAGTAAAGTGACTATGCCCGATCGAATAAAAGGAATTGCAGAGCCCCCTAGTGAAGAATTTAAAAGCTAGGTAAACGAACTCGGCAATAGGTAAATGATAGAAGGAAATGTCTATTACAGAGTTGATGTGAGATTATCTGGTAAGTAAGAATCGATATCAGGAACACACGAAACGGAAGACAATAAATTTCTCTAAAAAATGGTATCATTAGAAAAGTAACAGAGTGAGATGCAATACTTATCAAAGTACGCGCTTTCTCGAATTCAAATGAGCATTGTTGCTAACGGAGGGCATTTTGAACAAACTGTACTATAGATTGCTATACATGTGTGTTACATCTACTGTAGAATTCTTGAATAGGACAGAAATTTGTTAATAATCATATTCCGGGAATAGATGCTTTCTATAGAAAATTATATATCACTCATGGATTTCTTGCAAAGTTATTGAGTACTTAAATACTACTTTCCTAGGAATCCGGTATACATTAGGTTTACAATTGAATATTTAAGCAATTTAGCCTATCAGGGTTACAGGAATTTTATTTTTTTTATTTTAACCATTTATAGATTTTGCAGATCCTGCTAAACATACCGATTCCGGTCTGTCACTTACTGCCTATTGCGCATTTTGAGTGTATAATGACGTCAGCATCTTCTGTTGAGCAGCATTGTTCTTCTTGCTTTCTATAAAACTGCCACATTTTATTCATCCAATCATGCCTCATATCATCACTGAACAACATCCTTATTGCTTAGTAAAAAAATAAAAAGTAGCCATTTTTTTTCATTCCTCCAGTAGCTGTAAACGGCTTCTGGATCATGGAAGTTATTTTTTTTCTCTCACAAGAGAAAATAAATATATACGTCACATTTCCAGTGACGAATGTTGTGGTATGGTTAGTAAGGCGTCACCAGACCAAATTCGTGAGACGACAAAAGAAAAAAAAACAGTTTCAATATATGCCTCAGTTACAATAATTACAAAGTCGTAACATTATTAATTATCATTACTGTTATCGCTATTAAATCCCGTGAGTATTGTGGTACGATTGATAACGGAGGGGGATGTCAGATGCATTCACGCAGGACCTGCTTTTTAGACCAGAGTTCGCCACCACATTCAGAATACCAACTAATATTGCTGTGAGTAAATTATTTTAGTTTTCTTTCCTAGATTGCTGAATGCCCCTGTTTTATTTGAAGCCGCCACGAATAAAGCCTGATTTATAAAGTATAACTGTTGTATTTATCGAACTGTGGATTTAAAATTTGACTGTTACCGCAGTTTTCGAAAAATGTCAATATCTTTCGGGACTACCTACTGTAGAAGACTATTATAAATTAATTTAAACAGACAAACCTCTGTGGAACCTCATTTCCTCGTGGTATGTTTTGTTGGTGTGTTAAAATTTATCTCAAAATGCAAATTGAGGTTTCGTGCCATTCTGAGGACCGCCCGCTTGGCTTAGCTCCTTCTGGAGCGGATAAAATGAAAATGAACCTGGAACATGCTAAAATAATTACCTTTGCTATTTAGACTGATTTTAGGAAGTCTATACTATGAACAGAAAAGGAAACGTGTCTCCTTTTTCACGTCAGATATTGAAAATGTTGTTTGACATCAAACTCCTTCTAATATTGTCTTTATCGCTGTATTATTGTTTGAAAACTAAATGTGTAATGTTTGTTTTCCAAGTAAGTTAACGCATTTTCTTATGCAATTGTAGTTTGCGTATCTGAAGTTTTTGATTTTTTAAATTATAATATTTTGTAATAAAATATTGAGCAACACAATTACACAAAATTACAGCAGCTAAATTGAGGTAAATTTTTATAATCAGTATTATTTGAAAAAAAGCTAATTACAGAAAAGTCAAGATTTAACGTGAAACAACGCCTTATTTTCAACCTATACATTTTAGTATTCTTCAAAATAGTTTATTTTAGAGTTACAATGGGAATGATAGTAATTAACGATTTACAATGACGATATGTATAAATAATTTTTTCATGCTCAAGAATTTTTAAAGCAATATATATATATATATATAAGAAAATACATATATATATATATATATAAGAAAAAAAGGTTTGAAGATCCAATAAAAGAAAAGCAAAAATCTGTAAGACGAAAATTCAAATATCTAACAGGCTTACGAAATAAAAGTATAAATCAACAAATCCTCAAGCAAATGGAAAAAAATAAAAACAAATAAATAAAATAAATATCGAATCAACAAGTCAATGAAAAGTATCAAAATACAAAGGTATGGAATTGAAAAGAGAAGAACATACGAAATCAAGCACAAACGCTATACACGTAGACAAGGCTCTAAGCCTGAATCATGAATTGTTCACTTCCACAAAAATCGTATTCATGCCCAAGTTTTTTGTAGAAGCAAACACAAAATGTATGTTTCTGAAGAAATAGGCAGATTATGTCTATAAACTATTTCTACTTGGACGACATACATAAAAAATAAAAATTAAAGGAAAAATGGATACCAAAAAACGGACTGAAAAAACACACAAACCTAGTAAGCATGGGAAAACAGAAAGAAGTGACAAGTGTTGCCATTCACAAAGGAATAAGATATACTGTTGCCATTCGTAAGAAATAAATAACAGTAATGCGAAAAGACATGTACAAGAGATAATATACCATCAAGAGATGCAATAAAAGAAATGCTAATGTCAAAGTGGACGTATAAATAAAATATTAAAACAAGAGAAGGGAGAAGTCAGGCTAAAATTTAAAGCAATATTAAATAAATAAAATTCAAGAAAATCCAGCCATTCTAAATTTTTTAACTATACCATTTACAAAATAAGAGGGATATTTATTTAAATTGCTAATAATATTTAGATTATTAATATGTAAAGCATGGAATTTTTTATCAGATAATCTATATATTCTAAAAAGCTGATTAAGAATAATATTTCTAAACAATAGAAACGAGTTGCAGGAATTAAATGGTAAGATTTTATTAATTTTAAAATTAAAAGAGTCTTTTTTATCATATAAATTAGTAACAATTCTATTAGAAGGTTTAGCAAAAAGATTTAAATCCAAAAAATTTATATTTTTACTAATAGTAGCTTCATTAGGAATTAATTCCAAATTATCAGGATAGAAATCTATATTAATAACACAATTTTCAGTATGTACTAAGCAAATCAGATCATCAACATATCTGTATATTGTATAATCTATTGAAGTAAAGGACTATTCAAAATGATAAAGATATAAATTACCTAACATACTGCAACTGCAGCCACCCTGAGGAACTCCTGAGACTTATAGGTATAATTTATTTCTTTGAAAAATATAATTATTGAAAATAACAAAGTGAAGAAGTTTAGAAAAATTAGCAAAACTAGCATGAGTTGTAAGATTAATAATATAATCATTGTATAGAACCAAAATTACATCATACAGGTCAGAGATCTTGATATTATTGAAAAGATCTTTAAAATCAAAAGTTTGAAATCCTATTAGATTTTTAAGGGATGTTAATCTATTCTTTAATTCTTTACTATTATTAAGAATAAGGTAATTATTGCTAGACTGACGTAAACTATCATGTATTTGATTTAAGGAATTTAGAAGTAATTTACTCGCAGTAGTAGAGTAAGTATTATGCCCACTAGTTGCTGTTTGAAATTTAGTGGGATTTTTATGAAATTTTTGGAATAAGCACAAAATACGGAAATTAAAGAAATTTCTATTTAATATTTAAGTCACTATACATATTGATAATTTAATATATATATATATATATATATATATATATATATATATATAGAGAGAGAGAGAGAGAGAGAGAGAGTTTTTGTTCATTTTGAATAAATACTTGGACTTGGACAATACAGATGGTGTTTACTGAAATATACATGACGTTAATCAAGCGTAAAATGTTAAACCTTATAGTCATTATCAGAGTTGTATTTACGCTATTCAAATTTTGCAGCGACAGAGTTTTACTCCACTTTTAAACTGTTTCTTACAAAAATATTTAAAACCTGAAAAATTATTTCGGTTTCCGTATTTCACCTTATGGTCACTTTAGCATGTTCAGAAATAGTGATTTATAATAAAAAATCTGCTTAAAATTCCCTCCCTATTTCATATTTATTTCAAACAAACACTGTTTTAATGCTTTGAGAAAATACCGAATGTAAAAATGAGAGTAGAAAAATATGGGCGTGGTCATATACACGATTTAAACGTGCTCCGTCTATTTACAAATAAATCTTGTCGATATTTTCTAAATAATGTTTATTTTCTTAGAATTGAATATTCTCGCTCATCTGCCGGGTTGTGAGTTCGAGTCCCATCTACGGACTTGGACGTTGTTCCGTCCCCCTCTAGTGAGTGTAAAAACGCCGAGGTAACGTATAAAAATTAGTTAATGTACTTAAAAGAACTGATTTTTTATGATAACGAATTAAATATTTGCCTGATTATTAATACAGCTCAGATTTGGTTCTTTATTATTATAAAATGCCATCAAATATAAGACAATCTTAACACACTTGGAATGAAAATTGAAAACGTTGTAGCGCTACTGGTAGGTCGTCAAAAATATATGCAGTAAACATATCTTCTGGAGCTTAGATAAATATTGGGATGTTTACTATTGGAAAGATGGATGTCAAATGTCAGTATTTTAGAGCTGTGCCCTTAAAAGCTAATGTAGAATAGTCAAAATAATCATGTTGTTACCAAGGTAGTGTGCAAATTATTATAGAAGAGTTCGTGGGACTGAGTCCCTAGCCTTTATACAAAAATCAAATGCACCATGAAATTGGCTTTACATGGGTTATTACAGTAATGACGTTTGCAGAATAAAATATGCACAGCATATTTCGTTAATAGACATAAAACGACTTCCAAGCAATGAAAAAATATTTAATATTACAAACATTTTCGTTTTCAACACTTCGTTAACCATGCATCTTTTGCACAGAAATATTATTTCCTCATATTTCAATATATCAGAGAAAATCTTATTCATTTCATTACAACACAGTTAACAATTTTCGCCTTAGAACTAAATATAAAGACGCTTTTCTTGGAGTTTTTTTGTGAACTTTTCGAAAGGTGAATGCACACAAACTATCCGTTCTCAGAAACCAAACAGAGGAGGGCGTACAACATAAAGGTTAAGAACCTGTCTTGTAGGTGGGTTTTATTATAGTTTTTTAAATATGGTAACGTTCAAAACAGAAAAGACTTTAAGTATAAGGATCAAGTTCAAGATTGTGAAAATTATTTCCTTCAATAGTCTAGAATTTCAGTAGCATTATTTCCGGGCATTGTGTTAAAAACAGGAATATACACATTTGGTGTAAACAAAATTTGAATGAAAGAAGGAGGATATCACTAAAAATACTGCCAAGATGCAGTTTGCTTCATTAATTCTAAAGTTGGGTAAAAATTCCAAAGAAAGTTTACGTGCTATCTTAGTATGTTCAAATTAATAATTTTGCATTTTTGTTATGATTCAATTAAGAGTTACGCACTGAAAATATAGTCCCATTTGTCCAATAGAATGCAGAAAAGCAGATAATTTGTCAGAAAGTTTTCTTTTTAAATAAATAATTTAACATTGAAAATTTCTTCGGTTTTTTGTTACAACTCTTGGATTCCACTATATTGTAAATATTACGCTATACGTTTTTTTATGCAAGCAAGAACTACTTTGATTAAGGGCAACAGTTCAAAACGGATAAAGAAGAGGTTACGAACATGCTCCATTTGACTCAACATTCAACAAGGCTCCTAAAACTTTGGAATCCAAAGAATAATCTATCCTGCCACAAGTAGGCTTTGCAGTTTTGCCAAATTCCATATGAATTAAAGTATGTGCTGGCATATGTATCAAATTCCTTTTTTAGAAGTATTTTGGCTTCAAAAGCTTTGTATTCCTTAAAAGAAAACAAGTGTCTTTTACGTATTTTCCCAGCACCGCCTATTAATTTCGCAAGGATTCGATCCATGCTTAATACTATAATATATAGGTTTGACTGTAAATTACGTAAAAAATTAAAACTACAAAGTAAAATACAAAATACGAGGAAGAAAACAAGTCTTTCAATGTCCTCCTCTACACGACATTGGTTCACGGAAAAGTAGAAAATAAATTTTAGTCACACACGAAATTGAACCAAATAGAGGGTATAGGCAGATTCAACTCAAAACAACATTATATAAATCTTATTATCTAAAACTTATATTATGCAAAAAATAATTATATGCAAGCCTGAAATAAAACATGTGTAAAATTAGTTGCGACCGTTAATTTGTTCTTTATTTTACTTAGATGTTTATCATATAATTGAACTAAAACTTTTACTATTGGGACAATTGAAGACTGGACCGACTACAAACCTTTTGACGGCTTTAGCTAATTATAATTTTTATCGTTTAACATAACAGTATTGTTTAAATATGTCTGCCGTATTAAATTGTTTTAGACAATCTGAAATCAGAAAAATGATTTTATTTTCAACAAGATAAATACACTTTAAATAGGCTGATTACACAAAATTAGTGTATATCTATAAAAAACTGTATTCAAATAAGCATATTTTAACTAGAAATTTAGAAATTTCAAAGAAAAAGAATTGAGTTTAATTAAATGTAAGCGAATGCTAATATAAAATAAATATTAAATTTATAAGAAGTTATACCTAATTAAATTTACCAGAAAAAATACGATGTGGGAAGCAAATGACTTCTACGAAATACAACTTCTTTACAGCATGATAATGATGCTCAAGATACACACCACAATGTTTTTGATATTGAATTATCACCACATAAATTGAAATTTTGGCTTTTGACATCTTCGAAACTGAATGAATATTCACCTGCAAAATCTTCATAAAAATGAAACCGATATTTAATTTTTATCTCGTAAAATAAATATCTAGTGGCAATTTATTTGGCGTCAAAATACAAAAGTATTACAAAAGTATCGTCTCTCGTGAATGGAATGAACTATATCCTCGAGAATGACGTTAACAGATTTGTTACATAATATTACATATATAAAGTGAACACATTTGACAATAGTTAATGTATTTAAATTTTTGTGTAATTTTTTTGCTTAAATTTATTTAAAGAACGCTCATTATTTCTAGAACGATTTGTGCTATTGTTCTAAAATTGGTGTCATTCCTTTATAGTAAAAAATCATGTATAAGTTGATTATTATTTTTATCATTATTGAAGGATTTAGTGGTTTTTGAAAAAAAAGTCACTAAAATACTGTAAAGTCTTTTGTACTTTCGATTACGTTGAAAATTAATAGGGTTCCAGTATTCACTGATTATAATAATCGTGCCAAATATTTTTTGAAACACTTAATTAGTTCATAAAATACAGTTCATAAACTCACGGACGCACACACGCACATACTCGCACCCACGAACACAAGAACGCACACCTACACACCCACAAACACACACACACACACATACACGAGCACACACACAAGAACACAACCACACATGTACACTCAAAAGCACATGCACAAGAACACACACAAACTCACAAGTACATACACAACAAAAGAAACACACACACATACAAAAGAACACACACACATACAAAAGAACACACACACACACTAACATACATACACAGGTCCTGCACAATGTCACTTCAAAACTATTCGTGTTCAAGTATACTTAAAACGTGCTCTTCCGTTGAAAACTTAGATTCGAATTTTCGACCACATAACAACCTTTTCCTTAAATGTTATACTACGCATGTAGAGACAGTAAAAATGAGTTGAAATAGCATTATTTTGGAACAAAAAAATCAATGTATTTTAGATTTAATTAACTGGAAATTATTCGTATGAGTTTCTTAAAATGCCTTTTTTAATTAGTATTTTTCAAACGCCCAATGTACAAATATATCAGCCGAAAAATTATATACATTTTCTGATAGTATTTTGCTTATATCACGCTCTAATGAGTAAAAATGTAAAATTCAATATATAAAATGTTATCTGTCGCACTCTTTTCCCGACAGCTGGGCTGAAATATAGTAATGTACGAGAGACAGTTATAACTTATTGCTTCTTCCACCCTGCCAGAACAATTCTAATTTCAATTTAAAATTTTCTCGGTGCGAAAATATCAAATACAGAGAGCAGATGGAGACCAATATCTAAATATATTAAATAAGACGCTTGGATGCTGTAATTAAAATACTTTTCTAAAACTGTTTGTACTCTAAGTAAATGTTTTGGAAGCCAGCGGTAATGGTATTGTATTATTGCTTATCTTTTTAATCACATGCAATAACCTATATTTGTTTAATATTTCTATTGTTTTTATATTTTATAGCAATTTCAATTTTATTTCGGCTCTTTCGAGCAATTTTTCCAGAAACTATGGTATATTTAAAAGCTTAAAGCAATTAAATGTGACTTTTCTTTATAAATTATTTGATTTTAACAACTTACCCGAGATATTACATTCAACTAAATCGTAATCTTTTTTGAATATTTTAAACTTACACATATTTTAAACTTTTGCACATTCCTGAAATTCAATGAAAATATTCGTTTACGTTACAAAAATTTTTAAATGTATGTTGTTTAAGATTTAGACATTATCTCGGAATTCAGTAGTCGATGATCCAGCAATGAGTTGCATTGCTGCATTTCATTCTATATTATGCAGTCTATGGAAAAAGTAATGCAATTGCTCAGCAAATGATCTGTTTCCCCTTTTGTCTACGTCACAGTGCACTGTGTCAAACCGTAGATTACGTGTTAAAACAGACAGTTCTTCGAAAGGTTACATTATGCACATAAAAATAAATTTAAAATATCTGATGTGGCCAGCCAGCACATGAATTTTCCTGCAGACTTATTTTCACGTTCTCTTTATTTCTTCAATAATTTATTAAATTGAGTTTAATTGTACAAAATAACAGCCATAATTATATCAAATTACACGGAATTTGCACTTTTAATTCCATTTTCGTTTTCATTTGGTAACTGGACTTATTCTCAAAGGTGGCGTAGCAAAAATGAAAAAAAAAAACTAAATTACCTCGAGAACGGCAAGTCCTAGAGATTGGAGTTAGTCTTATTCTTTTCATTGTCAAAAATTACGTACAAAATAAGAATTTAATTGATATATTTGAGCATGCATAGTCTTTTAGTTTTTGATTTAGCGATTTTTGGGAGTCATTTTGAAAAAAAAAGGCAGATTCTGTTTTTCCCGAATCGTACAAAAATCTAATCAGCACCAGGTTAACCTACAAGTGATCTATCTAACCAATTTTGCGAAATTTGGTCTATTAGTTTTTCAAGAGTAGATACAGGCAATTTATGCGGTCCACTTCGCAAAAAAAAAGCAGATTATTTAATCGCGAATTGTACCAAAATCCAATCAGCACCAGGGTCACCCATAAGGGACTTACCTACCAAATATTATGAAATTCGGTTGATTAGTTTTTCAGTTAGAGTGGATCCAAAAACTGCCCAGACAAACAGATACACAGACACATCCACACCCACACACCAACACACAGACCCCCCCACCCACACACACACACACAAAGAGAGACGTCACGCTAAACATAGATTTTTCGTGTTCTAGAGGTCCCAAAACGTGGGGATCCGTCGAAAACTCGAGTTGCGATTTTCATCACGATTCCAATACTTTCCTTGTACATTACCATGTATTTCAGGGAAAGTAAAATCATTTATTAATTTGGTAATCATAAGTATACATATTTGATAACTTACCAATATTAAAACTATAATTTTAGGTTATGTTATCCAATTATATTGAATATCACAAATTCATATTTAAGAAAATTTATCGTGATATGAAATTAAAGTATCAAACTTAAACATTTTGCAGATTTCAGTTCTACGATAAAAGCTTGAAATTCCGTTCCAGTAGCTCAACGGTAGGGCATCGGCAGGTCAGTAGAAAGATCAAGGGTTTGATTCTCGATTCGGGCAGGAAGGTTATTTACAATTTCATGATAAAAAATCTAATGTAACCATCACATAACTTTCAATGAATTTACTTCTTTCACAGTGAAAAAAGTAATATACAATATCCAAGGTATAATAGTTTTAAAGTTGAAATATTCACTTATCCGGATGACAACATGTAAAACTATTTTGAAGTACCCAATTAACTTATATTTCGTCAATTCTAAATTAACAATTATCAATATTGATAGCATTCACAATACGCAAATTATTCCATATAATAGAATATTTCAATAATTAATTCATTAATTTAGCTTTATTTCCATTCATTTAGCTTGATTTTTGCAATTTTTACTGTATTTTCGTCAATCTGGGGAGATATATTGCCAAATTGGCGATGTTTTACTCAATTAGTCACCAAGTTAGCCAAGAGTTATACACGGAAAAGGAGAAATGAGAAGTTTTTCTTATATATAAATAATTAGTGGCGAATTATTGGTCGTAAAAATACAAAACTATTACACAAAAATCTTCTCTTGTGCATAGAATGAACTTGATCCATAAAAATGACGTTAAATAATTTGTCACATAACATTGCATAAAAATTGCACCTCTTTCAAACTAGTTAATACTTTTTTAACACTTCACAACAAAGTTGAAAAGTGTTTATGACTTTGTTCATTCTGTCTGTCTGTCTGTCTATCTGTCCGTTAGCACGATAACTGCCGTAAAAATGACTTAATCAAAATGAAATTTTAGTATGTTGTTCAGACGGTCTGCAGGACCTATTGGAATATAAATGAATAATATCACCCAATTAGTTTTGGATTGCACCCGGGTTGAAAAAATGAAATACATTGAGCCCTATGGGACCTAATTTTTCAAACATTTTTTACGCGAATTTAAAATTCACAAATTGCTTCGAAAATTTTGGGTAATATACAAATTGTTTTATAAAATATATAAAAAAAAATTCAGCGAAATATATTCAGTAGTTTTTAAATAAAAATTAAAATAATAATTACACCTCTTATATGAAGCGATCACGTGACCATGATATGAAAAGATCACATGACCCACTTCAAAATGATAGATGGCATCCATCTCGTCTCAAAATCGTGATTTTTTAAGTTCTTTTTAATTCATATTGAGTGTTGTATCCGTCCTAAAACCACTTTATTTTTGCTTAAATTCTGTGCATCTACATACTGAAACAACGTAATTACAATATATTTGAGTTTAAAGGATCATCCAAATTTGATTATTTCTACAACGAAGCCTATTTTTCACTTATGCAAAATGTAAACAGCAAAATATGTAGAATAAGTTGTATTAGAATTGCTGTATTTCTTTAACACAAAATTATTTAGCCCATGGAGTCTGCATAGCTGATATGAATGCTTTTACAAAGAGAAGGACGATTTTTTTCGATGAAGTTTTAAGCATAGAGTTTAATTACTTGTAGCTCCATGGTCTTAATTTTAAATAAAATAAATTATTATAGTATTGTGATTAATGAAATGAATGGGAAAATGTTGTGAATGAAATGATGTTTTTATAGAGAGATCCAGGCGTGTTATTTTTTCTATGACGTCATTTGGATGAATTTCAGTTGTTTAGGATGAAGTTTTCAAATATAATAAATTATCGTAGTATTATGATAGTTTTAAAAATATTACCGAGGAATGTATCGCATTTTAGAGATGTTTAAACCAGGTAATTTATATTTCAATGCCGTCATTTGAATGAAGTTCATTTTTTTCGATGAAGGTTTAAGTTTTCAAATATAATAAATTAATGTAGTATTGTGATACTTTTTAAAATATCATCGAGGAATGTATTGCATTTTAGGCTTGTTTAAATAAAATTGCATTGAAGTTGGAAAGTGTTTCATAATCAATGCTTTAAGCATGATTGATCTTTCTTGTTTAATTTCATATAATATTTTTGTTAAGACGTGCAATATTTTGAAATTTTTTTATGCTAGCACTCTTAAGTTTGTGTCATTCGTTTTCTAATGAAAAGTTACGTACAAAATGGTGATTTACGTAACATTATTATACGTGATTTTTTAATGCTTTTTTCAAAATTTCATTGCTCAGATTTAAAAATTTGTGGATTTTCCGAACATATTATTGCATTTAAAATCAATGAGCTTACAATATTCACCGACTGTAATATTTGTATCAAATTTCGTTCGAAACTCTTCAGTCGTTCTTGAGATGACGTCCATTCTTAGAATACATAGCAACCATGTTACCAATTATGTCTTTGCATAGGATATCTCTCATGACTGGACATAGAATACCATCTCGTGTTTAAACATGAATAATTCCGTCCAACACTGTCATGTCCAACACTGTCATATGTTGGACTTAACCTACTTTTTATCAGGACATTTTTTTGCTTACAATACTGAAAATATTCTTCTAAACAGTTCGACGAAAATATTTTAGATAAGGTCTCAAACCACTCAAAGAATAAATTAAAAATACCTCTTTGATGTTGATATATGTAACAGGTACATATAAATACAGCTAATAAAATCTGGTAGCTAAAAGTCTGGATAAGAATAAGAACTGCACATATACACAGACATTTTAATGAAGAAAAGTTATTACTGTCTTAAAAGTTAAACGAAGCAAATATGATGGGAGCGGCAGTTAGTGGAAAACATCCTTGATTAATAAAAAAAGAGTTTTGTTGACCTCTGAACTCACAGCCAATAAAGAAAGCCAACTAGACTCACAGCCGATAAAGAAAATATCGAAAAGACCAAGAGAAGTTGATTTAAACAAGTCATAAATGCCTCCTTCAAAGAAAGTGGATAATATTACACAAGTAATTTATGAAGAGGCCTTCATATATTGGCAAATAATTTGTATACTTCATTTTTGACGGAACAGTTAAGTCTTTTTATTCTCTTTGGCATAATTATCTCGCACTGTCATACTAATTAAAAAACGGAAGTGAACCGGGAAATCTAAGTGAACCCCCTATGCCCCTCTGGTATTAGATTCCAGTCACCATCTTAGCTTTATCTATAGACAATAATGACAAATAGATGTTTGATGGGAAAATGTTGAACCGGAACTGAAATATCGGAAGTGGTAATTTTTAGTGAACCATCACCTATCTCCCCCAGAATTAAATTATGAATTAATATCAGTATGATGTAATACTGAATTCATATGATACTACTCATATGATATTGATAATCAGTATCATAAAGTTTGCTAAGTTTTAACCTTCTTGGTCCCCCATGGGATTTTGAGTGTATAGAACGACTTTTCACCCCCCCCCCTTATTTTGTATCGAGAATTTGGTTCTGTTAGGCTATATTCTTAGGTCATTCTATAAGTATGCACAGTTTAAGCTTTCTAAGTCATCTGCATGGAGTTTGAAGACTCTGGAAAAACTTTTCGACGATCCTCCTATTTTCTCCGCTCCGGCGCAGGTCAAAATTCTGGCCTCTTTTGAATCTGTTCCGGTGCCGATACTATAAGTATGCACATATTCATACTTTTAGATCTAGGCTTCTGGAGAATCTTAAAATATTTTTTTAAAAAACCGCATTTTCTCCATCCCGGGGAGATATCGAAAATCCTGTTCCGTTTGGTTCTGTCCCGTTGTTGATACTATAAGTGTGCAAAAATGTAGTCTTATAAGTCACTGAGAGGCTTCTGGGGGTTTGGAAAGACAAAAGTGCGTCAGACAATTATCACACCGATGCCATGACAGGCACTACTTTTAAAGTTGTCGAAAATATATCAGGACGATACCTTTTCTTCAAACTGTCAAATTCAAATATTTTCCTGAACAATTTTTGGGAAAAATGTAAGAGGGGGGGGGGGATATTTCTTAAAACATATATATCTTGTATCAATTCTTCCCCTTCTATAAATGATATTTTAAAAATATCACATGGTAATTCGAAGCAAAGAAATAATACCACCGATGAAATTCATATCAACAACTGAATTCGGTTTTGTATTCGAAGTTCGTAAAGCCTTCCCCCACTTAGTAAACACCCTACGCAGACACTACGCATGCGCGCGAAAGCGGCCTTTAATAGTCGGTGCGCAAGGAGCAGTTGGCTATCAGTCAGTGCGTGGAGTTCGACTGTGGAGTTCGGATACGTTCATAACTTGATGTAACTTACATAGCTAGCTCCGCACCTTCAGCAACATGCAGCGGTTTTATGGTGGACTAGTGCTGGCCCTGGCCATAGCCGTATCTGCAGCACAAGGTATTTGGTTCTATTTGAAATGGTTGTTTTTTAAGGAAAAATTTATTTATAGAATTTTATTTATTTTTCAGTAATTTTGTATTTTTACTATTAAAAAAATATATGTATATATTGGAATGGTATTGGAGAAATTTCAACTTTTATCTAGGGCAAAATATGGATATTTTTTTTAATTGTGTTATTTTTTTGTCAGTCGTATTTTACACAATTTCATAAATAAAAAGTTAGAACATTAAGAAGAAAAGTCAGAACTACGAAAATTGCATATCTTGAAAAAAAAAAAAACAAAAAACTTTAACACATTTTTCTTTTGCTTTTGAATACAATTTGAAATAATATAATAGAAAATTTTTAAACAAAATAAAGACGATTTGCATTGTATATTCTTTATTAAAAATAATTTTTCTTGAAAATGAGAGCATGGCACTTTTACAAATAAATTTAACTTAAAAAAATAATTTAAATTACTAACGAAATATGGAATGTAAATTGGTATATTAAATTTTATGACAAGCAACGGCTATTTCTGATATTTGTTTCCATAATGATAATAAATTAACTGAAATTATATTTCATTTTCCGAAAGAAAAATATAATTCAATATTAATTTATTAGCTCTTATTTAAATATAAAAAACCGAGCTAGTTTAAATTTATAATATAAATAAATATAAATAACGTTTATGATACTGAAAATATCTCATTTTACATACTTCTAACATAAATATATCTGAAAATTGAATAAAACACATATTTTATTTCAAAAATTGTTAAATATAAAAATTGCCTTTTTTAAACGATTAAAATTTACTTATCGCGTTTTTGAAAAAGAAAATCATTTTTTTTATTTTTGAAAAGCAATTCTCATTTTTTTTTTAAGTATTAATAAAATTTTCGATAAAAATATAATTTACATTTAATTGCGTATAACTGGAAATACAATAACATCAATTATACTAAAAGCCCCAAAACTGATTTGATTTAATTTTCTGAGTTTAATACGTTTTAAACCAAAAATATTTTATAAACATTTTACAAACAGAAATTTTCAAGTACAATTAAATAGTAATTTAAATTTCATATGAAATTTACTTTTGATACTGTCTCAATTAAAATGCAAGTCCTAGAAATAAACAGCTTATATTGATGAGTTGAATTTTTGTAATGTGTTTTAAATATTGCATTTTCTGTCTTTCTATTTGTTCTTAACCGCGTAAAATCCAAATCGCGCATTGCAAAACGAAATTTTGATGCATTTTGTTGACCGTGCATAGCCGAAATTGTGCAATTCCAGTACTGTAAAAACAGAGGGTAAGGTATATTTTATATAGCATATAGGTGATTTATCTATACAATATACCTCATAACTATATTCGAAATATGGGCAATAAATTTCGTACATGAATTGTGTATAAATACACATTTCTGAGACTTTGTATTTGAAGTATCAAGATATATAGCAGTAGAAAAGTCAAGTAAAATAAAAATGAAAAAGTGGCTAAATAAAATTGGCTACGAATATATAAACAAATATAATAGTTGGTAAATTATCGAAAGTTTAGAATGAAATCTAAATCTGACAAAGTTAGTAAGAAATCTTTTAGAAAATTCGTGTAGTATTTATTAGATATTCTATCTCATTTGTGGACCATATTTTGCGACTTTTTCCAAATTTTGTTATTTGTTTTAATGTAAGTGTTATCTAGATATAATACATAATCATGTACATATTACTACTTTTTGGATGAAGAACACTTACTTTGGTTTAAAACAAGTTTGTTATAACTTTACTGTAAAATTCTGATTAAGTTTGCTATTTTAGAATTGATTTTGAATATAAAATTAAATTGCCGATTAAATATGTTTAATTAAATGCTGTTTTAATTTGAAGCAAAAATATTGATCTATCGTGAATTTCTTTTTTCATTTTTAAAGATTTTTTTATTTAACTATGCTTTAAAAAAAGTTAATACAGAAATGATAAAAACACATATCTTGTAAATTTTGCACATCTAATTTATAAAAAGGCCGAACTTCTTTATTTGTCCTTATTATATACGGTTGCATTCTTTAATTGCGTTTCGGTGTATTTAATTCATTAATTCCCTTACATAAATCTGCATTATCAAATAACAAAAAAATCATAATATATATATATATATATATTCAAATCTGTAAAGCGTATATATTGAAATTCGTATATGGTCAGAAGAAGTTTGGATCTTTATTTGTCTTAATTATATACGGTTGCATTCTTTAATTGCGTTTCGGTTTATTTTATTCATTAATTCCCTTGCATAAATCTGCATTATCAAATAACAAAAAAATCATAATATATATATATATATATATATATATATATATATATATATATATATATATATATATATATTCAAATCAGTAAAGCGTATATATTTAAATTCGTATATGCTCGGAAGAAGTTTGGATAAGTTTTTTTGTCATTTATATAAAGACGATATATATATATATATATATACACATATCGTCACTACTTCAGAATACCTCATTTTACTTCGGAAAAAATTGTATAAATTTCTCACATCGCGAATTTCTATCTCCTTAAATTTACTTGCGATTTCATACAAAATCTATATTAGTTCCCTAGAGAACATATTTTCGCAGTGAGTATCTCAAATTTTTTATACACCATTGCCCACTGCTTACCAAACTCATAGAATCGATAAAAATAGTAAAAAAAAATTCATTTCTCCATTGCTTGTTCCTCGAACTTGTTTGCTGCAAATGGTTCTGATGAGTTTCAATACAATTCATTCCAAGTAGCTGCTTTCTGGAGAAATGTGTCGTTAAAACACACTTATGTGGTCATTGATGACTTGCTGTTCACAGTGTAAAACACCATTAAGGAAGAGTCCTGTTGTTCTTTGCAGCGATGGTGATATATGCTTTTCTGATGTGGATTCCAAAATGAATGGTTTTCTGAAAAATACATTCGTTCTGGAAAAAGGGAGGATGCGTTGCATCATAGAAGAAAACTTTCTGATATTTAAGACATTGGTGTTTTGAAACATTTCGTATGAATAAATAAAAGTTAGATTATTTTACTTTTATTAAAGATAAAATTATTTTAATACAGTCAGACTGAAATATTGGACTGCTCTTATATTCCCTTCAATACGAAGTATATAAAAACGGGAAGTTTTGTATAGATTTATACGTTTAGAGCCTCTCTGCAGAATAATTAATCATTTTTTCTATAATACTTGTCTATTTGCCTGTATGTACGACAGTGAGACTTCGGCCACGATATTTATCGAACAAATTGAACAAACTGAATTTAACTTCTTACAATTACTTTAATGGATAAACCTCAGAGACCAAATAATTTTCAAAGAGATTAAACAGAAATGTGTTGTTTAAGTTTTAAAATGTTTTTTTAAATAAAAATTTATAAAAAAGTAATTATATTAAAATGTATTGCGACAATTGCCATTTTATATATTTTTTTTTATTTAGAAGCGACAGGATAATTTACAAAACTACAATTTGATCTGTGCTTCCGATATTAAGCGTTATTTATATAGAAAAGAAAAATTATAAAATGTTCAATATATTCACTATTACCAAATGAGTAAATGCTCTGAAATTATTTTTACAAAGATAAATAGTAACAATTGTTTCGAAGTTATAACGAGCTATTAAGTTATAACGAGCTCTATAAGAAATGCAACTTCTCCACAGGGAATACAATATCCTTCGAGGGCATCAAGTGAATTGCATGGAATTTGGTGGGCATACCTTTTTAGGTTACAACAAAATACCAAAATTCTTTAGCGGTACTAAGTTATAAGGAAACTCACATTTTTGTTACTGTTAATAGAGAATTTCGTGAATTGGTCACATTCGATTTCTTTTAATTGCTTTCAAAATAAATTTCAATAACAACATCTCTCGCATTTCTGAAATTGTAAATACATATCAATATTTCACACAATTGAAATATTTATATTCCTGTTCATTTTGCTACCATACTTTTCTGGAATATTTTTTGAAATCCAAATATTACCATGCACAAGCCTATTTTATAGTTTCGACGTAGATAAGCTAATTTTATGTAGTTTATTATATTTGTCTCATTAATGATTTGAATTAATTACAGTTTCATTTTTTAAAATTCAATATGTATGCAAATACTTAATTTATATTAAAACTAAATTATAAATCATTTATTTCGCGTATTTGTAGTTCAATTTAAAGTATAAGTACGTAGTAAATTACTTAGATCTTAAATGGATTTTACAAAATTTGGTTCAATACGGACACTTATTTCGTATTGTTTCGTCCGTTTCATGTAAATACATTTGCAATTTTTTATACCATATATAAAGGAAATATTTGTTTGGGATTATTCTTAAGTATGAAATACCTAATTTAAGTTTACGTTAATTTTAATAAAGATTTTGGTATAATTACAAATCATTACAATACAAACTTTTAACTCTGCGGCCTTTATAACATTTACAAACATCACGCTAAGTGTAAAAAATCCGTTTTTAACACAAGCAAACAGTCTTACGGGATTGCGTATATGTACATCCAAAATTACCTGTACATGCACAAAAACACTGATTTCTTAACAAGCGTTCAATATAATTGAATGATTTTGTTGTGGATGGGTGGTGATACATAAATGTAAATGGAATAATCGAATAGAGAATACGATATAAAACTATTTATGAAACAATTTGATACGCTCATCAATGTCTGCCCAGCCTCTAAACGGTTGATAGCTCGTCACCTCAAAGGTACTTTTCAAACCATACTTGCCATAAAAAAACTGCTTTGAGCCACCCCAAAATAGGACAAGCGTGGCCTTTATGCCAAGAAAAAGAGGAATAGCCCTAGGCTTAGGGCTTAGGTTGGATATAGACTTGTTTTCAAGATTGAACATCTATTCTAAATTAACCGCAACAAATGCTTATTTCTGAATATGGCGACAGTTATCTACTTTGAACTTTATATGCTCAATCTACAAGCAAAAACAAATAAATAAAATTGAAAAACAATTAAGAAATCAAATCATTACCACAACCATAGGAGGACTGTCCAGAGAGCATGTGCCTGCACTGCAAAGGAGATTAAGTGAGAGAAAGAGATGAGATGAATCTACGAGGAGAAAAATACAGAGATCACAGATAATAGACGGCAGACGGGAAGTGTTGACGGAACTTCCAACGAAACTCAATCCATGGAGTCAGCGAAGGCGATAGAAATTAATATAGGGTAAATAGAATGCACGGAAATCAAAGGCTAAAAAAACTTTTACCTTTATAAATGAGAGGCACAGGAGAATTGAATAAAAGAGTATGTCACAAACAGCTGCAAATCTTTGCTGCAAATTGGCTAAAGTTGCATATTTTTATAGAAAATAACATTCAAGATGTTAAATACATATAAACCGTATTTTCTATTTTTTATTTTACAATTTAGTTGTTATTTTATTATTTTTCATACTTATAGATACACTTAATGAAAACTAATAATGATTATCATTATTATTTTACGATTTTAAAAATATCCGCCGGTGTAGAGCTGTTTGATCATAATATATTTTTATCCTTGATAAAAATGTCTTCGTAATTTCGCTTCTAAATCTCACAGCATTGACTAAAATACGTTGAAGTGACAGGGAATCGAACTCATATCTTCTAGATTTATCCCACACTCACTACTACTATATCACGCCGACAATATACATTATACAAGCTTACTTGAACTGCCTTATATGCTTCCCCCCTTCGAAACTACTGGGTGACACTCAATCGGCCGTTACCACGCTACTCGGAGCTCCAATTTTTAAGTATTATATATAATATTAAGCTAAAAATCATCTTCCGGATCTGGAATGTGAACACTTCTGGATTTCGCCCATGCGTGCTACCAGCTACATCACTCAGTCCATTCAAAAGAAATTAATAAAATTTCTTTACAATATTTTATAAAAATCAGAATAAAGTATGTGCTCCAGAGTTAAAGGCGCTGCAAGTCATGCAATGAGATAAAGAAATTTATATTTCAGTTCCATTATTTTTTATATTTATTATACTTTTATTTTTTTTATATTTTAGTTATTATATTTTAAGTTCTTATATTTTAGTTATTACATTTTAACATTTTATTTTTTCAAAATAAATAGTTATTTTAATATTATAGTTTTTATATTTTAATACTTACGTAACTTTAGCAAAGTAACTCTACTTTTTACTTTCGTAAACTTAGTTTGCGCTGTGTTCCATCTACTTTATCTAATGCAGAAACACAAATGAAAAAAAACAACATATTATTTCTTATAAAACGAACTAATGAGGAAACCGCAAAGACTTACATCAGAGCGAGGACTAAAAAGGTAACTTGACTGTATTGCTCTTAGTCTGAAAACAAGTGATGCAAAACAACTGAACCGTAATCGTTTTCTATTAAGAACTATGAAAGATTTATAAACTTCGTAAACATTTGATTTTCCTCCGGACACTTTAGTTGATCTAGATAGTGGACATATTATTACACTTAACAGACACAGCAAAACAGGGGTGTGTTAGATTTGACTAAACTAAACTAAAAGTGAAGTTGTTAGTTTATTTATGTAGCGCAATGTTAAATTGCGTTTAAATCTAACTTTTGAATAAATTAAAAACAAAAATCTTTAAGACTAGATTTCAGTCATCACTTCTTTTTTGTATTTGTTTGAGGATGTCTGTTGAGTAATGTAAAGCTCTTCCAAATCGAATAATTAGTTTAAGGAAAAAATTAAATTTTTACATTTAGGAATGTAGACATTTGTTCATAACTTGTAACGAAAACCAGACGAAGTCAGACAAAATCTGTAAATTTTCAATAAAACTACAGTGACTGGAATAGGGAAAAATAACAATAATTCAGAATGCACATCTGCAAAAGCGCTTTCGATCGATTTATATTTGTTGATCAACATTTTTGCAAAATGTGTAATCCTTGTTTGTGATTTTAGATCATTTATATTCAATGTTTTAATGTATGCAAATTTAATGACGATCTACG
>OX578133.1:171101406-171323906 GCA_951213105.1 Amaurobius ferox
AATAAATTGAGTAATAGTGGATACATAATACACTTATTTTCATACACTATATTATACACTTATTTTCATAAATACGAATATTAAGATGTTAAAAATAAAACGAAAAATAGTAATAATTTCAGATATAAAATGTGTTAACTAAAAATTAGAAATTTTATAAATCTGAAAATGTTGGAGCATTTGAAAAAAGTAACGAGTACTTTTCTCTTTCTTTGCTTACTATTCTGCTGTTGCAATTACAGTTACTGCATTTTTGAAAACGTAAGAAGTGCAAATTTTTAAAAGTCACTTTTTAAAGAGGAGAGGAAAAATGGCAATGACTTCAAAGATAAAATGTAGAAAATAAAAATTGACAATTTTCTGATTTATAAAAATTTGGTATATTTTGAAAAAGTAGCTAGAAGTTTTCACTTTCTTTGATTACCGGTGCAATTACAATTGCTGCTATTTTTAAACGTAAAAAGTAGAAGTTTTTGAAAGTAAGGTTTTGTATATAAAATGAAAAATTGTAATAATTGTAATGATAAAATGCCGAAAATTAGCAATTTTGTGAATGTTTAAATTTTTGAGTATATTGAAAAGTACCGAATACTGTGTGCTTTCTTTGACAATCGATACAATTACAATTACTGCATTTTTGAAAATTAATGAGTGCGAGTATTGAAAAATATTATGTTAAAGATAAATGAGAAATGAAAATAGTTTTAAAGATAAAATGGTGAATTAACAATTTTCTAATTTATAAATATTTCGAATATTTGGAAAAAGTAATTGTTTATTGCTATCTTTGACTACACGTACAATTACAGTTGATGCGTTTTGAAGGGTAATCAGTGGAAGTTTAGAAAAGTAAGGTTATGAAGATAAGATGAAGAATGGCAATAATTTTAACGCTAAAATGTGGACCATACAAGTTAGGAATTTTGATACTTTTAAAAATTTAGAGCATTTGGAAAAGTAACGAATTTTTTTTTGCTATCTTTGACTACCGGTATAATTACAGTTGATGCATTTTTGAAAAGTAACGAGTAGGAGTTCTTAAAAAAAGTTTTGGAGATAAAATTCAAATATTAAACGTTAAAAATTTTATGATTTTATATACTTCCGAGTACTTGGAAAAATAACACGTATTAAGTCATTTTCTCTCCTTGTTTACCATTACAGTTACAAGTACTGAATAATTTTTAATAGCAACTGAACCTCCATTACATAAGAAATAACAATCACAGGTACAACCTGCTACTTTTTGAGTTACTATACAACCCTGGTTGGTGCTAATAAAAGTGCTAAATTTCATAAATATTACTTCTTGAAAATCTGTAAATTTGATGTAATTGACTTATATTATATTGATTATGTTTGATATATGTTTAAATGCTGTTGAATATATGATTTAAATGTTATTTCTGTACGAAACTACTTCGATATATATAAATAACATGAATGAAAGAGATATTTTTGACCCCAAAGGGAAAGCCAAGTCTACCCACATTATGTGTTTTTAATCCTTTAAAAGCTCTCCTCCCCGCTATTCTGTAACTTGAAAGTATCTGTTTTAGACTTTGGATTGCTCGTTATTGCTTGATATCTTTTAATGTTGACACAAATACTACGTTCCAGGAAATTTCTACAATAAAACATTTTTTTTTTATATTACAAAAGAAAAAAAAAGGGTCCAGCGCGGAAATAGGAAACAAACAAAATAGGGAAATTTACTATCAGTTTTCTTATTTCTGTGGTATTTCTCTTAAAACTTTTACGACCGAAGAGGAAACTCCTGAAATCCCCTCTTATGGAAAGCAATAAAATACATATTGAAAAAAAAAATCGATGGCCTTTGGGAAATGAAAGATTTTTTTAATGGAGAGCGATAAGGTCCCATCTGACCATTTTGTTACGGTTGAAATTAACTTTTGCAGGAAAGTTGCTATATAAATCTAGCAATTATCTAATTTCTAGGAAATATATCCCGCTGTGAAGAAGTTGTTATGTGGTTTAGTCATAAAATAATTGAGATGGTGATTTTGAAAATGTTTGATATTAATGTGGAAAGTGTCTGCAAATGAAGTTAATTAACTACAAATAAAAAAAATATGTTTAAATAAAAAATATGATATTTAATGTTCGAAATTCATAGGATTGAAGAGTTGGTATACCATAATATATATATATATATATATATATATATATATATATATATATATATATATATATAAATTAAAAAACAATTATGGATTTAACTAAAGAATATTTAATTTTAAAAAGGAAATGTGTCTTAGATGTGTATCTTACATTTCAAGAACAGCGTGTTTATTCATTTTACAAAAAGATTATGCACACAACTAATCTTTGACAACGGCCGGAGTTGTTGTCAATGGTGTATTGCCGTATACCTTTGACAACATTTACGAGGATTGTATCATCAACAATTGGTTATAGTTATTTACTTTAGTATAGTTATTTACTTTAGTATTAGGTTTTCATGGAATGTAGTTTATTGAAAACTGAATCATATTTAATTTTCATAACCGAAAAATAGTTGAAATTGTGTTAATACCGTCCGAGAGAAAGCCACATTTTCGGATCTGGGGCTTATCTCCAATAATTAAAAAATTGCAATTTTTTAATTAGAAACTACAATTTTCTGATCATTTAAATCTAAATTATGTAAATTGGCAGACATAAACATGCAAAATATATTAATGGTTTTAATGTAATATTTTTAATACAAGTAAACTGGTCTTAAATTTAAAGTTTTAACATAAACAATTTTATCTACCATACTTTCGATTCCAGTTTGATTTATCATTGTTTCCCTAAATTGGTTATAAATAAAAACCAATATTACACGATTTTCTGATAATACTGTTAATAAACAAATGTTTTACATTTGAAAATTATATTATACTACTTAACTGTTTATTAAGATATATTATAGAATCTCAAATTAAATCAGCGTAAAATAAATTGAATGTAAATTTTTGGATAATTCGAATAAAATGTCAATGATTTTTATCCAACTATGTGAGGAAAAGAATTAGCAGTTCTGAGGGCATTACATTTCATGGCTTCAATAAGCCCCAGTTAATATTAATATATTGATTTTTAGAAATGTCATTTATGGTGCCACTAAAATTCACGGATTCCTGGATCCCACAAGTATTTGTTAAATTGTTTAGGTAAAGAATGTGCTTTATCAACGAAATAGAAAAGGTTATCAGAATATGCGTGACCTTCATTTTAAACCTTAATTATAGAGGGCTCGGAATGGTTTTCCCTTGTATCTCCTCTATTTATGGTCGGTATCACACACAAATTTATATTTAGCATAATGTTGACATGGGGTGAAACATTTTTGTTGCCATTTGAATTTTCGGAAATAATGAGCAACTAAGTATAAAGACGAACCTTTTTGCAAATTACATACACATTTATTTAAAGTAGACATTCTGAGTCTACTGGTACTTTTGATTTATCCTGATACTTTTGATTTGAATGTACGACCCAAGGAGCCGGCATAACGAGCGATTTCTATTAGTTTAACGAGCGGTGAATTTTTGTTTGAACAGATTATATTTTTTTATTTTTAACAACATTTAATTAATATTTGAAAAGTCATTCTAGTAGTGGTTTCACTATTTCACTCCATATAAGCCTCTTCCTACGCGTTAACTCTAGTTCTAGTAGACAGTTGCTATAAACTTATAGCGAATTTAAAATCATGTCTTTATTTTTGCATTAGAACAAAAATTGTTACACTTAAAAACAATTGTTCAGTACTATATCCGCCCACTGTACTCCACCCAATTAAGGAACGTCCTTCGTTCACGATCTCGAAAATTTTTCCGGTAAAAATCTTTGCATTCCTTGCGAAAAATTTTACGGTCAATGTCCCTTATTTTGCTTCCAGTTTCACCTCCTCCCCAAGTGAGTAGTCATTATACTGCATTTATTCATCACACCAGTTTTCTTAAAAAAGGAACGGATTCTATTTCTTTAAAGATAAAATTTTACCCGAAACTTTCTCACCAAAAAAGAAAGAAAGGAGGAAACAAAAAAGAGCAGTTTCGACCTTGTAAGTTTTCTTTCCTTTATTGAAAAGTGCGATTTGAAAACTGGTTTCTGAGCAAGCAACGTTCATTAATCGAAGATAATGACTACCGGCTGATGGAAAACCGGGAAGTGGTGAATCTTTGGAGGCGGCATTTGGGGGAGCCTAAGAAATCATCGATCGATTTCTAGTTTTCCCTCCTACAACAGTTGGTTCTACTATCTGTTTTCCATATTCAAACAATGTAGATGTATTGGCTATATCATAAACATTTCTACTTATCTTAGAAGAGAAAAATTTATGGATACTTCATATGGTTGAAAATTGTGTATATACTTCACTTTTAACTAAAAAATGAAGCCATTTTATTATCTTTTGCTTGTTTCGTACAGTCATGCAAATTTTTGAAAAACCAGATGTGGCATAACCGGCAATAGGAATCCTTAATGAACGTCCACATCTCCTCTCTAGCCTTCGATAACTATATAATTTATCATTTAAGCTATATCCACAGCCAATCCTGAGAAATAGATGTGTTAAGAAAGTGTTTTGAAACGAAGGTAAAAAACGAAACGGAAGGTTTTTGTGAAGCCCCTACCTCTACCAGAATTTAGTGCTTAATTCATATCAGCGATTATTGGAGCTCTATCTATAGATAAACCTCGAGAGCTATTTCAAGAAACAAAATTGAACCGGAGTTGAAAATCCTTAGTGAACCCATTAACCTCCGGAATTTAATATTTAATCCATATTTGCATGCCCAGTCTTCATCCCAGCTATATTTATAGCAGATTTTGAGAATTTGGTGTTTCAAGGATATATAAATTTTTGAATCGCAAGTGACACCTCCAGAACTGCAAGTGAAAATCCTTATTGAGTGTCTTTACCCGCCTCTCACACAATTTGTATCTGAATTCATATCTGCAATTAACTAAAATTTATCTACGGTCAATACTAAGAAATAGATTTTTCGAGAATACTTTTTGAACCGGAAGTTGAAAAACCCAGAGTAAAATTTTCTAGGGAACCACCCTATTTCCTCCTGAATTTGATGCTTAATCATTCATAGTAATCCTCTAAATTCTATCTATGTACAATCTTGAGAAATTGATGTTTCAAGTAAAATGAAAATTTTTGAACAGGAAATGGAAAAGGAACCGAAAGTGGAGAACAGTTAGGAACCCCATTCCCATTCAGAATTAGATGCTAAATCCAAATTAGTCATCATCTGATATCTAGCTATAACAGATCTTGAGAAATAGATGCTTCAAGGAAAATGTATTTCCCAGAAATCATAGTACAGTAAACATTTTGCCACCAATAACTGGAATGTGAAAATTAGAGGAAAAAGCATACAGACGGCTAAACCGCCAAAAAAGGTCTAAAGGGCAGAATATGTTTTTAATGATACCAAGTAATATTAATTTTCAATTTACTATTATAAAAACCCGAAACTTTCACTCAGATTAATAAATTTCGATACTATAGGAAATTAATAACCTACATCATAGCTTTCTTTCGTTCTGACGACTATATGGCCCGATCGATACGATATTTTTTGTCCAAAAATGTATTCAAAGAAAATTATATAATATTGCTCAGCATCGGAATTTAATTACATGTGTCTAAATGGCAGACGATTTTTTTCAGTTTATACAATTTAAATAATTAAAAAACTTTTATAAAACGAAGTTTTATAAAAGAACGGAATTATATTTGTGATTGATTTTGTTTTTATTACGGTCTTGATATATTAAATTACGCGAATTATTGATATTTTGACATTCAAGTGATCAAATTTATTTTAATAAAGATTTTTTTAAACTCATAATTTTTCTATTGCGTTTAAATAATTATCGAAACAAGATAAAAATGATACGAGCATACCTTTTATCATTTTATCGTCTTCATTTTAGCGTATGATAACAAACTTCATATTTTTTGTAATTGTGTTTACGAACGGGGCCACGTATTCTTCGATTTACCTATGCCAATAAGTTTGTTCGTCCTGCATATTTTTAGTGGAAAGAAATAAATTTAATATTTCAATAGAATATTTTGAAGAACAATACCATTTAGAATACTACTGAAATGTGCATGTATACCAGTATGACAATATATCTCAATATACATGTATTGATTAGACATATGTTAGACGAACGTCTTTCCGATTCTTCAAAGTAACATGTTACGGATATGTTACTCTTTTATCACGCGATCCAATTGCTTAACATCCGCTGTCACCATTCAGGTACCGCACTACTCAATAACTGTTTATTTACATGTTCTACTTGTACTTTCGCTTATCACTCCGTCACGCAAGCTTACATGCGCCCCATTCGCTTTACATCCCTCACAGACAGAACTAGATTTAGGGTTGAACTAGAGCTAACAAACCTAATTTCAATCTGATGTGGCATAACAGAACCATCAGCCGGAAGTTACAACCTGAAAAGCCTTGACACAATACAACGATGTAATATCCAGACTATCGTGTTTATAACCGGCTTGGCGCGTTTTCGTGTATGCCTAAAGAAGGAAGTATAGACTGAAGCCCACGTTGGTTAGAAAGAGCTCGAACCAGTTTAAAGGGTAGGGCAGTGATGGCCCAGTATAACCTACTTTTGTTTCAGATTGTCGTCTTGCCACTGCTGACCGAAAGCCTTTTTTAATGCGTTGGCGGCGATCTTTTACGTGGTTCAAAAGTTTCGAGGTTTTTTTGACAAGTTCTAGAACTAGAAATCCCACATGTGTCCGTGAGTTCAGACCGAAACAAAACGAAACATAATAATAGAGGTTATCTTTGGCTGAATATTTTCCTCTTCCTTAAAGCGTAGGATGGTTGACTCATATTTTTTAACATAAAAAGGGGTGTTCAATTTATGGTCTTAATATTTACGTTACTCTAAGTATGGTTCTTTTATAAAATAGTCCCAACTTCAATAAAAGATTATCACTCACGCTTTGTGTCATTGGTAAGTATGTAACTTTATCGCGGAAAAAAAAATTAAATTTGCGGGGTGGTTAATTTAGTTGGTCCTCATCGTCGAACATAGAAATGTGTCTGAAAATAAACAAATTTTCTTTCTTGGCTAAAGGATCCAAGTAATTGATATATTTGATGCTCGCAAAATTAAAAAAAAATATTTCTGAAATTAGTAGAATTAGTGACTTAAATCCACGCCTCGAAATATTAATCTAAAATTATATTAGAGGCTACGAAACAATAAGGAAAATAATCTGATATTCGCTAGTATATTTGATATTTGCAAAATTTTGATAACTTCATTAAAATTCGCAGAAAAATCTCTAAAATTCGCCATGCGAAATAATTACTAACATAGTTATAAGGTTCACTTCAACTAGAAGAACTCAGCATTTTGTCCCAGTAACTCAATGGTTGGAGCATCAGTTGGCCAGTTCAAACATCTAAGAGTCGATCACCTCCTGGGGGCAGGGATAGCCCAGTAGTTATGACGAGAGGATCGCATGTGGTAGTCCCGTGTTCGATCCTCAAAGCCATATAAAACTATCCTTGTGTCTATTCAGAGTATAGGCACGATAAATCTGTAAATTCAAAAATCCATCTGAGTGGTAATGGATTAGGGAAAGTCTGGTACAGTTCTTGTAGTTGCCACCCACATTTGGTTCCGAACTAAATTGGTTGACTATTTCGCTGCCGTTTAAACAGGTACCTTGCACTTCCATGTACGCCGCGTGGTCTGGGTTATATGACATATAATCTCCTACTGCGATAATGAAATCTTCAGATTTAGGTTCGAACGAATTAACCCATCAAGCTATATACAATGATGATGGGGGTCGGAAATAGATCCAATTATGAATTTTCAGTGGATCTTGTGAATTACGGTGACATCTTTAACATCATGACCTCAGCACTGTGTTAAATAATAGAAGCAGGAAATACGAAGATGGTCGTTTAGATCTGCAGTCGCATGTTGACCATGTTTCAAAATCAAATTATTGGGTTCACTTTGACGGGAAGATGTTGGAATCTTGTTCCAGAAACTCCATGGTTAGAGCATCGGCTTGCCAGTTTGGCGATCTGCTATTCAATCTCCGACTGAGGCAGTGCGACCTTTATAAAGTTTATGAAGTATTTGGATTTTGGCAAACTTTATTCAGTATTTGTTCAACATATTATGCACTCTCACACAACATTTATGACCTGGAAAAATGTTTTCCCTTAGATTATACACTAAATGCATTTTATTATTATTTAGACGTATCCCTTGGAATCAACACAATTGCCTTAAAATAATCTCATCAAAATCCCAATTCAAATGCTTAGAAGAGTATTTTCAATTATTCCTTACTAGTTAAATTTCAAACAATTTCTAGAAACAATTATATAAGAAACAAATGTCTAATATTAGTTTATAATTTTACCATTAAAATGCACTTAACGTCATAAATTCTGCATAATTATAGCATTTTCTACACACTTTCAAATTTACCAACACACCCATATATTTATGTATCGCATTTAAAACGAAATGCTAGAGATGAGAACTGAAGATTAAGGACTCTTATATATCCAGAAGATTTATTAACAAGAGAAGCGTTTCTTGATCTTTGGGTCAACTACGTGCAGTGCGCTTTCGCATAATTTTCTGTCTTGCATACTTAAACGGATGCAGGACGGAAGTTTAAAGAAAGTTCGCCAGACTGATGTTCCAACTCGCGGTAGAGTTTAGAAATTTAAAACGGAGGAAGATGTGTACATTTGTTTGTCTTTTAACTATGTATTCCGCTCATAAATATGAAGCTAAAAAATTTATGTGTGTAAAACATATTCTTACAAAATAGCAAATGTTGACTTTTGAAGACCCTTAGCATAAATAGGACCGACTCAATCTCGCTTAAAATCAATGGTCAACGTGAATTTATGGGATTGCATTGCATTGAGTAAAATTATTTCAATTGTTTTAATTATCCAATGTCATCCCAATAAATTTATTCATAATAATAAGAAATTAAAATTTCTTATATCATAAAAACGGCTTTTGGAAACTGAAAAGCTATGATATCAAACAACTGTTGACTAAAAATACTTCAAAAAAATCTAATGTGAGTAGCACATGATTTTCCCTACGTAATGCAATGATTTTACATCTTTCATGGCGAAATTGTAATATACTCGATCCACAGAACAACGTTTTTGGCACTATGGCTGTGTACTGTATTGAATGTAAAATAACATAATTGACACTTGCACTTGTTAATGGTGAAAAATTAACACAGAGAATAAAATAAATATTACATTCCCTACCGCACATAGACCGTGTATATTGAATGTTTTGTAAAAATAAACTATAAACATAAAATAAAGTGTAATACTTACTTAGATGTTACGTACATGTTAAGAAACCCAAACCATGAATCAATCTTTTCTATGGTAATTTTTAGAGGTATGCGTGCATAACTATCATTGTATCTCTGTGTCGTGTGGCGGTGAATTACATGTATCTATTTTGAAACAAAAACTTTTTGACGTATATTCAAGCAAGCTTGCAATTTATTTTCTTATATCATGTCTATTTTTTATCCGTTAGAATAATTTCCATATTTTTCATTATAGCACATATTAATGTCTATAATATTTTGTAACAACTAGTATTCAGACCTGTCAAAGATAGGGAAACTAACACTCTTAAAAAATAATTTTGCAACATTTTAAAATTTCTAGACACTTTTTCAAAATATACCAACTTTTTATAAATCAGAAAATTGTCAATTTTTATTTTCCATGTTTTATCTTTATAATCATTACCATTTTTCATTTTCTCTTTTAAAAGTTACTTTTCAACATTTGCACTTCTTATGTTTCAAAAGTGCAGTAACTGTAATTACAGCGCTAGTCAAAGAAAGATAAAAGTACTCATTATTTTTTTTCAAATATTCAAACATTTTCAGATTTACAAAATTTAAAATTTTTATGTACCACATTTTATCTCTGAAATTATTATTATTTTCTATTTTCATTTTAACATCTCAATATTCATATTTATGAAAATGAGTGTATAAATGTATTCAATACACATTTTATTGCAATTTATTAACTATTGAAATCTAAACAAAACATTTGAACCTGAGAATTCACAACAAAGAATTTCCTTATCATTTAAAAAATTAATTGGTAAGTAGATTTTTATAAAGCTAAGCTCGGTCGGATAAAAGTTTTTTAATTTAAACTTCTGTTGGATTTCTATTTTGTAACCGCTGCAGCAGTTTAGCATTTTCGATAGCATAAATAGAAAATTCGGTTCTTCAAGTTCTGCTGCAGGTCGGCGCATTCTGCTGTTCGGAGTATCACACTGCTTCAATTACATTTAGGTATTTCATGTAAATTCATGGGCTTTCTCATTGAGGCACATTATCATCTTCTTCACTCTCTTGTTTTCCCTCACTCAAATTTCCGATCATGCCATCGCTAATCTCCAGTTTCTTACCCTCATTCATCCAAAACTTTTCTGCTGCAATAGGTTCTGAAACTAAATCCTTTATATTGGCTCTATGAATGGAGAATTTTCCTTATCATCACATTCTTGCCCGGTTTCATTGAAAAATTTTCCGGGACATCAAAAAAGTTGACGTTTAAATTCCATCCGAAAAAAGCTAACCCGAAAGAGAAAGAGTTAACTCCGATAGTACGGGGTCTCGGATGCTTCGAACTTTCTTATAGGCGTAATTTTAGCATTTATATTTAATTACTTTTTGTTTCATAAATCCGTATTAAGTGTGTCAGTTTATATTTATTTATGAACATATGGATTATTATTTTGTTTCATAATCCGACAGTGTGTCCATTTATAATACCAATAAAAATCTGGCATCAAAAGAAAACAAGGCATTTCAATTAAAATGCCTCTGTCTTCTTCCACATAGGAGAGAAAACTAACTCCATTTATTTATGAAGAGAATCGCCTTTATTGAAAATGAATTGCTCCTCTTCATGATCCCCAAACACACCATTTAGTTTACTTTCAAGATAGTTAATCTCTATTTATGAGATTCTACAAAGATGCAAAACCTTAATTTTAATTGCAAATGGAATAAATATTACAAGGATTAAAAAATATTTTAAAGGGCAGCACCATTGATTACGTAAAATTGTTTGCATAAAACTGTTTAATTTAAATTTATATCTTTATTTTATGAATTTTTTTAAGATAATGTACAATGTAAAATATTGCAATTTCTCCAGCTGCAGGAAATGCTGATGATTAATGAACAAAAATTTTGATTTCTAATTTCCACGTTTTATAACTTGTTTCATAAATGTAACTATCATTTATTGAAAATTAATAGCTTTTATTTGTGATCCCAAAACACATCATTTAGTTTAATTACCAGCCGGTTAATAATCATTTATGAGGTCTGTAAAAACTTGTTAATTTTAACTTTAATTACAAATGTTGAATAAATAGCGTAAAAATTGAAAGATGCTCTTTAAGTTTTAAATACCACAGGGAACATTAAAGTATATAATTAAATATTATCGCTTTGCTTCATTATTTTTTGAAGATGATATAAAATATTTAGTGTTTCTAATATTTTTATAACTTCTGCAATCTTTTGTGACACGAAATTTAGGATTTGAGTATTCTGTTACTAAACTGACGCAATCAAAGGAATAAAAACAATAAAGGTATTTTATATTTTGTTTCACATGATTTTTTTGCCGATTTATAATAAAAAAATTTGATTTGCTCAAAACTCCATGCAGATTAACAAGTTTGACATTGTAAGAAAACAATAAAATATATTAGGTTTTATAAAAATGAACTCTCGAATTCTGTTATTACCGATCAAAATCAATAAACCATATTTCATCGGATATTGGCCTTCATGGGAAAAGTATTTTTTTTAATATCTCGAGAATGGTTAGTGATAATTACTAAATACTTTTGAATATCTCAAGAACGATACATGCTACCGTTTTTTAAATAACTCTATAATTGTCTAACGGCATTAACGTGTTTTTGTCTTACTAGTTCCTCTCAAAGTCTCCTGATGACTTAAGGGGACGGTGGACGTTGAAATTTTTTTTATTTATTTATTGACTTAGAAACGTGAAAATTTGTATAAATATTCCTCTTAACATTACTATATACAATGCCATTAATTTTGTTTTTCAATTTTGTTATAATTTTGTATTTTTTTTAATTTAATTTTTTTAACGAAAATTTGAAAATGCTCCTTGCGTGCCATTTGTTCTCATTTTTGATTAATTTTTACATTATGATCACTCAAAAACACATTATGAACAAATTGGGGTATTCATTTTTAAATCCCTTAGAAAGTTAATTTTTTTTAAATATTCCGAACTATTAAAACTTAATTTTCATCATTTAATTAGGTTCTTATTCACTTTTAATTACCTTAATAAAGTCCAATTATAAAATGCATACCCAGTTTCATTAAAAAGTATGAGAGGTATCTTCTTGCCAAATTTCATGCATCTCAGACAAAAATTAAGACGCATGGAGCATTTTAAAAATGTAAATCTTTTGAAGATTCCGTTTCGAAAAAAATGCATTCAATCTTTTGCTTACGGGTGGGACAGCGTCTATCCCAAACGAAGTACCTCCCAAAAAGACAGGTATTTAACATACCCTATCCGAAACATGTTTGATCCCCCTTTGCAGGCATTGGCGTTCATGAAAATCGCTGACAGAAATATTGCACCTGCTGCAGCAGTTCTTCGTTTGGGATGGACGCTGTCCCACCCGTAAGTAAATGTTAAATGTGTAAAATAATGTTATATATTAAAACTGTTTTTAGTCGTTTTTTGCTCATTTCAACGTCCACCGCCCCCTTAAGAGACTGAATCTTTGCACACTTATAGTATCAACCATCTGAAAAGACTTAACGCAGTCGAATTTTTGACATTTTACTATAGATAGATCTAACGTGTATACCCATGTATTTTTCTTTACAAAAGTTATAGGGACTTTCCTAAGACCATTGTATATGCAAAATCGAATTTTCTCGATAGTGAACTGAGTAGAACTAAAATGAAGTCCAGTGAACATAGAATAACAGCAAAAGTAAAACAGTGAATGCTTCGACGAGTGATTCTCACGAGTACATAAGTACAGAATAGTTTCTAAGAATTCAAGTATGAATTCACCGTGGACTTGATGGAAATATAAATAAGCGTGGATTATGGATGGGATGTCATAACTTGAAGGCTTTAAATTGGACTAAATGATGAATTCAGCACATTTCTGCATTTTAAAAATTCTGCAGTTGGTGATTTATGTCTTAAAATATTCACCTATTGTGCTTATTTCATTGCGGATGCCTTTTCACGTTATAAATATTTTCATTTAATTAGAATTAGAACATTATAGTGTTGAAATGGAACTTGTTTCAAATTATTTGTTCGCAGTATTTTACTAATTTAGTATTGTGTATAGTACAACAATATATCATATAGAACAAAAATATATTATATAGTACAAAAATATATTATATAGGATTCAGCGGAAAGTTTTTAATCACTCTATTAACTTTGTAAAGAAATGTCCGTAAGTGTACCTGTTAGGTCTATCTTGCGTAATAATGGAAAATGACATTGTATATGTGTGCGTGTGTGTATGCGGACTGCAGTGGGAAATCTAAGAGTCGTAACACTATGAGATTTGGTACGCAGGTATTTCAGGACCTGAATGGGGGCACCTTGGCATTATCTTTTTTTAAATTTCAAATTAGCTTTTTTATTTATTTTACGTTTCAGCCTGATTTCGAGTGATATTCATACGAATAGATTCCTTGGCGACCTGAAATATTATCACAGACGTTCCATCTTGACATCATCGGAAAAATACCAAAAAAAAAAATTTAAATAAACTTTTAAGATGTTAATATAATTAACAGACGATGTTTCATGAAGTTTTAAAAATATATATACTTTTCGTGTGTTTTAAACCTTCCCGAATTTTATGTTACGATATAAAAAATTGACGTGCCATCCAATGTTCATAATTTAACAGCAGTTCCTAAATATTTCTCAGACTACTCCAGAAAAAAATAAATTCATAAACCCACCCGTTGATTAATTATAAATTTCTTAACCTAGCCCTATGTTACATTTTTAGTATAAAATTCGCGTTCCTCCAACAGCCAGTGGATCCTTTCCGGAACTTTTCTAACCACTGAGGCCATCCCCACGAATGGGGGGAAGGAGTTTTTCTACCTATTGCGACCACTCCACGGATGGGGTTATCGCGTAGAGTCTCAGTAGTGAAGAATGTTTTCAATGTCTGAAATTTTCATTGTCACTTATATGAATATTCTTTCGTTATTTTTTTAGATTAATACATACAATTTATTTATGGCAATTTTCACTGTCATTCATATGAATACAATTTTTTTGCTATTTATTAAATTAATATCTTTGTTATTTTTTTAGATTAATAATTTTGTTATTTTTTTAGGTTAATACTTTTGTCATTTTTTTAGATTAATAAATTGAATTTGTCCCTGCTTTATCTTCCGGTAAATACCGAGTACATTTCCTAGTCTATAATAAAGTGACCATGTTCGAATAAAAAGGAGTGTAACATACCTTTATCGGAAAACTTAAAATTTAGGATAGGGAGGGTGACAACAAATCGAGATATACGACAAAAGATATTTACTTACTTAAGTACTATGCGTGTTCAAAGATTCAGCCTTCTGTATCACCGAAGGTCTTCTTAGGGAATGAAAATACTTTTAAAAAAAAACGCATTTTTACCGCCCTCAAATGGAAGGGGAGGGGAGAGAAATCGACATATTCATCTCCGTTATATTTTGTTCCTTGATCAATTGTTTCTATAAGTGTGCAAAAATTTAATCTTCTAGGTCACAGGAGGATTTCTGAAGTCTAGAAAAGCAAAATAACGTCAGACAACTATTATATAGTTTTATCTGACATGAGACTTTTGTTTCAAGCCATTATAACACTCATTAGGGTAAATTGCTAGTGTTTATCTTAAGCACTAGCAATTTGACTTTTCTTATTGTTTACTGTACACTAAATCATATCAGTAAAATGTAAAACGCATTAGTAAAATTGTTTCATTAATAATGCTCTTTGTTTAGTGTAGTGTAAAATGAAAAATGTGTTTAAGTTATGATTAAATCGCATATTTTCTGAGCTCAAATGGATAATTTCAAATTAGGAAAAGAGTTGTCACAAACATGGCTTATAAGATTAATAGTTATTCTTGGCAGAAATGTCTGTTAGAAAATCTTATTTGGACTCCGAGAAGACATAAATCATCGTTTCACTTCGGTAGTGTAAAAATTAAACGACAAGAAGGTAAAATTGAGGAATATGGATCGAATTACAAAGTTTATAGTGTTCTGAGTGTTTCAGTTACATTTAAAGTTCATGTCACTATTTAATGCAAATTAATCGTAGCTGAATATTTGAAATTAAAGTAATTGGAAGAGTTGAGCTCCCTTCAGATAACAGAGACCATGGACCAGTTTCGCATTTATTATGCACTCGTCAGCATGGAGTTGCCAGTATCTGCAATGATAGCAGGGAAACTTCCCATTCTCCACAATTTCGAGAACCTCAATTTAGACTTATCAGGTATGTGGTTTCAAACTTCTCGAAAATTTATCTCAGTTTGCATGAGGTTGAAATGGTTAAGTTTATAATTTCAGAAACAACTTATAGGGGGTTCTCCCAAAGTTAGACTTTGTAAAGAGTTTTACTGCCCCAACCGCGAATAGAACACGAATCTTCGTTCTGGCCAGTTGACGCTCTATCATTGAGCCACTGGGATGAAATTGCCAGATTTTATCGTTGAAGTGGCCTTGGCATTCTCTATACTCTAAAATTAACATGCAACTGAGAATCTGACTGACCTCCTCCTGGTATTTTTACCCTAGGTTAGCCTCCTACTGCTATTTTTATCCTACATGTTAGCTTTATGCGTGGTCGTTGACCTCCTGATTTGAAATTGGCGCTCAATATATCAGAGCCTGCTGAATCCGTGCTAGTCGCACTATGACCACTTTCAGACCTCCGGCATCTTTGAACTAATCTACAGGGTTGATTTGTTCAGGCGACATTGTACAGAGCCTTGCTGGAACCATGGATCTTAGCCAGACGACGCTCAACCGTTGAGCTACTGGGACGGAATTGCAACCTCTTATAGTCGAAGTGAACTCTGTAACTCAAGCTCTTAATGAATATAACCTAATGAACGAACTGATTTGAATCTGCAAATCAGAAACAATGACAAAGAAGTATATTTTTCATTTTAAGAAATTAAACTCAATTTAATAGATTATGAAACGAAAAAAAGATGTTTCAATCAGATGTTTCAATATTTCACTCACAATATCAGCTATTTAAAAATGTTACTCCTTGTGTACTGATTTTAGCTGCAAACAGAGCTCGGTGTAGCAACTTCAGAAAGGGCAGCTTTTTCCACTCGAAAAAAAGTGTGAATTTTAGCAGCTCAAAGGAATGAAAATTACCCCAAAACTAGTGATATTCGCTCTTTTTTTAAAAGTGTAGATATTTTAATATTTATTAATAGACATATTTATAAAGTCAATGTAGATTTTGTTTTATATTTCACAGTTGAACGATTTCATAGATATGTACTAATATCCTGATTAAAATGATTTACAGATATTTACAAATTGCAAGACAGTTACGTAGAACTGCATAAATCATCAACTACAAAGTGACATAAACAATAAAGTTGATTAAAATCGATAAATAAAAGACTAAAACTCGGATTTCGTGAAATTCCAATATTTTCTAATTTACAAGTTTCATTCATTAATTATAAATTCGTAGTACTCGCAGACTGTCATGATACATTTCTACTCTTCAACAAGTTTCTTCTTTTAAAAGCTGGGAGATAAATTATTGCTGTTTTGTAATACGTCTTTTGGATTTTTTTTATTTTTGTGACAAGTGAAGTGAATTAATTGAAGTATAAAGGTGAATGTTTTTCTTCTGTCAGAAAATTCGCCATCAGTAGTTCACAGAAGTTCAGTGGCTGTTAAATAGTAATTCTTGATGTAAGAATTTTTAAAAGAACATTTGAAAAAATATTAGTAAAGAACTGAAAATTATATACATAGATTTAGATTTCATTGTTTACCATTTACTATCTATTCTTAACATTAGATACTCTTTTACTTGCCCCTTAATCCCAAGCAAAGTAGTCCTGGTAGGCATAAAATGAAATATAAATTACCAAAATTATCCAATCCAATTGAATCCGAAAGCTAAAAGCATTGTCAGGAGAAAGTTTTATGTAAAAGGAAATATTTCTGCATACTACTAACCAGCTGGATTTCTGACTCCTAAAGGATAGCTTAATGCACTTATTTTACATTGCAAGAAGAAGCATTTCAATTAAGGCTTAATGTTTGAAATACATTTTCATGCCATCAATATTTGATATTTTATTCAATTTTATGGTACGAAATAATTGAAGAGTATATATAATTTCATATCGGAAAGGGCCAACTTTCTATCAGCAGTGACATATTTATTCTCTATAAATATGACTTTTAAAAACAGCTGAAATGGTATTTAAGAGCAGCTGTGAATTGGGAATTAGTTTGGAGTTATAATAAAAATAAGTATGTTACGAATTTAAAATAATCTATATAAAATAAATACGTATAAAGCCCGCTATATAAAATAAATAAATAAATAAAAATCGCGAGTTCTAGACAAAGTAGAGGTTTCAGAATAGAGAGTAGACATATATATCTTTACCTTTAAAATGACCCCCAAAGGGAGGATTTTTACAAATAATTAAGTAATATGTATTAAGTGTTTCGACATTTTTGGGCTACTCTCTGGATCGAAATATGCATTTTAAACAACAACCGCGACCTTCTGGTCTAAGTAGGGTTTCGGAATAGAAGGCACATACAAACATAGGCGATTGATTTTAATAGTATAGAAAGTTTTACTTTAAAAAATGACAATTAATGAATAACAATATAAATATTTCCAATTTTTGTATAGGTTGCTGATTGGCAAATAGCAGGAAGTTCACGGAGCAGAAATGCAGACATAAATTAAAAATACAGATATAAATTATTAGCTCACTGTATTATTTTATTAGAAATACTGAGTTATGTCATTGATAGATTGCAAGAGTTTCACAGAATATTTGTTTCAGACACACACACATATATATATACATACATATATATATATATACACATATATATACTTATGTATATACATATATACACACACACACACACGCACGCACATATATATATAATAGTTTGAAAGTCCAATGAAAGAAAAGTGAAAATCTGCAACTCGAAAAACTTAACTTTCTAAAAAACCCACAAACTAAATGTATAAAACAGCAAATCTTCAATCAAATGGAAAAAAAAATACGAGTCATCAAGTTACAGAAAATCAACAAATTTCAATGGTATAGAAAAGATAATAGAAAAACATAAAAAATCAAGCAATATTGTACACATGGACAAGGGCTAGGCTTTAAAAATGGAATTATTTACTTTGTCAAAACTCTTCTTCGGGTATAAGTATTTTGACGAAGCAAACACAAAATATGTATGTTTCGGAAGAAATAGATAGATTATATCTATAAACTATTTCTACTTGGACAACATACATAAATAATGAAAAGTAAAGGAAACATAAATACCTGGAAACCACACTGCATAAGCCCGAACCAGTCGTACCCCGAAACCCTGAATAAGGAGACCAATGATGCCATTCGCAAAGGAAAAAGAAATGATCAACTGTTGCCATTCGTAAGAAATGAAAAACAGTAATGCGAAAAGGTAAGAAAAAGTATATACAAAACGAGCTACCAAAAAGTGTGTTTTACATTTCTTACGAATGGCAACAGTAGATCATTTCTTTTTCCTTTGCGAATGGTAACACTGGTCTCTTCATTCAGGGTTCCAGGGTTCGACTGGTTCGGGCATATGCAGTGTGGTTTCCAGGTATTCATGTTTCCTTTATTTTTCGTTCTTTATGTATGTTGTCCAAGTAGAAATAGTTTATAGATATAATCTATCTATTTCTTCAGTAACATACATATTTTGTGTTTGCTTCGTCAAAATACTTGGACCCGAAGAAGAGTTTTGACGAAGTGAACAATTCCATTTTTTAAGGCCTAGCCCTTGTCCACGTGTATAGCAATATGTTGTGACACGTCACAACACTTTATTTTATTATTCCAAATTAACTTATTTTTTTATAAATCATTAAATATTTTATTTTACTTTATTATTATTCCAAATTATCTTATTCAAAATTGCTTTTATTTTATATATCCATTAATAGACCAATTGTCTCTTTTATTAATTTTAATTATATTGTGCTGCAGTATTCATATTCTTATGTATGTGTATGACATCCACTTTCTTACTGCGGTAAAATGACACCCGTTTTCGACAGTTGGTAAATCCGGTTTCAGGTGATACGTGGATCCTTTTAATCTCCTTGGTTGAGCGAGAGTTAAGTTTTTGTCTGATGGCAACTTCCTGTTTAGGCGGGAATTTCTTCTCTATGGAATAAGTGCTGAGCCATTGGCTTCTCTCGATTTTTCGTGGAGTGTGAAGGTGAATTTTATGTGGGGGTCCCCTTTAGGGGGGCGCCTCGTGCTTTGCCATTTTTTTTATTATTATTATTATATCCATGTGGCTTTAAGTGCTTAAGATGAAGTATTTTTTTTTTTACGGATTGAATATCAATATATATTTGTTTTGTGTTTTTTCTGTTCATGAATCAAGTCTGAATCTATTGAATTTTTATTACTTGTGGAATGTATATTTTACAAAGTGAGAATGCAGGAGTTTAATATCAAGTGGATTTATTATAAATTGATTGTTACATCAAATATCTCATCGATCACTATTTATTAAATTATTTGAGCCAAGTTGGAGAGTTTTATTTGTTTCTTAGTTTGATAACAGCATTTTTCTCTATGGATATAATCTGTGGATTTGACTTTTGTCAATTTACCATGCAATTCTGGTCTTATGCAAGGATTATTATGCCGGACATTAATTTGACATAATTATTATTACTAATTTTACCTGCCCTTTGTTGGTTATTTAAAAAAATTTGCTCTCAGGATATGAAAACGAGTTAATAAGTCATCATGAAGATTAAAATGTTACATCATTGATCTATACTTTGGAAAACATATTACAACAGCAAAGTGCATATTGGTATCTCTGTGTGCAGTTTCATTCTACATATTAGAACCGTGCCCTGCTATAATTTCCATTTTTCTTTCCGCACGGTGTGTTTGAAACTTTATAGTGAAGCAGAAAAGGGGCTATAGATGTAGCCATTATCATTATGGAATCATGTGATTTTACACATTCTGCTTGATGAATATATATACATAAAAAAGAAAATCGATTTGGTTAAAGTAACTTTGACTTTAAATGCATATATTATTTTATTTGAATGACTGAATAATTAGTGGTAACTAATAGTTGCAAGGTGAAGTTATAATTCTATTGAGTCATTTGATAAAGAAAATTTAGAGTAATGAATTAAAGTTACAGGTAAGAATTTTAAGGCGCTCACATACAAGTATGGTTTAATATTTTAAATAACACAACGCATTGATATTATATTCCAAATTCTATTCCCCATTATACGATCCCATTTCATTAAAATTAACTATTTAATTAATTCCCTTTCATTTTAATTGTATGTGAGTGTCCGACCCAATCAGGAGTTGAGATATGATCATTCAATTGCTTTTATTTTCTTTAATTAGTCTTTTGAATGGTTGTATCACAACACAATATTGCTTGATTTTTTATGTTTTCCTATTATAGTTTCTATACCATTGAAATTTTTTGATTTTCTTTCACTTAATGTCTCGTAATTTATATTTTTTTTCCATTTGATTGAAGATTTGCTGCTTTATACTTTTGTTTTGTGGGTTTTCTAGAATGTTAGGTTTTTCGAGTTGCAGCTTCTCACTTTTCTTTCATTGGACTTTCAAACTATTATTATTGAAATCATTTTATTTATAAGCTGCATTTGCGCAATAAATTAAATGTGTTTGGTATTGTCATTCTTTTTACTTAATATCTTTATTTTCTTTACATATTCATATTTGCATTGCATCCTTCATATTTTTAGCAAGCTACGGTATTTATGAAATAATTATATATATATATATATATATATATATATATATATATATATATATATATATATATATATATATATATATATATATATATATATATATACATATATATATATATATATCGTCAAATACATATAGTTGTATAAATTAATATATATAGTGTGTGTATGTGTAATATATAACTATAATAATTAAAGTAATGTGTAATATATAACTATAATAATTAAGAAATAGATAAGAAGACATATTATAGCACAGAAAAATACAACAAAAGAATGCATTTGATTGCAGACATACACAACCTGCCACCCAAACTGCTGCTGTAAACCTTTGGGACTGTCGGGTGGCCTGGGTTTTTGACACACACACACACACACACACATATATATATATATATATATATATACATATATATATATATATATATATATATATGAATGAATTTTTTATATATATCATTGCACATATGTTCATCATAGGATATATGCCATTTGTATTGGTTTCATTGAATTACCATTTCAAAAATACGCATTGATAGTTTGGTCAATAGTTGGATAGCAATGATAGTTTGGAAATACAGTCATTGGAAATCGTTGGTATGTCGTTGGCAATTTGCAGGACTGCATTTTAACTAAGTCGTGCTATTTCATACATATTGCTTCAAAAAATAACAATATAGTTTTATAAAGGGGGAAATGAAATATTTAATAATTGTATTTACAGGCATATCAATAAGAATGTAGCAACATTTTTCAAAAATATATGTTTTAAATAAATTAGAAAATCCAAAATACACAAATTTATGTTTCATTTTTAACATAAGAGATAAAGTATAAAAGTAAATTTGTTTCTCAAATTTGCTTTTTTTATCAGTGGCTCCCAGGAGAAGTCTTTGTTCTGTTTCTTGCATACAGATTTTCGAAATGAGATACTTTCAAACAGTTTCGAAGACAGAGAGAATAATGAATACTATTTATCGCAGATAATTTTATAAATGTTTTGAATATTGGAGAAAAATATAATTTAAAATTACACTAAACAAAACAAGGAGGTGAATAAAATAATATTTTAACTACAAACTGCTATTAAGGTGAATTTAAACTACTTACTGCTCAATAAAGTCAGTTGTTTGTTGTACCTACGTTTTTATTGATTTGCAGGTAAACTTTTTTACTTTAGGAGTGATTATGCATATATAATGTCAAAAATTAGCTGTAGAAATAAATTGCAAATTTGTAATGGATTCAGCAATAAATTAGTCTTAAAATTTTTGTTAACAATTTAAAAAGGAGAAATATACAGGGCTCCTAGGAAAGTTCTTAAGCAACCCAATAAATTTGTAAGGAAATGGACATGAGTACGCACATTAAGTCTATCTATTTTTAAGTTAGAAAGACTGATCGAATAAAAGTAGTTGCAGGGCCCTTGGTGGAGAATTAAAAGAGTTACAACAAGAAAGATCAATCATGCTTAAAGCATTGATTATGAAACACATTCCAACTTCAATGAAATTTTATTTAAACAAGTCTAAAATGCAATACATTCCTCGGTAATATTTTAAAATTTATCGCAATACTACATTAATTTATTTTATTTGAAAACTTAAACCTTCATTGAAAAAAATGAACTTCATTCAAATGACGGCATTGAAATATAAATTGCCTGGTTTAAATATATCTAAAATGCGATACATTCCACGGTAATATTTTTAAAGCTATCATAATACTACGATAATTTATTATATTTGAAAACTTCATCGAAAACAACTGAAATTAATTCAAATGACGTCATAGAAAAAATAACACGTCTGTATCTCTCTGTAAAAACAGCATTTCATTCATAACATTCTCTCATTCATATCATTCATCACAATACTATAATAATTTATTTTATTTAAAAATTAAGACCATGGAGCTACAAGTAATTAAACTCTATGCTTAAAACTTCATCGAAAAAATCGTCCTTCCCTTTGTAAAAGCATTCATATCAGCTATGCAGACTCCATGGGCTAAATAATTTTGTGTTAAAGAAATACAGCAATTCTAATACAACTCATTCTACATATTTTGCTGTTTACATTTTACATAAGTGAAAAATAGGCTTCGTTGTAGAAATAATCAAATTTGGATGATCCTTTAAACTCAAATATATTGTAATTACGTTGTTTCAGTATGTAGATGCACAGAATTTAAGCAAAAATAAAGTAATTTTAGGATGGATACAACACTCAATATGAATTAAAAAGAACTTAAAAAATCACGATTTTGAAACAAGATTAATTCTATATATCATTTTGAAGTGGGTCATGTGATCTTTTCATATCATGGTCACGTGATCGTTTCATATAAGAGGTGTAATTATTATTTTAATTTTTATTTAAAACACTACTGAATATATTTCGCTGAATTTTTTTTTATAAATTTTATGGAACAATTTGAATATTACCTAAAATTTTCGAAGCAATTTGTGAATTTTAAATCCGCTTAAAAATGTTTGAAAAATTAGGTCCCATAGGGCACAATGTATTTCATTTCTTCAATCCTGGTTCAATCCAAAACTAATTATGTGATATTATTCATTTGTATTCCCATAGGTCCTACAGACCATCTGAACAACATACTAAAATTTCATTTTGATTAAGTTGTTTTTACGGCGTTACCGTGCTAACGGACAGACAGACAGACAGACAGAATGAACAAAGTCATAAACACTTTTCAACTTTGTTGTAAAGTGTTAAAAACGGAACTCGGTAACCAAGCAAGATAGAGAAGAACGACAATTACAGAGTTGTAAAGCATTGCTTAATGAGTAGAAATCAACAATAAAGCTGTTATAAAAAGTATTTATTTCGGACAATATGGCTATTGGCGAATGGCTGTCTTATTCTGGAATGGTAAAATAAACAACACTTTCATGTACAGGAATCTAATATAAGGCTTTTAAAAATAATTTCCTTCCGTCAACAACAATGATCATTTGAAAATTCGAAAAATAATGTTACTGAATTCAAAAAATACTATTACCGTGTATTTTGTCCAGCATTGCTGGTGTCACCGTGTTATAATCTCTGATGATGCGACTTTTTATAGGCATTTATTGCATTCCATATACGCGTTTTGTGCTTTCTTGATGTCCATAACTACTAATTATTATAATCCTTTATAACTTTATAATTGACTTCTTCTATCTTACTATGTTGCCTAGTTTCTTATGTTAACTTTTAAATTCTTCAGTAGGGGCACTGCAAACACTTTTATTTGAACCTTTTCATACAAAGTTATTACAGTGTTTAAGGACTTTTCTATGAACACTGTATAACTTTAACTAGACAAATATATAATTGAAACTTATTTAGACCCAGCAAACAAGGTCAAATAAAAGTATCAATTTGTTTCAAAAACAAATCAGAGCTTGTTTTCTCAGTATAACTGCAAAATACAAGTATCAATAAAATACAATTTTTACCTTTGTTGATATTGATGGTCCTTCTCATTTATACTGAAGAAGACTTTGTTCTTTTTTTAAACTGATTGATACTTTTATTGAACACTACATGCTGTGTCTACGTTTTAATTTTATAAAATAATGCATTAAATCTAGAATGTGCCAAATGTATTTGGACACACGTAATATTTTATATCAAAATATTATAAAATCTAACCATTTCTTCAAAGTAGACAACGATGTCCCAATGAGTGGCTATGGAAACAATTATACATGGCATATCTGTAGGCTGTATGTATGTGTTAGATACCCCTACTTTATCTAACTTCATGCTGAATGCAGGAAAATTGCCTTGAAAAGTTCAACAATAAGTAAGCCTGCAACAAGCAAATCCTTTTCAAGGTAAGGGGAAATGGAAAACATTAATCTTAATATCTCTGAATCTTTTACTTTTGTTGTCTCTATTCAGATTTTTACTTACGATGCGTTACGTATGAAATATATTGATTTTGCATTTAGATATGGAGTTCATTTCCGTAGAAATATGAATTAATTTTACATACGAGAAAGCTGATTGATTACGTATTTTTTTTATTATTGCATAAACATTGTGTGTGTGTGTGTGTGTGTGTGTGTGTGTGTGTGTGAGTGTCTTGCTGCGCAACACACTTTAAATAGAAAGTAAATTATTTAGAATTATTTATAGAATTAATTTTATAAATAGATTTAAAGTGCGGCATTCTTATATGTCCATAAAATGGATTGATTTTGCATTTAAACGTATGGTTCTTATTCATAGAAAAAAAGATTTGTTATCTCTCATTTGCATAAGACTATATCTCGTAATTTATTAAAACATTTTTAGTATATATATTGAGATTTGTAATGCTTTTATAAGACGGATTTTATCTAAAAGAATCATATTCTTTTAAGTTGTAGCGGATTGTTTTGAATGTATATAATAATTGTCAAAAGTATAAAATACTGAATCTTTTGCACACTTATAGTATTGACGACGGTTCCGGATTTTCGATTTCTCCGAGAGGCAAAAAAATTGAGTTTCCCTTTTTTCTAGACCCCTCAGCCCCCTACTGACCTAGAAAGCTGAATCCGTGCACACTTATGGCATCGTCGAATCTGAAAAAGCATCGCAGAACCTGAAAAAGCTGGATTTTCAATTTCTATCACGGGAATAAAGAAAAGGGGATTCAAAAGGTATTTCTAGACCTTCCGGAAGCCCTTCGTGTGCCTAGAAGGCTGAAGCCCTGCACACTTATATTATCAACTACGAAGCAGAAACTAAGTGAGCCGAATTTTTTATTTCTTATCAGAAAACGGTCATATTGGGAGCAGTGACAAAAAGTACTTCCACATCCTCCAGGATCCCTCCTGTTGATTTAAACGGCTGAAACTTTATACACTTCTTAGTATCGACCACAAGACAAAATCCAACTGAGTGAATTTCTGATTAAGGAGACTCTTTTTTATGCTAGTCAATATACATTGCTGAGTAAAGAAATAAAAGGTATAAAAAATTATTATATGATTTTTGGAGCGTTAGTTTCTCCGCCTTTGGCAGGCTAGTCTCATAATAAAACTTTTACATTTTAAAATAATTTAAAGATATTTCTTTACTGAAATAGCTAGGAAGAGTCATTTGTTTTCTATTATTAAACACAGTTTTGAGAGACAAAGAATTGCTTTATCAATCAAGGAATTGCCACGATCATTCCCATGGTTCCAAACACAGTACATTTAGTAAAATCATTTTATTTATAGAGAATTCAAGAGTTGCTTTTTAGTTTAACACGCCAAACAACCAGAGATTTCCGCAATCTGCAAGACCCATCTCTGGCTGAACGTTTGCATTGTGACCTTCAAGTCCTTATGAACTAGACATGGATGGAGAGAGATGTAAGTCTGCATGTTGGGTGAAGAGTGGTTTATGCTTACATGATCTATGCCTACTTGCTCAAGAAAACATGTTATATATCACAATTTGGTAAGCATGTCTGGAGATCGAATAATAAAGTTAGATACAGCCGGTTTCAAATTTCTTTATAAATATTTTATCGTATGCTACATAAGCCAAGTTGATTGTATACTTGCATTGTTGCATCGTAAATCGGTGTATTATATGACAGCAATTGTCGACTTGGTGGTACACGAATTACCCGGGAGTGAACAAGTTGTTTCAGGAAAACTGCGAAAAATTTCCTGTAACAAAGAAAGTTCCTTTTTAAAAATATTTCTAACACTAATGATAGTTACCTTACAGTTTGACTTTTCAGAATGATAAATCTTACAAGCTAAACTATTGTACAGAATGTCAAATTACTTGCAAATGGAATTGCTTTGCAACATACTTAAAAACATTAGTAACGTTTGACAAGATAGTCAATTCAAAGTTTAAACTTGTGGGTACTGGACGCATTACGCAGCATAAATTAAAAAATATATATTTCAATGAGTTTAGACCTTCAGAGTATTATTGTGAAATAGATTCACTGAAGTTAAAGGGAGTATGCTATTCCAAAAATGACGGAAAACACTATCGTAAATAGATGGATATTTCGGTATAAACATGTAGGTGTAGTTATGTCTTTTCAGACGATGAAACTATGCAAAGCAGAAATATTCTTGTTTCTCTAATATGATTATTACAGTCTCACGCAGAGTAAGGACGTTACGAATTAATTATGGTTTGTCTAACAACTAGATTGCATTAGCGGCATGGCTTCAACATAATCACTTTATGTAAACAGAGAAAGCTATCAAATTAATCAATTATCATTGCAGTTTATGATTACCTTAGATAATCAGGGAAAGAGAAACAAAAGAATAATCGAGTTGCTGATGCAAAAGTTCTGATTGTGTAATACTTTTAGTTTGTGCTGTATTAATTAAAACACAAAATTGTCAATAAATTATTCATATGCTTATTTTTTTAACATTTATTAACATAGTTGTTATCAGGATCTTCAACTATTTTGCTTTCTGTGAATTTTCATTTCAACTCGCAACTATGTTTCTATTTTCTGAGATTTCTATATAATTAAACAAATAATTTAATATATTAAACTTGTAATCAGTTTTATTAAAGACTAGCCGTATACCCGTTCTTCGCACGGAAAATACATTATAAAAAAACTAAAAATTCACAATCAAGTGCAGATTTCTATAGTATTGCAAATGACATTGTTATTCAAAACACTCTATTAAAATATTTAAATTAATGCTCCTGAAGAACAAAACATCCTGGTCCTGTATGTAAACAATTTTACAAAAAATATGAAATGGAATCAATATATGACAAAATGAAAACGCTAAAATTATATGGGAAGATATATCTGTACTTTTTATATTCTCCTAGATAAGAAGATACACCCGTGTATTAGTAGAACATTACCTGTACTATAATATACGAGTTTCAAAAATATTTGCCAAAATAAAACAGATGATATAATAAATTAAAAATAGCAATAATCCACATAATGTTTAAATCTGAGGACCGTAATTGATATAATCCAGTAAAAATGCAATTTCCATAAAATTTACTTTATATATATTTCTTTATTACGTAAATCGGAAAAGATTTATTAAAAATCGTCTGTAGCATAAACACATTGGATTTAAATCTGTTTCTAAGTGACGTGATATAATTTTCTTCTAATAAATTAGAGGAAAAAATATCGTCTGCATAATGTTATTTCTATGAAAGGTTTCTTGTGGGATTTTTATTAATATCTCAACAATCCCTGGTCCTAGAAACTTGAAACATGGAGTAAATTTTAAGTAGAGCTACTTCACGGCTACACACAAAATTCCATAAAATTCAGTGCTGCCGTTCTTCCGTGATGATGATACGAACACACACATACAGACAGACAGAAAGTCAGATAGATTTTCAATTTAATTTATATAGATAAATATTATAACATACGGATCCTAGGGATGTTCTTGAACATAAAAGTTCATGAGTGTACATGAAAGGTCTATCAATAAACGGACCATACTCCATAGAAATATGTCATTGCAGCGTCTTTATTGGCGGATTTAAAAAGTTAGCAAAACGATCTGGACAACAACGCGAGATAGGAAGAAACAGCTAGTCACGAAGTTGTAGAGCATTATCTAATCAGTAGGAATCAACAGTGAAACTGTTACAGAAGGCATTTATTTCACACCGTATAGACATTGACGAATCACTGTCATATTTAGAATTGCTAAAATAAAAATGTGCATGTACAGGAATCCAATGCACAGCTTGTTTAAAATGCCCTTTACCAGTAGCAATGCAAGTTTGAATTCGAGAAAGAATATTACCGCTTACTTTAACGAGCATTGCAGGCGGTAATGAGTTACAGTCCCTGATGATACAACTTTTTGTCAAGTATTTATTGCTTTTATATACGCGTTTCGTAAATAGTAATTGGTTTTTAACACTTTACAACAAAGTTGAAAAGTGTTTATGACTTTGTTCATTCTGTCTGTCTGTCTGTCTGTCTGTCTGTCTGTCTGTCTGTCCGTTAGCATGATAACTGCCGTAAAAATGACTTAATCAAAATGAAATTTTAGTATGTTGTTCAGACGGTCTGTAGGACCTATGGGAATATAAATGAATAATATCACACAATTAGTTTTGGATTGAACCCGGGTTGAAAAAATGAAATACATTGAGCCCTATGGGACCTAATTTTTCTAACATTTTTTAAGCGGATTTAAAATTCACAAATTGCTTCGAAAATTTTAGGTAATAGTCAAATTGTTCCATAAAATATATAAAAAAAATTCAGCTAAATATATTCAGTAGTTTTTTAAATAAAAATTAAAATAATAATTACACATCTTATATGAAACGATCACGTGACCATGATATTAAACGATCACATGACCCACTTCAAAATGAGATATGGCATCCATCTTGTTTCAAATTCGTGATTTTTTAAAGTTCTTTTTAATTCATATTGAGTGTTGTATCCATCCTAAAACTACTTTATTTCTGGTTAAATTCTGTGCATCTACATACTAAAACAACACAATGACAATATATTTGAGTTTAAATTCTCATTCAAATTTGATTTTTTCTACAATTAAGCCTATTTTTCACCTATGTAAAATGTAAACAGCAAAATATGTAGAATGAGTTGTATTAGAATTACTGTATTTCTTTAACACAAAATAATTCAGTCCATGGAGTCTGCATGGCTGATATGAATGAAATATTAATTGATTTTATAAACAGAAGGACGATATTTTTCGATGAAGTTTTAAGCATAAAGTTTATGAATTGTAGCTCCATGGTCTTAATTTTTAAATAAAATAAATTATTATAGTATTGTGATGAATGAAATGGAGAAAGTTATGAATGAAATCCTGCTTTTATAGAGAGATCCAGGCGTGTTATTTTTTCTATGACGTCATTTGAATTAATTTCAGTTGTTTTCGATGAAGTTTTCAAATATAATAAATTATCGTAGTATTATGATAGATTTAAAAATATTACCGTGGAATGTATTGCATTTTAGAGATATTTAAACCACGCAATTTATATTTCAATGCCGTCTTTTGAATGAAGTTCATTTTTTTCAATGAAGGTTTAAGTTTTCAAATATAATAAATCAATGTAGTATCGTGATAAGTTTTAAAATATTACCGAGGAATGTATTGCATTTTCGACTTTTTTAAATAAAATTGCATTGAAGTTGGAAAGTGTTTCATAATCAATGCTTTAAGCATGATTGATCTTTCTTGTTTTTAATATAACTTGATTTGTTTAAAAATTCTTCAATCTAATTTTTTAAATCAACCACTAGGAGCACTGTAATCATTTTTATTACATCGTGCATAGTCACTTTATTATAACACGTATACACTCATGGACCTCTCCTGACAAATTTATTGGGGCACTTCAGAACTTTCTTGGAAACCGTGTATTTTGAAATAATGTATGGCAAGATAATCGCTAAATACTAACTTCTTAGTTTTTAGTAATTCTTACAACAATATTTACTTATTTAAAAAAAGAAACTCGTAATAGACACATTTCTTTGTTTTGGAACCATTTATAGATTTTTCTGAAAATTCCAAAATAATTTAACGTATCTACATCCTATCTATATTCATCTGATTCTGTATAATTGCCGAAATAAATTCATTGGAGCACTTCCGAAAATTAAATGATCTAGTTGAAGAATTATTGTTGCATATTTTTCGAAATATAAATAAAAATACAAGAACTAGAGCAGAGCCATACGCTTCATCTGATAACAATGGTTATTTCGTATTTGCCACTTACGTTCAACTGTGCGAACTTAGAACATTCTATTCAGTTGGGAAACATTCGATTGTTACAATAAATCTTGAGTCTATAATTGTTTAGATATTCCCCTACAACTTCCCCAGTGCACTTGGAGAGAATTCTACACGATAATCATTAATGGTGTTAATTATGACAGCCTCCCAAACAGATGAGAACCAAGTAAATGCTGCAGAAACTGCTCATGGTTTGAATGTACATTTGCCACATTTAATCGCATCTGCCCCTAAACCATAAATTTTGCATTGAATACATCTTGATTAAAATTAAATGTGCCCTTATTAAACTAAGCCACTGATTTACAATTTCTCTGATGTACTTGGAATATTTTAAGTTTTTAGCTTAGTCGAAACTCTTTTTTGCTAAAACAATATGTTTAAAAACTGAGAAATGTGGATGCTTCTTGCATTATATCTAAAGTAGATTACCATAGTGGGAGTAAATCGGGATAAACATAATAGGAATCTTTCTGATAAATTACGATGTGTACGGTGGTGGGAGTGGAGAGGGGGGCTCATTGCATTGCATCTAGTGCAGATTACCCTAGAATGAATAAATCTGAGAAACCCTAATGGGTATTGCTGAAAAACTGCGATGTGTGGAAGGCTCTTTGCATGACAACTGTAGTATATTTCCATAAGATGGGTAAATCTGGATAATTCTAATGGGTATTACTGTGTGTAGGGCTACTTGCGTTACAACTCGGGTAGATTACCATAGGATGGGTAAATCAAGGTAACCTAATGGGTATAGCTAAACAACTGCGATGCGTGTGGTTGGGGGAGGTTCTTGCATTACAACTGGAGTAGATTACCATGGAATGGGTAAATCTAAATGTGTGTTAATGGGATTGATAAATATCAAGTAAGATGGAAATTTTGTATTGCTTAAAATTCTTCATGTGTGCTTATTAGGCGAATCTATTGATTGATTTAGAATGCCTCTAATGCTCTGGTAATATCTTATAAAAATTTTCAGTTCATTCGAAACTCTCTTTAATGAAAAATTATGTGTATAAACAAAGGCATGTGTGCATGTGGAGGGAGAACTTCTTGCATTACAACTGGTTTAGATTACCATAGAATGGATAAATCTAAATATATAAACTTAATGGGTATTGATAAATATTAAGTAAGGTGGACATTTTCCATTGCATATGCCATGATTTAAATTCTTCATGTGTGTTTATTAGACAAATCCATTGATTGATTTAAAATGCTTCTGATGCTAGTAATATCTTCTAATGCTAGTAATAAGTTCTTAGTTCAGTCGAAACTCTTTTGACTGAAATATTATGTGCAAAATCTGAGATATGTAGGTACGTTTTGCATCACAGAGTAGATTAATGTAGAAGACGGAAATTAAAATTTGTAAAGCTAATGGGTATTGGTTAATATTAAGTAAGAGGAAATACATACATAGGTAGCGTACTTACAATATTTCATACATTAAGTACTTAACTGTATTTTGATTAAAATGAAATATTTTAAAATTAGACTAATTAATTGGTTGATTAAAAATAATGTCTGTTATCAACTATTTGTTAATATTTTACAAAATATATTTAGTATTTTTAATCTATATTTTTAATATATAACTGGGAAATTGATATTTGTACAATTGATAACACTCCGTTGCACATTAATCCTAGATATGGAAATAATTATATGTTTCTCATGATATTTTTATGCATTGAGAATTAATAACAAATGTAGGAAATGATATTTTGTAAGAAATGCATAAAAATGGCATTTTTGGCTTTACTAGAATTTATTGAAGTTAAATCTTATTTCATCAAAGTTATTGTTAAACCATTGCATTATTTTGAAATTGCACTGAAATTTAGCCAAATATAACTACATGAATGTATTGGGATAGTTCTAAAGTTTATGAAATATAAATACGCAAGAATACCAAGTGCTGTATCTATTTCAATTCATATATTTATATACTTGCATTATCGAAATATATCGTGTTATCGAAATTCAACACAAAATATTCAGATAATACAAATATATATATATATATGCAACTATAATATTAAATCTACAATTTTACTCCTATACAGGGTGTCCTAAAAAGATTTAAACCCGCTTTAATTCTTTACCTGTTGGAGATAAGTGAACAATGTAAATTGCAAAGATGTTGAAAGTAAGGTAGGAAATAAGACTGCGTTGATATGAAATAGTCCTCCCATTAATTTTCAAAAAGTTACACTTTTTAAATTTTTATACGACCCCCATAGATAAATTTAGTCAATCAGAAAATTTTTATTTTTAATGCAACAAGAACATTAAAAAAAACCCTGCATATCTGTATCTTTAAAATTGAGAGAGTTATATTTAATTGAAAATTGAACATTGTGAATTGGGACTATATATCAAATTAGAAATGTAAATTTGTGACATATCACAAAAAAGATAAAACTGAATGATAATACATAGGATACCCAACCGTGTAGTGAGTACCACTGCTTTATATGATCTCTGTCTGTGTAATACTTTATTTAGATGCATTTGTGATAAAAAATTTTGACGCATATTAACGTATTTTTGCTCTGAATAATTTCCATCGGCAATTTGTTTATGATCCCTATTTTACTGATGAAACAGCCTTTCATATGGTACAGAAAAGTGGCATAAGTCCGATTTTTTCCTTTATCATAATTCAGTTGATTTTAAAGATACAGATATGCGGGGTTTTTTTTAATGATCTTGTTACATTAAAAATAAAAAAATTCTGACTGACCCAATTTGTCTAAGGGGGTCGTATAAAAATTTAAAAAGTGTAACCTTTTGAAAGTTAATGGGAGAACTATTTCATTAACGCAGTCTTATTTCCTACCTTTTTTTCAACATTTTTGCAATTTACATTGCTCACTTATCTCCAACAAGTAAGGAATTAAAGAGCGTTTCAATCTTTTTGAGACACCCTGTACGCCACTACTTAATTTCCATGTCAACGTGAATTGCATATTCTCTCATTATAGACCATTTTAAAGACAAAATTTTAACCAAATTTAGTTAACTTATCCAATCGCATTTATAATCCATTATTGAAAAATATATTAGCCATTCTGTTTTTGAAATAAATCCTAAGTTGTAGCAAATCGTATTATTCACAAAGTTTATTGAATAAATGATTTAAAAGTAGGTCTTTTCTAAGCGTACTATGAAGTATATGGCCTCATTAACTCTCGAGTCAGTGTACTGCAGTCTAATACTCGGTATCTGAGATTGAACAAAGCTTTATTGCGCAGGTCTAGAGTGTTTGGATCAATTCAGTTCACTAATCGAAAGTAAATAGTCTATTTCGGTAGTCCGTAATATAAAACATTACTGCGTGTAATATAACGTTATTTGCACCAGATAAAATTTTAATTTATTTTGTTATTATATGGAAAAATATAGTGAAATAATCAACAATTCAGTATTAAAAATTGTAACACTTATTTTTTCATTAGAGTGAGAAATATTATGTTCCTCGCTCCTGAGCTGCTGGAAAGTATTCTGATAGTAATTTTAACTTGCATCAGTGGTGCTTCTAGCAGTAGATTAAATAAAATTTTGATTTTAACCGATGCAGCCTAAGAGAAGTTTGAAAGTGATTGAATCACAAGTCGAGTTTTCACTTAAAATAGGAATGCATTTTTTATGATATCATAAATGACTTTGTCGGTGTGTGGGTGAGTAGGTGGATTGGTAAGTAGGTGTCAATTCGCTGATCCTTCGTGAACTCAAAAACCACTGACGCGATTTGGACTAAATTAGGCTAGCAATTTTCATATATCATATAGATAAAAACGTAAGAAAATTCTGAAAAGTGTATATAGTTTAAATATAAACGGGATTTTGTCAAAATCATTAGTCCTTCATAATTTGGAAACCCGCTGAAGCGATTTGGATCAAATTTGGGAGATATACTGCTTATATTGTCTAGATGTAAACGCAGGATTTTTTTAAAAATATAGTATAAGTAAATTAAAGTTTTGACAAAAAGAATTCTTAGACCAGGTATTAAAGCAGCAGGTTTGTGTTTTGGATATAGAGATAAACGATCTACCAGCTGCGATATCTGAGATGAAACAAAATTTTCATTCACTGAATTTTATACGAGGTTTGTGTTTTAGATATAGAGATAAACGATCTGCCAGCTGCGGTATCTGAGATGAAACAAAAATCTTCATTCGCTGAATTGTATACGAGGTTTGTGTTTTGGATATAGAGATAAAGGATCTACCAGCTGAGATATTTGAGATGAAACAAAAATCTTCATTCACTGAATTTTATACGAGGCTTGTCCTTGATCTCAACGAATTCATTTAATATTCTCTATAAAATTACCTTTATTTTATTTATCAATATTTTTCATGTTGCATTTGAAAATGGCAACCGGTTGCAAGAACGAAATTTTGATACAATTATAAATTCTGTGTAATAATATTTTATATCAACTCTTATAAACTGTATTAAATTAAAGAAATATCGTTTCATTCATTTTTCGCCTAAGCATTTTGTATATCAAAAGCAACACTTGATATCCAGTTTCAAGTTTCGGAACAGGGTTCAAACCTTATTCGTGCATAGAACGTAATCATTACAGAATTTCTATTCGGTTCTAAACAACCTAATTCCGACAGAGTAACAGTTAAACTTAAACAAATGTTGTCAAAAATTACTAAATTTCAGATCAATTATATCTTTTGTCTTGTATTACACAATCTTATATCATCTGTTGTGATACATTGTATTAAACTTTTAAAATATTGTTAAGTAGTTGCCATTAAATAGTCAACATTTATGATTGCTATTAACTGCATTTAAAATAATAAAATAGCTGTATTGCTAATATAAAGTTCAAATACAGTCAATTGGAGCTACTTTGGCAATTCACGGGTAACTCTGTCCCAAAATATTGAAAATATATTACTCGCGGTAGCTGACGTAGGCAAATTATTTTAGGCAACATTGTACTTGTCACAATACATGCCAAGTTTGCTTAATAGTTACTCACCCATAACGAATACTATCTTTATCCATGTAGTGTACCAAAGTTACCCGTAAAGGGTCAGAGTAATCCCAGTTATCGATAACTATAAATTGCGTCGAACAATTCCAGTTTTAATAGGCCATTTCTAAAGATTCTCTAATACGTATCTTCATTAACTCCAGAATCAATGTACTGCAGCCAGGAGTGCCATGTCTGATATTGAACGAATCTGTTATTTCGATGGATCAGTGTGTTGTTCTTAAGACATGTAAATAGTTCATGTCGTAAGGTAATATTAGATAATTAAATATTTATAATACGGTTAAAAATATTGTAAGTGGAGTCGGTTTAAATTAAGTTTCGTTAGCCATTAAATGTGAAAATGATCAAAATATATTACGGTATTGAACATTGATAATTACAGGGTTTTTTTTATAGATAAGTGCACTTAATTAAAGTGACTAAAATACTAAATTGTGAAAAAAAATTTTGTGAAAAAAAGAAAAATTAAAGGAAGGTTACTAGAACGATATTTTTTTAAGGCAAAACCAGAGCCTGCACGCATTTTATTTTTTATTTTGAGACGAACACTTCTTCAACTAGGATAGAAATATTCATACTATAAGAAATATTTACATTCTCCACATTTTAATTTCAAGCGAAGCTTAAAAATAGTCCCAGTTAATCCATTTAATTTGTATCTTTGATAATAATTTTTTTCTATAATTTTTTCCTTTTGTATATCACTAACAGTCACACAGTTCGATATCAGTATCATTTTACAAATATTTCCTGACATTCAGTGTGAAAATGCTTTTTAAGGTAAAAAAAAAAACATAATTTCGCACAAACTAAGACATAATTCAAGGGACACATTGGATATTTTTAGTCAGCACTAGAAACAGGAATAAACTCGAAGTCAAAAACACGAAATACGTGCAAAGAGAAGAACCCGAATGATATATAAACTCAAGACGATAGATTCTAAACACAATAATTAGAAAATAATAAGCCAATGAGGGATTCAGAGTCTATCTGAGAAAGCCAATTAGAAATCAGAATTATAAACAGCTCAGGGAATCCAAAAGTATGAAAACATCACACGAATTAAACAAAAAGTAATGAAAATGCCCCCAATAAATGCGGGTCTAGTCTTAACTTCACAAAAGAAATCTAAAAGACTAAGCAACAAATACAGAGAAGGGGAAAATTATAACACACAGCCGAACCGTATGAAAACATGGAAAACTAAAGAAGAAAAAGGATGGAAAGTTATAAACTAAAGTACTAGAATTTTTCTAAATAATTCCAGTATTTTTTAATTTGCTTTTTTTGAATTATTGGGCTCTGAATCCATCATCTAGAGTGTATATTATTAGGAAATAAATTCTTGATTCGTTTATATATCTTCAGGATACAAAAATGTGTCTGAATCTTTGGATAACAAACGCTTTTAAAGCACCAATAAGCGTAATCAGGTACAATGTATAGTTAATAACGGTATAGTTATCCTACATTATGATAAAACAGCTGTCAGGTACAATAACATAGCAATTACATGTTCAAATAATTTTCAAAACAGCAGATTCTGTTTTCAAAACACCGACCTTATTTCACAATTCAATTGGATTCGAATTAAGTTAACTTCTCCAGCTGAACAATGACTAGATTAAATACTTTCCATATAAATCTGTAGAAAGAGGTCGTATCTTCGAAAGTTACGGAGATATCGAGAAAATTAGTGAGATTCCTGGAACTTACTAAAAGTCGCCCAGTTGGTGATATTTCCCCAAATTTGGCACAGAGATCACGAAAAATGTAGTCACGGTCAAGCAACCCGTACTTTCACATGATAGCAATAGTTGCCTGTAAAGGTTGTTTTCCCTTGGATACAGGCAATATGCCGCGAAAGCATTTTATGTATTCGTAACAATACACCCATCTGCTTCTTTCATGTGTAACCATTACAATTTTTATTTTCCTCGAGCAGAGAACTAGAAAGTATATGATGATAATGAATTCGACTTGAATCACTTTTCTTGATATATATGATGTCGATTAAGCATTTTTTTTTTACTTTAATTGACGTAGTCAAAGAAAAGTATGGTCATCGTGATTTAATCACAAGTTTTCATTTATTTACGAATTTTCATTGTAAATACATCGGTGGGGTCCCCAAATACCAAAAATGACTGTTGTACTGTGCGTGGGTGAGTGTTATATCGTTGACCCCTCGTAAACACAAGAGGCAAGTTTCACATATTGAGCAGATGTGAACGCAGAAAAAATTCCGTAGTAAAAAAAAAAATTCCGTAGAAAAATGTATAAAGTTTAGCTATAAAAAGTACTTTGTTAATATCGTTGGCTCTTTGTAATTTCGAAAATCGCTGAAGCAATGTGAACAAAGGTGGTATATCAAGCAAATGTGAATTCAGAAAATAAATTTTCAAAAATTTATATATTTTGGTTAGAGGTCAAATTCTCACGTATTTATTTCACCCACCTGGAAAGTTTTGGGATTCTTCTGATCCTCTAGTTTAGATTTCGGTTTGTTTACTTTTTTAGCATTGAGAAAAGATATGCAACTGCCAAACATCCGCATCCAGCGTTATATTTTAATTTATGCGGAGTTTATTTAATTTTTCCTTAAACTAATTATTTTATTTTTTAATAATATATATATATATATATATTATTGAAATATATATATATATATATCATCGAAGTGCAATAGCATAGGAAATTTTTTGACATTAAATGGGACATTATTGGAAGATAGATAATCATTATAAAGAGAGATAATAACTTTATATAAATATTTAATATCAATATTATTAAATAGGTCTTTAAAATCAAAGGTATGGAAACCAGTAATATATGGAAGCTTGCTAAGATGATTAACTAAATTAAAACTATTGTTCAAAATGAAATATCCTGAATTTTTAAATTTAAGAGATTCATTAATTCTATTTAAACAGTTTAACAAGTACTTACTAGCTGTAGTGATAAAGGTATTATGTCCACAAACGACCGTTCTAAAATTTAGAGGTGATTTGTGGAATTTAAGAACAAAAGTAACATATGGAAATTTATAAAACTTACGATTAATATTTAATTGTGTATATAATTTTGACATTTCAGTTTGGATTTTGATAGACTGATTATTAATGGGTTTAAAAATATGATTATTTTTTAAGTAATTCTGTAACAAAGAAACATAATATTTTTTACAAATAATGGCATAATTATTAGAAGCTTTATCTACATAAGTTATGACAAAATGTTGTTGTAGTTCTTTAATAGCAGAAAGGAGTTGTTTATAATGTTAACTAGGCTTTGTAAATTTAAGTTTTATAATAACATTTTTAAAAAGATGTAAGGTAGTATACTTCCATAGATGGAAGAACTTCAATAGGAATGGAATGTGAACAAGCTTGTTGGTATATGAATTTATCAAAATCAAAAGATAAAGACTGAAGAAGAAGTTTGGGGTGATGGCAGAATGGAATGGGAAATTTAGACCCTTTATTTATAATATCCCTAAGTATATCATCCTGAACTATACTAAAATCCCCAGTAATAATGTGTCCATGAGATGAGTTGCCATAAGGAGTAAGATTCTTATCGCTGCATACACATGATGTAAGATGATCGGATTTTAATGACCTGGAACCTTCATTGTAATTGTAAATAGTTCTACCAATTGGTAAATTATATTTGAAAGATTTTTGTATTTTGATATCATCTACTGGTAACAAGTGCTGATTTTTTGCAAATAAATTATTAAAGTTAAGAGAGTTAAGAATTGAGTGTTTTAAAGAAATTACACAGTAAGCTATTTTAGTAGGTGGATTAGCTGAATGGTATAGGTGGAAATTTAAGATATTTGTACGAGAAAAAAGCAAATCATAAAATAAATGTTTAAAATGATCATTTATATGTGAAACTTCATTTGAAATAAATGATAACTATTACATGTATTTGTTGAAATAACCATCATATTTGTGATAATTGCACTTCACTTCTATTTTGTTATAATATAATATTAAACATTATGTTTGTTGCTTAGCTGAAATCAAACGGAGTGATCTAAAACTTTATCGAGTAATTGACTTTATAATAGGGCTCTGCATTGCATGCTGCTATACGTGGTTTCAATTACTTTAGAGTCAATGTCTTGCAGTTTAGTGTTCAGTATCTGGGATTGACTGAAGCTATTATTCCTTAAACTAGAGTGTTTAGGGTCAATGCTGCAGACTAATTTAATGTAAATAATTCATTTCAGTGGCCTATTTACAGAAATTGGAAATTCGTCTAATAACATTATAGAATTTTAGAAGGGGGGATGTTTAAAATGCTCATTTCTCATTAAAAGTTCAAATGAAAAGAAACATTGAATGCATTATGTATTAACTTATTACAGATATTTATTTTTAAGCTATTACTTAATTGAGATCTGTTGTTTGATTGTTTGTTAGAAAACTTTGAGGATATAACTAATCAGGTTCCAGTCATCAAAATAACATGAAATGTATTTTATATGTTATCGTCTTTTGTGGTGCATTTTATTTCCTTTAATTTTTAACTTTATCGGGTAAGCCCGTCATGGGCCCGCAAATACAAACGAACAAATTTTTCGAGAAGTACTCAAAGACCGGTGCAAATAGGAAATTCAGATGTAGCATGACATTGTATTTTGTGAGATATTTTAATTCTATGGATTTTGGACCTTATCGAATTAGCCCGTCTTGAGCCCACTGTAGAAATATAATCGGTTTTGGGGATTAACTGAAGAACCGCAACAGATATGAAGTAAAAATGTAATATATTTTTGACTGTAGTGGTATAAGTATTTTCGATGTTTGAACTTTATCAGGCCGGCCCGTCTTGGGTCCTCCAAAGTAACGCACTAGTTTTGGGAAATAACTGGAGAACCGGAGCAACTAGGAAGTCCAAATTTTATATGTCGTTGTCTCTCATACATTAAAGTTTTATATATTTTTAAAAAATACACTTTTTATACATTAAAATGGCATGCAAATAATAAAAGAGAATACTTTAAAAACTATGTTCTTTGCTTTTACTTGCTATAGTTCAGAAATATGGAATTAATATGAAAGAAACTTATAAATAGAGCTTAGATGAAACTAGTATGCATCAGTAGCCGTCTTCTGGTTGTTAATATTGTTACGATATATCTTCTCAATTTGTGGGTGTACTCTCAGGATACAAAAATGAGTCCGAATTTCTGGAAAACTAACGCTTTTATTTATAAGCACCAATAAGCTGAAATCGGAACCACATACATATAATACCGCTCTAATTATCTTACAAGTTACAAACATTTGTCATGCACAATAAAACATCAAATAAATTCTAATTCTATTCACGGAACAGAAAATTATATTCGCAAGACATTGACGTATTCACAAATTGCTTTACTGGTATCCAGTCAACAACTTCCAAATTAAATTATGGCCAGCTTATATACGGCCATAATTCAATACTCTGAAAATGTCTAGAGAAATCAATGTAATTTGAGAAATTCTTCGTAAATCTACAAAATTCGAGCAGTTTCTAAAATTTGCCAAGTTGGCGCTATTCCGCTAAAATTGCTAAAAAGTTTTCGCCAAGGTCAAGCAACCTCAACCTTTAAATAATAACAATGGTTATATAACTATCATTTATCCTCTGAAATAGTTAATATGCCCTGGAAACATTTTAGATATTCTTAAGTGTATTCTTAAATATTTAAATGCAGATCCTAAAATTGAGAGAAATACTTGAAACCAATTATAAATAAATGTAAATGTCAAAAATAAAACTCAGACCACAAAATAACTTAGTCCAGAAATTCAAGTATAAATACCAGAAATGGCATTATGAAATTGTTTCAGTTGATAAATTATAATGTCCACTGTTGTTAAAACTCTTGACGACCAGACACTACATAAAAGTGAATAATTTACTAATAAGTGCATGAAGAATAAATGTTTTGAAGCATAGAAACGTCAATGAAAGATTGCCCAGACCAATATTCTAAACTGACGCATCTTGATTTCTGGTGCAGACATGGATATTTTGTATTTTCGATTCTCTTGTTCAGAAGTCTAGGCACGGACTAAAACTGGATCTACCTAATTTTTATATTCCATAGTGCACATCATTTTAACCCAAACTTTTATTGAACCAGTATCATACTACTAGTTTAATAAAAGTTTGAACCAGTAGTATGATACTGGTTTAATAAAAGTTTAAACCAGTATCATACCACTGGTTATTAAGTTATCCCTGTCTGTCACACTTTGCACAAAATTTGAAGACAAATATTTTGCAATATATCCCACTTGCGAACTTTTCAAATATATAGCCAAGTTGGCAATATTAGTGAAATTATTCAAATCAAAACAATCGTCTCCGATATCGTCTCTTATAAACGATATTAATTTTTTTAAATATTAATTAACTGCTTACATTATATAATGGAAACATATATTTACAGAACAGTATACTAAGCACCATGTTTGTTGAGTTAACTACTTCATAACCCAGTGCATTGTTTATAAACTATATCATATAATTAACTTTAAAGGCCGTTGCTTAGCATAATGGTTCACGTGGCCTAATTAACTCTAGATTCGACGGACTGCATTCTAGGGATCTGCAGCTAAGATTGGACTATTACTCCGCTGTTCTGAAGTATTTCGAACTGATGACGATCACAAACTGAAAATAAATTAAATGATTCGGCGGTCTTTAATAGGAATACGTAAAATAGCATTACATAACATCTCATTCATATTGTTTATCTGTTTGTTCCGTTTACAAATCCACAGTTTTATAGAAATTTTATTTCAAGTTTTGTTTGGTTATTCTCTATGTCACTGTGGATTATCATGTCCTTGTTTCGAGATTCTAGGCATAGAGATTGTCGAGTAATTTATAAAAATTTAAAATCTTCCATAGAAAGAGCATTGTGCAGACGATAATCTTCTGAAACTGTATTTATACCATGTGTCAACGTTGCTTATACTACTTGCGGCAGACCTAACTTTAATGCATTGTGGAAGCTACAGAAACCTTTTTACTCAATTTAATTCTGTCATATGCACCTGTGATGAAATTCTATGCTTACGACTGCTAGAATAAACTATTTATAGCAAAATTTGGCAAGGATATTATTAATAACATTCTGAAGGAAAATACAAATGTGAGATATGATGGTCATTTTAGAATATAGGCTGTTATGATCAGAAATATTTTTTTAACCATCTTGGTACTAATTTTACTACTTGCACTAAAAAAAAGTTCTTATGAGAAACGTATTTACGAGAAATATATCAAAATAAACAAGTGGTTTTATAGAATGTTGCTTTTGCCGTAGAGTAGCAAAATAATTTAAAATAAGATTGATATTTAAATCGGATACATTATTTTTAATCTTAAAAATATTTATGGAGTTAATCCCTTAAAAACGAATCTTTGAATCTGGGATTTAGTTGCCATAAAATTAGATTTAGGACGGCTATTTATTTAAAAAATGATAAAAAAAAACATGTTTAATTATGATTAGAGTCTGAAATGCAGCTTTACAAAATGATTGATTTAAACTAAAACAGTCCGATTTATGCAAATATTTTGGATTTTAATAATTTATAATATTAAATGCATTGTCCTATATATTCCTTATCGAAGGTGTTCTCTAAATCTCTCTGTTGTTTGCCTTAAGCATGGAGATAAAAATAAGGAGCTAAAACTTCATATTAAGAAAACGCCTATATCGTTTGCTACAATAATTCAGGTCGCGCTGGGATAAGATAAGTAGTCCTGCATAGTATGCACGACTACTATGGCGCGACTACTATGGCGAAAGGTCTAAAATATCTATTTATACTGTCAATTTTGTAAAAATAAATTATTAGCGTAATATAAAGTAGAACTGAAACAATAAAGAATATTCCCTTCAATTTATTCTTATCTCCATATTTTCTGTACTCTATCCTACAACTATGTAAAAATACTGGTTAATTATACTCATAATTGGTGAACTCTTAATTTAAAAATAATCAAAAATACATATACTAAATACTACGTTTTTCTATTGTATCAACTAACAATAGCAGCTACTTTACTAAAATTAGCAACATCCAGATATAATTTTTAAAGCATTGTCGTATTTTCATTCAAGCTTCTCATCCATAGGAGTTTTATCTTCTTCTTTTTAACTCCATGGCCACAAATATAGTAGCAAAAATAAATCAAATATGTTTAAACGTCAGACGATTTTCATTTCATTTATCCGATTTAAATAGTAAAGAAATTGATATAAAAATTATTTTTAATGAACTGTAATATAATTTAGAATTCATTAAGTCAGTTACGACCTTGGGATATAATATTAAGGCAATTAATGATGTTTTTCATTTCTAAAATCTGTTTGAATTTGGCAAAGAATGTCCAAGGTCATGTATTTTCTATTATGTTTAACCGGATGTTTCCGCAGAATAAATAAGGTACGGGTATATTTCGCTACCATTTCAGCGTCTACATTTTGGCATATGTTAGCCAATTGTCATATTTGTTGTAAAGCTATTTACAAACGGGTCCATGATGTTTAAACTTTCAGATTTGTCTCTGCAGATGACTTTGTATAGCAATAACAGAGATTTTTCAACTTCTTTTTCAGGGAAATTAAATTTATCACCAAGTGTTACAAACAGAAGAGCTTTTCATTTTATAAATAAAGGATTATTGGGGTATTGTTGTACGTAAAAATACAAAACTAATACACGAAGTGTTTATCTTGTGAATGGAAAGAACTAAATTCACGTAATGATGTTAACAAATTTGTCGAATAATATTGCATGAACATATTTTATGATATTAAATAAAATTAAAAAGGTAATAACCATTTACGATAAATTTATTTGAAGGATGTTCAATATCTCTTGAATGGTTCATTTTGGCCTTCTATAAATTTGTGCCATTCGTCTTCTAATGAAAAATTACAAAAGAAATGATCTGAAGGTTATGGTTTTTACCGACTGTTTAAAACTTTCATTCAAAAATGTGGGGGTTCTGAATATTCGATTTCATTTAAAATCAATAGGGTTGTAATGTGTGTACCAAATTTCGTTCGATATGCTCCATTCGTTAATGAGATATCGCATCCATAAACTCAAGGACACATACACACACACACACAGACATCACCTCAGAAACATTCGATTCGATTTCAGGGACTTGAAAAGTACTCTTCTGCCGAAAGCTCGAATTTAGAGTTTTAACCTCGTTACAGTATATTCCCTATACATTATACTACATACAGGGAATTAATATGTATATATATATGTGTGTGTGTGTGTGTGTGTGTGTGTGTGTTTATAGAGTTACAATTATCTTATACTTTTCATTTTTTAAATGTGTTAATTAATCTATTACTTTTTAATTTATTTATGTTCAAAGTTTCCTACAGTGCAGTTAGGCAAATCACAATATTTTACGTTTAATTTATTTGAGTTGGAGGACATTCAAAACACGTAAAACTCACTTTCGAATTTTTTAACTCATCAAGTTACTCCTTCACATAATCTATGCATTATAATCAAACAGACGAACAAAAAAAAATAATCCAATGGTTTTAATACATTTCATCAAACTCTTGGCGGCAACTATATTTTTATACATAAACCATTAATGTAGAGAAAAGGTATTGCCTAATTCCTGTCCACACAATGCAAATTCATTTTTCATGCATATTTTGACCTTGCGCATTGAGGGAGGCTTTGCACCGCTAACTCTGGTCACGGAGCAATTCACACCTGGTTCTTTGTGCATGGCTGCTTTAAGCGCTTTCGCGTGAAAAAATGATGTCTCTTGTGTTTGTTATGACGCGTTCGAGGTTTTTCACACTTTCACTATACGTGCCATTCGGGGAATGAACTGTTTGCGGAAATTCTAAAATTCTAATACGTAGTGTCTACGTATGGAATTAGTTTAAGATTTAGAATATCTTCATTTCAATGCCGTAAGTATGCTCTTAAGTACGCTGAAGTTTATAAAGCAAGATTTAACTTTTTTGCATTTTAAATGTTATGAAGGTTGTGGTTGCATTGTAGTTTAACATTAAATTCTAAACGAAATTTGAAGAATGAAATCTTATGGAATAAAGTGTTTAATTAAAATGTAACTGAAAAATAATGTGTTAATCACATGTCTGTCCCTTGTATCATGTATGATACATGTGGTGCTCTGATGATGATCTGGTTTGTGCATCATACATGCTCCACTGACCTTTAAATTTTTTAATTTAAAAACCCGAACGCCTGGATCTTTCATAATTATAGCATTGGGAACAGGTAAAAGGAAATCGGGAACAGTCACTAAACATTGGAAATAGTCAATAAAACTTTGCGAACATTCAATAAACAAAAGTTTAATATTGATGGAGTCAAAGGGTTAAATACCTACTACTTTTTCAAATATTAATATTTTCGATCCTTTTTTTTTTTCTTTATTGGAATATACTACACAAAATTGGGAATGGGCTTTTTGACGCCTCTGTTATTAGATTTAATATCACCTTCTTACTGCCATGTATATTGTAAACGATAAACACTAAACAGGTCTTTAATTAATACTATAAAATCTTCATTAAAAGCAACACATAACACAAAATGAATAGTGTCGACCAGTTTCGAAGGAAAGAAACAGCCTTCTTAGTCAGGACAAATAAGAAGCGCAAACATCACTGGTCAGAGGAGGATCGGAAATTTAAAAAGGGGTGAGTGAAGTTAGAGCTTCTTGTTTATCTTGACGAAGAAGACTGTTTCGAACTTTCGAAAATAGATCGACACTAATAATTTTGTGTTGCATATTGCTTTTAATGAAGTTTTTACAGATTTACGTAAGGTATACGTAAACAGATCTTAGCTTAAAATGGTTACTACTATTAACTACAAATCTTAATATTAATAACATGCATAATTTAATCAAATATATAATAAAATGTATGTAGAAATAAGTTAAAACCGCTTTATTAATTACAAAAAGGAAAAAAACACATCTTGGCACTTTTAAAACATGAAATTCAACAAAAAAAGAACATGGAGAAAAACCAATTTTATGTTTTCATTTACGAGCTGTTTTATTTCTGTCATCGTGCAGGAAAATTTAATAACTTCTTACAAAATGAATATACAGCTTTGTAATTTCACAAATATATTGAGAACTGTTATAGTTATAATTTAAGCTAGTATAAAAAAAAATCGATATTTTGATCATTTTGGGGCTTTAATGTATTTCCTTACCAACAAAGTGAACAGCTTTGAAAATAAACGTATCTGTAAATCATAAGGAGCATTACACATGTATATATAAGGATATTCAACTAAAATTTATTTAACTGAGCATTGTATTTTGTTGAATTCCATTATTATCACAATTGAACATATCTATCCATGGGGGTGTTACGTGAAACTTATTTTTGGACAAGATAGGACTCTTATCTCTGAGTCAAAGGACCTTATAACTACAGTAAACTTTGTATTCGAGCATTTAGTAATCTTTAGCGTGATGGATTTGGTCATGTGATTACGCCTCGAGGGGTGGGTGTGATTTCTTTCATGTGGAGGGAAGAAAAGTAAGTCATCAGTAAACAAATGCATAATTTCAAGAAGGAAGACCAAGTTTTTACCCTTCCCCATCATGTGGCAATGATTCAGATATCGATTTCCAGGACTTTTAGACCTGTGCCCGATAGAGTGTTTAAAGAATATATATCTAATAGAGACCCTATGTTCTCGTTCATTCAGTAGGGGCTGATACTAATCCCCCTCCTGACTACACTACTTATTTCTTTATCTCAATTCCATTTCTTTGTATTATGAACATTTCTGACCGTTTTAAATTACTTATTTTCACTACTTTCAAGACATTAATTAGTAAATAATAAGCAGCTGCACAATATAAATACTACTATTGCTAATTTGGCTATATCTAAAGTTAAATCAATCAGTATAAATAAATATAATAAACTTTGTATTCACGGACACTTATTTAACAAATTAACCAATTTTACGGAACACATGCATTATCTCAATCAAAATGAGTTTAAAATAATTTATATAAAGAACTTTGAATCTATGAACAAATTTATTGGACTTTTGCGAAGTGTCAAATTGTTGTCTATGCATGTATACTTAACACTTTAACACGAATAGTTTATGTTAAATGTAAAAATACTAAGCATATTAACATAAAGCAAATAACAATGCCTTTCATGAAAAACCAATACAAAACAAAATATTTTGGAATACACAACCCTCACCCCTTTCTGGAAATTGACTTATATAAATTTAAATTAGTTGACAATCTCATCTATTTAGGTTCCGAAGTACACGTTAGATAAGAAATCGAAAGAAAAATTATGACAGCTGACTGCAGTTATATTATTTTATTAATGCGGAAATATTCGAAATTATATAGCATAAATACTTTAGCAGGTACATTTATCTCGAATCCAAATACTAAATTGAATTAAAATAAATTGTAGCCGGAAGATTTACCCGAAATGGAATTTTATTTTATTCGCCTGAAGTAAATCTCAATGTTTTAAAAATACCAAATATCTGAAACGCAGTGTCATACTTGTAAAATCAAATACTTCAAAACTAGTGGTATATTTTCAAATTTCCAAATGTATTTTAAATCCAAATCGTTCCCATTCTAAACATATTTATATATAAAAGGGAAAAACTTTCAAATCCGTCTGCACAAGTAAATACAAATCCACATAGCCACATAAATCTTACACCCCCTCGTCGGGAATTATGTTTCAAGTGAGTTCAACAAAATGGGCGAGAAGTTTTGTAAACCTCATATTTCAAGAGAGTGGCACTGCAACCATGCTTTGCAGCTGTAGTAATTTCTATTCGTTGCTCATAAAATTCCTTTTTGTGCCTTTCAGTGGTTGAAAATTATATTCACACGTGATCAAACATCTTACGAAAAGCCGTATGTATGCTTCAAATGTTCCTAACATCTTTATATAAAATGTTGACAGAACTCATATTAAATGACATTGTTTTCAATGACTACTTTTCTAACCCCCTCCCCTTGTGAGTTAACACTTCAACCAATGCGGCTAGGGCCTATGACAGGAGGGTTGTAGTATCCCATTTGTAAGCAGCAAATTTGCAGTAGGATTATAGCGCTTTGATTTACTGGTTTTTACAGAATGCAAGATAAACAAGAAATGTATGTAAAAGCCTTCATCTTCATATGATACTTTTAAAGAAGTTTATAGAAGGCGTTTATTTCAAACAATATGGTTATTAGTGAATTTCTGTCCTATTCAGGGAAGTTAAAATAAACATCACTTACATGCACAGGAATCTAATATATAGAGAGCAGCAATACATTAGATTCCTGTGCATGAATCCGTCAGCAGTAATGTATATTTGAACTTAAGAAAGAATATTATCGCTTTCTTTGACCAACATTGCATGTGTAAGCATGTTGAATTCTCTGATGCTACGACTATTTGACAGATAATTATTGACTTCCATATGTGCGCTTCGCGCAATTTTGATGTTGATTCCTACTTTCACATTTTCTTTCTGGCTCGCTTTGTGGCCATGTTTGTTATATTAACTTTTCGAATTTTCCATTAGGGGATATTACAACCACTTTTATTCGATCGAGTATAGTCGCTTTATATTATATATAGACCTACTCATGGACCTGTCATTATAAAGTTATGGAGGTGCTTAAGGAATTTTCAAGGAACCCTGCATAGTTATTGAAAATATTCACTTTCCGCATTGAACTTAACGGAACGTGAATACATGTATTAGCTGAAAATTTATTTTATTTTCATTTAAACAGGTGTCGATTTTTAATGAATTGCGTAATTACAGTATCAGCTGTAAATGAATTTTATTGTCAGTTAAACAGGCGTCGATTTTGAATGAATTGCGTAAATACAGCCACGTTCTGTTATATCAGCTGTAAATTCATTTTATTTTTAGTTAAACAGGTGTCGATTTTGAATTAATTGTGTAATTACAGCCACATTCTATTAATCGGTTGAATCTCATTATCGTGTTTCACGATATGTAAATACACGAATTTAAAATTCTTGCAACAGGTGTATTTTATATTAAAAAAATCCAAACATTAAATTGCATTAAAACTGAGTCAATAAATACTGAAACGGAATATTTTCTTTATTCAGACGCATAAACAAATCTCATCATGCTTTAAAGTGCCAACCAAATACCTGAAACGCAGTGTCATCCCGAAAACCCATTACTTCAAAATTGGTGGAATTTTTTTTCAAATTTCCAAGCGGATTAGTTCTGTGTTAAAGTTATTTTTTATAAAATGGAAAAGCTTCCGAATCGGTATGCACAAGTAAATAGAAATCCAGAGAGCCACATAAATCTTACACTCCTCGTCGTGGAATTAGGTCTCGAATGTGTCCCACGAAATGGGCGGGAAATTTACTAAACCTCATATTTCACGCTCTAAAGAGACTGGAGAACATTTCAAGAAAGCAAAAGGTGAAAAGTTTTACATCTAGCAGAACTTCATATCATCTGGGTGTAATATATTTTTGTAGTTCTGTTTCTGTTTTTATGATAAATGGTTGGTTCTATTTGTTTTTATTCATGTTGTGGGGGATTTTGAGTCGTATACTGGTAAAGAAATGTTTGGGGGTATTTTTTAAGCGTATTATGTATTTATAAGAAATATTTTATTACAATTTGAAAAATAAATAAAAAAATTTAGAAATATATGTCTGACATTATGTGTTTCTAGGAAAATTCTTAAACAACCCAATAATGTGTAAAAAAACCATGAGTGTACACTCTAGATATATTTATAGTAAAATGATCATGCTCAATTGATTAAAATCGCTTTTTTGCTGAGTTTATTATTCTAACTTTTAATATTCTCCGTTATGGGAGCTACAATCACTTTTAATCGATTGGGCATGATCATTTTACTATAAATATATCTAGTGTCTACACTCATGGTTTTCTTTACATATTATAAACAGCCCAATAATGTGTAAAGAACTTAAACAGCCCAATAATGTGTAAAGAAAACCATGAGTGTACACACTAGATATATTTATAGTAAAATGATCATGACCAATCGATTAAAAGTGATTGTAGCTCCCATAACGGAGAATATTAAAAGTTAGAATAATGAACTCAGCAAAAAAGCGAAATAGGCGAAAAATGTCAAATACAAAGTTATAGAGCGTTATCTAATTAGTAGGAATCGGCTATAAAATTGTTACAGAAGGTATTTATTTGACACAGTATGGTTATTGGCAAATTGCTGTCATATTCAGGAATGCTAAAATAACCAACACTTACGTGCAGGGCAATCCAATGTACAGCGTGTTCAAAATGCCGTACCTGAGCAAAAATGCAAATTTAAATTCGAGAAAGAATATGACCACCGTACGTTGACAAGCATTTTAAGTGTCACCGTGTTAAAGACCCTATTGATATTATTCGTTTACAGATATTTATTGCCTTCCATATACTCATTTTGTTCGTTCCTGGTGTATATTTTTACTAATTAGGCAATGCTCTACAACTTTGTTATTGAATTTTTTCCTCTATTTAGCTTTCTTGCCGAGTTTATGATCCTAAGATTCTAAATTCACCGCTAGGAACGCTGTAATCACTTTTATTCGATCGAACATGGTCACTTTAGTGTAAATAAACCTAACGTGTACACCCACAGGGTTTTCCTTACACAGTTATTGGGTGCTTAAGACCCTAGTATTCCTGTATATTTGTTTCACTGCAGTAATTAATATCTAAAACTAACCCTCATTTAAAGTTGCCTTGAATTGACGGAATTTATGAATATATTTAGACATATGCATATACATAGACATATGCATATACATAGACATGCACACAGACGCACATAGTCGTTTATACATACTCATGCATACACAAGCATGCATGTCCTCTAATATATTCCTTTTCATGGATACCCAAAGCGTTGAACTGCGTCGAAAACTATCTCCCAATTTTGAATCCGTTATAGTACTCTTTCTTTTACATATGCTATGCACTGCAAGGATGTTAAAATCCATATTTTCACAGCAAGTCACCATTTCTTCATTTAACGCAAAAAAAAAAAAAAAATACAATTCATTTTCTCTGTGAAAGTCATAAAAATCCTGTTCCCTTTTTTAAACTTCACTATAGAAAAAACCGATTTTTTTCCCTTCATAACTTCTTAGAAAATAATACTTCTTTCTTTCTTTCTTTTAAATATCTAACTATTTTCACAAAGAATGAGAGCTTAATGTTCGATTAGTGAATAAATGACACTACTCAGACAATGTCAAAGTTTCTACAATAGGCAATTATTGCTTTCTGCATATTTTAATTCTTTCAGATCTGCAGTTTTGAACACACCCTGTAACCTTCAACTCAGTTTCTTTGGAAATATGTACAATTTTTATTTTCATTTGTTCCATTTGAGACAATTCTTACTTTCCACTTTATTTTTTTTATCCAATAATGATGGGTGTTGTCTAAATTGCACTTTATTTCAATATTTGTACACCACTTCTAAGTAAATATTACTTATACAGGTTTTCTCTTCTGATGAGTTTCATTTACTTGTTTTTTCTATTTCCTTTGATTCAAAAACTTCTATTTCGTTGAAATAGTTTATTTTTAGTTTTTGCAGCAATATTTTGAGTAGTAAAAATGTTGAAATAAATTTAATGTTGTGCAGAAATTTGAAATAAATGTGAAATATATTTAGAATTTTTTTGAAAATGATTGGAATTGATTATAACTGATATAACATGTTTTTATTGAAAAGATCTATGCAATATATAAAAAAAGGAAAACAAAGATTTACCAGTCAAAGGAATGAAATGGACATACTGCCATAAAAAGGATGCATTTTATGGCGCTTTTAATGGGGTAGTTGTTGTTTGTACTTTCGACCCAGATCGTTCTACCTAACAGAAGGTGTATGATACCTGTTTGGACGGTCGAGACAGTGGCACATAGTTTAGGCCGGAACTCAAATGGGGCGACATCCACAGGGACCGTATCCTCATTTCCTTATCGCCAAACTCTAGGAAGGAATTACGGATCAACATATTTAACTTGCCCGTACTCAGCATGAACAAGGGGACAGTTTGGGCAGAGCCGGAAATAGAACTAGGGTTATCCGAGTGCAATCCTCGTGATTTAACCACTGGGTTATCCCACCCCATTTATGGAGTAGTTTGCTGTTTTTATGCTGCATTCTAGATCAGCATAACACACAATGCCTTTATGTGGTCCACTTCGATTTCGATAACAAGAACTTGGAATCGTGGCCCAGTAGCTTAACTGTCAGAGCATCGGATGGTCTGTTCAATTATCCGTGTTTCGATATCCGGCTGGAACGGATAGAAACACTCCCGAACGAATGAATTTTGCAAGTTTGATGTACCGATGATAGGGTCGAAAAAAGATCCAGTTCATAATTTTCTTAATATAATTGCAGTTATTTTTAACTTGTATAGCATGTTTTTGATGAAAACATTTAACACAATATACAATGAAAATGAAAGCTATATTTTACTTTCCATATGTTCTTCTATTCTTTTATTTTACGTTCCAAGAATAAATCACATAAGTGAAATAACCACACTTCCAAAAAGGAATGGATTTCATGAAGATCGTTATGAACGAACTTGAATATTTTTATGCTCTAGAAAATCATAAAACGCAGAAAAAATATTTATCTGCAAAAAGTTAACCTGTAAGTACATATTTTTTCCAGAATTACAATTAATTTAAAGTATTGTAATTTTTTAAACTCGAAATTAATACTACTTACTATTTCTAGTTATTTTTTATTTTAAATTCATTTGTCATTTGTTGAATGATTCATCGAAACAAAGCTTGCAGACGATTTGATTAATTGCTTTCTCTATACAATGTAAGAGCTGTTCCCGCCATTCTACATTTCTAATATAAAAAAAAAGAAAATTCTACAGAAACGTCTCCATTTCGTAATTTAACAAAGAAAAATGAATTTATCTTCGTATCTGGAAGTCATAAAAATCATGTTCAATTATTTTTTCTCTTGAAAACTTCATTGGACAAGAAAACTTGCTCTTTTTCATCCCCGCGAATTCCAACAAAATATATTTAACTTCTTCATTTCTTTTAAGTTCTTATCCGTTTTCACAAAAAGAATAAGATCTTAATGTTGAATCAGTAAATAAACGACGCGCTGCAGACGCTTTCAAACTTTTAACACTATAAAATTATTGCTTTCTGCATATTTTAATTCTTCCAATTCTACCACTTTTGAACACATCTTTTCAATCGCATGTTTTTGGAAATTTGAAGATTTTGTTATTTAGCTTGTTTCATTGGGGACAATATTTAAACTTCCTTTAGTTTTTTAATAGCGTGTGTTGATGAAATTATTCAATGTTTCTTTGTGCACCATTTAACACTAGATATAAGGTACACTGTTTTGTTCCGGGTAAATGTCTATGTTTCATTTCTTCAATGTATTTGAAATAGATGATTCAATTTCCTTAAATCCGTATATTTTATTTATTTCATTTTGTTATATAATGGACAGAATGATGATTAATCATTTTTCATGTTTAAAATTTTCATGCTTTGTAGATCATATTAATAGCAGTTCATAAAATATCAAAATTGGTTTCTCCCCAATATGACTGCAGGTATGAACCGGTATTTGAACCTTTTGATGTCTTGACTTATGTAGCTGGATACTTATCTGCATTTATCCCAGATAGACAGCGAGCTACACCAGTCCAGCCACGTAAAGGATCCCAACACTTCTTTCCATTTCAAGACAAAATAATCGAAGCAGTCCCGAAACTTCCCACCCTTAGAAAGTGGGCATTAGACCTCTGAGCCAAACTATATGCATTTTTTTAATTTTCGTTTTTTCTTTTCGAAATTCATATCTACACAATAATTATACGCAGTATAACACCTAAATTTGGTCCAAATTGCTTCACTGATTTTTGAAATTACAAAAGGTCACAGATTTGGAAAAATGCCATTTTATAGCAAAACTGAATTCATTTCTGGAATTTATATATTTTGCACTCATTTCTAGATAATATACTCAGTACACCACCTGAATTGGGTCCAAATTGCTTCAGCGATTGCTGAGATTACGGGTGACTGGTTTGAAAAAATATATTTTTATAGCTAAACTATATACATTTTCGGAATTTATATATATATATATATATATATATATTTTGCAGAACTTAGCGGAGCCGAATCTTCCATTCCTCCCCTTCGGGATGAATAACATGTACGTAAAATATATATATCTATGGTTAATAAATAACAGAACTTAAAGGAACCAAATCTTCCATTCTTTCCCCCCGGGGTGGATAACATGGAAGCAAAATATATATGTCTATGGTGGATAAATGGCAGAAATTAACGAAGCCGAATATTTGATTCCTTCCCTTCGGGGTGGATAACCAGGATGTATTATATATGTCTATGGATCAATGAGGTGAGAATGTATTCTATGCCTTTTAAAAGACCTTTGTTGACCCAGATGAGAGGAATTTTGCACACTTTTAGTATCAACTACGGGACAGAACCAAGAGAGCCGAAGGTCCAAAATTTCGATCCCTCCCGGAAAGTGAAAAATTAGATTTTATAAAACATTTCAAGCTTTTCAAAAGCCCCCTGTTGGTATAGAAGGCTAAATATTTGCATATTTATAGCATCATCTACGGAACAGAACCAAACGGAATCGGATTTTTGATTTCTCAACCAAGGGAAAAGGGGGTTCGAAACGTCTTCTCAATCCATTTCATCTTCTCAATCCCCCTCCCCGTGAACCAAAAGGTTGAAACTTTACTTACTTATAGTATTGATTAAGAGGAAGATTATTATCGACTTAAAGTGCAATACATTGTTAAGCAACATAAAACGTGATAAGAAAACAATTTACAACGCATTTCTTGTAGAGAGTAAGTTTCACTGTCTATGAAAGACTTAAATTCCAGTCAGAAATAAACTGATTTCAATGTTTAAGAGTTATAAAAATCCATTTTTGAAATTTTCTTTTCCTTTTTGCTTTTTACTGGAAGTGCAATATATCTCAACAGAATTAAGATTTCCAGGAAATTTAATGCTATTATTTTAACTGATAATAAAGAAATGCCCATGGTTTTCTGCGAGATTATACAATAAGAAATACCCAATTTGTGTTGTTTCCAATTAATATCGAAACTTGCTAACCAGCAGGAGAAATCCTGTTTTGGAGACATCAGAAGCTTTTTTAATTATAACGAAAGCCTATTTACATTGAAATTTTCACGTGAGGTTTATATAATGCGACGTTCATCTTAAAACCATGAATAAAGAGACATGTATTGTGTAAATCTCATTTCAGACATTTTGAGCTTTAAAAAAGTATTACATAAACCTTTTACTAGACAATGAATAATGCTATATTTTTTTAAGTTTATTCAAGATGTACACAAAGCCACCAAAAATGTCGTCTTTCGTAATTTTTTTCACAAAGTAATTTGATTTATATGAAATTACTCTCAAGATTTTCTTTCATTTCAACTGCTTTGAAATTTTGAAACTCATTAAGAATGCATTAAATAATTTTAAAGAAAGGAGCATGAATATTTTATGTTCTGAGAAACACGACATGGAAATTCCATCAACTTAAAAGTTGCATTCTATACTGTGCAAAAAGAAGTTTTTTTCTTTGGAGATATAAAAATAAATAATGCGTGTAATCCGTATCTACATTTGAAGAATTTTTGAAACAAATATTGAAATATAAGATATATGACTTCGCGTATCTATTTTCGTTCTGAGCATTTGGGTGTAATTCACTATTTCTTCAGCGAATGCTTCATTAGTTCGTCAATAATTTGAAATCTTTAAAAACTTCTTCATTTACTCGAACACTGTAAGATATATTTTATTTGAATTTAGTTTATATATTTGAAATCTGTTTAAAGTCATTGCATATCTTTTTCATAATATGCATAAGTTTTTAACATTTGGTTTCATCACAGGAACACAACGTTTAAAAAGAACAATTTCGAATGCATAAGCATCATGATGAAAAGGAGATATGAGTATTTTCATTAGACAGGGCCCAGAGATGGTGTGTCCTGATAAAATTCATTTTTCTTCTATTTATCACGGAATTTGATTTCCACTTTTGAAATAATTACAAACCTTTCCTCATATAATGGTGCAGGAATTGCCCCAATAGAACCCCTTGATGTTTGGAAGAGGAAAATGCATTTCAAGATCTACGCATGCTTCAGTCCTCCCGGTAACTCTACACTCGATTTTGTCTTTTTAACCTTCTATGCGGGAACTTAACCCATTTTGATGGAGAACTGGAATCAATATTTGTTGCACTTCAGCAGCTTTTCGACAGAGTTCTTTTGAGAAGTCTGTGATCCTCTCCGATTCAACACCTGCCCTTCAGGCTCTATCTTCTAATCAAGAGAGGAAAAGCCCTCGCGTCCAGCAGTGTAGATCCCTTCTCGAGAAAATACAACGCAAGGTGTCTTTCCAGTGGGTGCCCTCCCACTGCGGTGTCGAGAGTAATGAGAAAGCGGACTTTTTGGCAAAGAAGGGGTGCATTATAATCCAGAAATCGAACAGAAATTTGCCCTTTCATTCATCAAAACTAGAAATAAATAGAGCCTTTAGACATTCCTTCCGTACTGAGGCTGTTTGCTCTTCTCATGCTAAGCTCTGGAGTGTTCTCAGCACCAGTCCCCATTGTGTTCCTGATGCTCGCCGTGCAACTGCGACTGTCACTTTTAGACTTTTGAGTGGGCACGATTGTCTTCGTGCCCATCTCTTTCGTTTTAATATAGTCAATTCACCTGTGTGTGTTTTGTGCTCAACTGGACAAGACATGACCGCTGCGCACATTAACGAATGTCCTGCATTATCTCATTGTAATTGCATTGCGGAAAAATATTGGAGAGCACGAAGCCTTATGACTTAATACTCAACTCTCTGGCATTTGATAAATAAAAATAAAATCTATTTATCATGATTTTACATTGCAATCTTTCACAACAGCAAAACACTATCGCATGTGTTATTTCACTATTAGCACCATGCAATCGATACTTTTGCAATCGATTACTTTTCGCAATCGATACTTTCAATATTTCAGGAATATGGCATTGTTCCGACCCGCCAAATCGTTATTTTCGAATCTGCAGCTGGCATGTATATATCATAGATGACAAATCTTTAGGAGCCTGTATCTCAGCCATCATGATAGCCCCTGTGATTTCTTTATGTAATATAACCATGAAGCTAACAAAAACAAAATAACAAAATTACAATTGGTGCCGTACCACCCGAGAAAAAGAACTTTAAAAGTGCTCATTTTAAGATTTTTGGCACCGCTTTTTCTTTTCTTCAATGTTGACGGACCTTCATCTTTAACTACTGGACCTATTTTAATGAATGTAGATTCGTTTTTTGTGATCTGGAAGACACATACATTTTTTTTCTTGAATATAAATTTGATTTAGAATTTCAAAAGTTGAAAAGAAACATTATCTTTTGGTCATTTCCTTCAGTGTTAATGGACCAGCATTCTAAACTATGGAACTGATTTAATAGTGGCTCATTTCTTGTGTCCTGGTGGGTGGTACATATTTTTCTTTTAAAACATGAAGATACATTTGAGATGGATATTCTAAAATTGAAAAAAATATTAATAAATGGCACTCGATGACATATTAAAATTTGAAATGCCTACTATATCATTATTGAGTTGCGATGTTGACAAGTATTTCTACAAAAGGTATTGAAATATCTCAAAAACACCATTTCGTGATAAAAACTTCCCGCCATGAATAAAAAACAAAAACCTCTTTTCTAAAAAGTCCTGAACCCTCAAAAGGGTGTGCGCCCAGTTTCTTGCAGATTCGGAGCTGTACTTTCAGGGCTATATACCCTATTGAAGGCTCCTAACCTTCCTGCAAATCACATGTAGCCCCTTTTAATCATCTCCAATTAAATAAATTGACTACAACTATGAAGGGATACGTGTGATTACGTGATGGGTTAGGATCCTTTGTCAGGATTACCTAGACCTGAAAGTGCAACTCCGGTTTTCCGGAATCTTGGTTTAAATCATTTTAAGATTTAATAACGGTTTTGGATGGCGGGTTTTGCTTCTTGTTCTTGGCGGGCACATTTTGTACCATGAAGTGTTGTTTTTGTAAGGTTAAACATTATATGAAATGTACACACTGAAATATAAACAACCTTGCAGAAACACTAGGCGAGATGCTGCAGACCAGTCACAAGGTTTTGGTACAATATTTGCAATATTGGAACAAAAAGTTTTCTGTGACAATATTTTCTTATTACTTACTTAGAAGTCACCCCTTCCTGGATCACATTGTTAAAGAAGCAAGTTCTATTTTACGGTACTTCTTTAAGATTAAACGAGGTACGGTCCTGATAAAATATTTTAGAGAAGATTATTGTAACTTTTTAATTATTCGCTAGGGGTGCTGCAAAATCAATGACGTTAAATTAAACAATGGCGTTAAATTAATATACGTTAAATTAAACATTTTTAACTTTTAAAATAAATATTATTCATTCAACCATATTATTGTTATAATTAAAATTACATTAATTTTAATAAACGCTTAAGGAGGAAAAATGCAGCGTGTGAGATCAAGTCTTAGAATATTATTCCAAAATCAACAATTGACCTAACATATAGGCAGACTGGCACATACCTCTGTTTGTCGGGTCTGTTGTTCAGCATGCTTGGACTATTTGACGCTTATTTTCTGACATTTGGAGTCAGATTTCACCTTTCTAACACATTCTCAATACTAAAAAAAACCAGTACGCTGGTTGAAAACACAATTCCGAACTTTTGGATAATCATTCTGCTTATGAACAACATTGCTTGAATTCCGTGACCGCTCTCTCTCACTTCTGGACAACCATTCTTGTTGAATCTCAACGCTTCTAGATAATCATTTTTATATATTCACGACTCTCTCTCATTGCGTTAGGATTGTCATTCCCTTGAATATTAATTGAATTATCTTCTTGTTGCCACATCATTTTGCCTGAGGTCCATATCGTTCCTCCGTACTCTCATTGGCTGCTCTCCAATGCTATGTAGTATCATTGCATCAATCTCTACTTGATTTACCAATGAAGCTTCGTTTAAATCTCGACCCTAGGAGATCTTTCCCCAACCACACCTGCAATTTATGTGACGTGAATTTACTGGGGTTATAACCTTCCGGACCAAGACTGTCAGAAAACGGCGCATACACGTCTGCGCTTTATTTTGTCGTAAATATCAACCTCACAAATTAACTGCATAATTGCCTGAGAAGGTCTCACAAAGTCATTGAGGAACTAAAGAACTTTCTTATGAACCATGTTTAAAGGTGTTAGTATACAAATTAAAAAACTTCTTTTCCTCGCTCATATCTATCTCTGCATCTGTATGTTTTAATATATATGGAGGTATTCGCACACCTTATACTCATTTCTGCATTTCTATACATCCGAAAACATATAAACATTTGCATGCCTCAGCATCTTGAATTTGAGCCTTTGAATTCTCTATGCCCAAAAGAAATCATAAAAGAAGTGAAGCAGAAGAATCAGAATACTTCCTTTCACCCAGTTGGACTATTAAAGATAAAAATCTGATTCAATACCATTCATTGATTCAGGTTTGTATGTATGCATTCATGGATGCTCGAATACATGCTTGAATAAATATATACAGACAGAAGTTTGGGGAAATAAACGAATAAGCATGATGAATTGCTAGTCCACTAAGTTGTCTTTTCTGCTGATGACATTTAGGATTCCTTTTCCTTGTTCAGCTTATCAGCTGCAGTAATCGATTTGCAACGGAGAAATACTGCATTTTATTTCTCCGATAAGAATAAGTTACAAGAAACTGTTTCTTTAAATAGGAGAAAAAATGAGGGATTCGTTTTATAATTTATTTTATGTTGTACATTTATAGTATTTTTAGTCTTCAATAGACAGGGTTCCCAGTAAAGTCCTTAAACACCTCAATGGCTTTGCAAAAAACGGTCCATTTGTGTTTAATTAAAAAAATGGTAATTGAAAGAAGTTACTATAACAAACTCGACAACGAGCGATATAGAAGGAAAATGTCATTAGCAAGGTTGTAGAAGAATTACTAATTACTAAGAATCGGCATGAAGAAAGTACTAAATGGGTATATGGAAAGCTATATGGCAGCCACTATCAATATCTGTTAAAAAGGCATATCATCAGGGCCTGTAACACGGTGGCACCTGCAATGATTGTCAAAGTGCGCGGTAATTTTCTTTTTCGATTTAAAATATGCATTGTTGCTGAAGCGGAGCATTTTGAACAGATTGTATATTATATTCTTGTGCATGTGAAGGTAATTTAATTCAGCATTCCTAAATAAGGCAGTGATTTTCAATAATCATATTGTACCCGTTTATAACAATTTTATTGTCGATTCTGACTCATTAAGAATACATTATAAATTTGTAATTGGATTTTTTTGTCTGTCACTTTGTTACTAAGTTTGTTAACCTGACTTTTTAATTTTCCGTTAAAGACGCTGCAATTAGTTTTATTTGATCGGGCATGCAACTTTACTATAGATAGACATAACGTGTACACTCGTGGACTTTTCCTTACAAATTATTGGGGTGATTAAAGACTTTCCTAGGAACCCTGTATATTGCCTAACCGATAAATTCATTCATCTGCCGCCATTTTAAATTTGCCATATTTCATGTATTTACACCAGAATGCAGCAATAAACAAAATATGCTCCCCAAACCAGCGTATAGGTTATGTTCCCAAAGTTAGAAACACCCACCCATTGTAGATATTAGTGTAAATGGACTGGTTTTATGGTTATGAGCTCGTAAGCGTCGGATATCCGGTATGTACAATGACGGCACAGGTTACTTGCAATGAGCATAGGTGGCTTATGTGAGTATGACCTTGGCTTTCGCATCCTCGTGTAGCCATAGCTCAATTTTAAAAACGTAGTAGCTCTGAATATGTCAGTCCCCATGAAGGTCAGCCACATTGTTGCATACTGCAGGTATCAGCTGTTACACATGACGAGCGCATAAAAAATATTATCTACTTTCACAAAGATTATCTCTTATCAGAAAGAATGTGTATTATCGAGATTTTCTATTTGAAAATGTGCATAATATTCGTTAAGAGTGCATTCAGATCCATTCTTGTATGCTTACTGCATTTAGCGCATTTAAACTTACTTAATTCCCAATCAATAGGGTTACTCCGACTGTAGTAACAGTAGATATGGAAGAATATATTGAGTCTTCCTATATTTCACAATGCTAGAAATCCGGTGGTGACATATTTCTCTTACCTCTTATCCTGCGAGGTTTTGACTAGAAGGTGTCAAACATTTATCTCTAATTGGCTATTTCTGTTTGAAATTTATCTCTAATTGGCTATTTCTGTTACCTCAATATGCCATTGCCGAGACGTACTGCGACGTCCTGTGACGTCCCAAAGTCACAGTATGATGTAAATCTTACGTCGCTGTGAAAAAAAATGCTGTTAGGGTTATGTGTCCGCACTCTCTAGAAGGTCTGTCATCCAGCTTAGTAATAATGACTTGTATCAACGATCATTGGTAACAAACCACTTCCCCCTCTTTAATTATTTCGCGGAAGTAGGAATCAAGCACAAATCTCCTACTGTTTAGGTCATAGGGTTTAGGTTTAGGGTATAGGGTCTTTTATGGTTCAGACCAACCCAATAGATCTGTTTTCCGAAAATTGCAGTTGTACTATCTACCTACTTTCTTTGTTATCATTGATGGTAACACTCGTAGATATCCTTAATTGAATAGATGGATTCTTTCGATTTTTCACAATAAAGAAATCGGGGGGGGGGGGCTACATGTAACTCTTAATTTTGACCCAATGTGTGGCTAGGACGAAAACATGTCAAACATCTATCTCAGATTGGTTATATCTGTTTGACATTCTGCTCGTCAAGTGTTAATCACTTTATGCCCACGCCCTTTCGTCTTACGATAATTAGGAGGTAACCCAACTTGCCACCAATTTGAACAATAATTATATTTATTGAATGTGTCAAGTTTATTTTATTCTTAATACTAATTAATTAGTGTTAGCTACTCAAAAGATTTGACCTTCGACCATCAATGTGGATCATATGTGTAATAAGTACAATATAAGTGCCTATGAAATATTTCTGGACGAAAAAATCGTAGATATTCTAAACATCTGTACGGGATATATATATGATATTTACAGAATACTCTGAATTCTGCGGAATACTATGAAAACAAGTTCTGTTATCTATCTGTTCTACTAGAGTATCTGTGGTAAGACCATAGATATAGAAGGCTAACACCTGCTGCTACATTATAAAACATTTGCAAGCATGTTAACTGGAAGTTTCAAGGGAATCAGCTGTCCTTAATGGGGAGTAAGTTTCCTGATTGTTATGATATATATATATATATATATATATATATATATATATATATATATATATATACAAAAATAGCGCTTCGGCAGACAATAATTTGCTGAATATTTTAGAAATTAAGCTGGAATTTTCATGAATGCCTGTAATTGTGGAATTTCTTATCAGTTTGCTAAGATCATCAACAAAGTAGCTGAAAAAAAATGAGTAATGGTTGCAAAATGTTTTACAGTGAAGACCCAAGCCACCCGACTCACCCTAGGGTATGAGCAACAGGATGTTTTACAGTATAAAATTCCCCTTATAATAATCTAGGTGGATGGTCGATTTTTACACTTAATTAACAATCATAGAACTAAAAGTAGAAGGACTACAAACTTTGCCAATTAATGCCGTCAATGAAGACTTCTTAGCAAAAAACAATTTTTGACCACATTTTTTCGCTAAACGGCCATTAAAAAGTCATCAATCAATTTGAAATAATACATGTACCGCCTGCTGAGTGGATATTATCCGTCGAGCTAGGTAATTCGAAAATGTTTTCATTCGGCCGCCATAAAGAGTCTTGCGTTTTTTCTAGAAATAATTATAAGGACAGGGGGAGGGGATATTACTCGGAAATGTTACTACAGTCTGTAGGGGTATTAAAAACTTCTAGATCAGTGGTCAAAAATTATTTTATGCCACGAGCCGGGTGAAATGAACAGTTATTCCTTTGTGTATTAAGTGTAAGTCTTATGAGGGGAGAAATTTATGGTGACTACAAATAATTCTATTGTAATTTAAATAATTCATAGTTAAGTAGTGCTAAAATGTATTTTCCAAAATTCAATGGGTCTAAGTACTTAATTCAAATACGTCAATTGCTTCAATTCAATTATTGAAAATATACATTTTTAAAATAAACAATAGAACAGAATGTAAAATACTGCGCAGATAAATTGTAGAATGCTTTCAATTTACAATTCTATGAAAATACTTCTTCATCATCAGTGCGAGTAATCAAGAAGTACTACAAATTTACTAGACATGCAGGAAGTTTACTGCCGTTGTCAGCGTATAGTTGTAATTTAGAGGTATGAACCAGAGGTGCCACCTGGTGAATGAAAGGAGAAGAAAATAAATAAATCCGGAAATATCTGCATACAAACACACACACACTAAGAAAAACCCGAACGATAACATCAAAAAGATGGTCACTAAAAGAGAGAAAGCGCACAATTAGAAGAATAACACATAGAGAACCAATTAAACCTGTTCAAACAATTTTAAAGTAAAATTGGTGTCATGGACAAACAATCAACCAGATTTGGAAAGTTTATTGGTGTGAAAAGCCTCAATAAAATCTAAGTCCGATACTGATAAATATCTTTCATGGCAGGAGAAAAATCATAATGATCAAAATAAAAAAGAAATCTAGCATAGAAGACTTGTTGGTTTTAAAAATAATTTCGATGCTCTTTCAAGAGGTACTTTAATACCAGTTTAGTTTGACAGATATACAATAGTTCGCATTGACAGGGAATTTGATAAATGCTCAATTTATTGAGCTTCTTAATAGTATTCTAAAGAGAAGAAAAAATTATTTTATTGATGGAGAGAAAAAGTCCCTTTGAAGTCAAACTTTTTGTGAATTTTAAGAATTTTTGACTAATGTTTGGATAGAGTGCAAGGAGAACAGTATTACTATAAACGTTTTAATCGTATCATCCTGCTCTGTCGCAGCATAGAAAAATTGTTACAAACGGGATGAATAATGATATGTAGGAAGGAATACACGATCTAAGGTGACAGGTTTTAAATAATCCAGCTCAGACATTAATACGTCGGTAGAGCATAATTCAATAGCACAGTAGACATAAGTATTAAATGTTTAAAGTTTTTGATTAGGGGAATCACTAGAATTATTAAGAGGAGGTAAGGTAATTGCATAAACCTTAGGTAAACGATAGTGGTAAGTGAATTTTCACTGTAAATGTCTAGCACATACAGAAAATAAATAGAAGTATTACATTCTAATTAACAGGTAAATACAAAAATATAAGAATTAATAGAATTCAATATGGAAAGAGTCCTGTAAATATCGACATTAAACTGGTCCAGTAGGCAAAATCAATCCATAACGTAAAGAATATTGAAGCGAAACTAAATATATTAAACCATGAAACTTAGAAATAGTGTACGTGAATGTCACATAACAAGGACTCACAGTATTACCCATGATAAAGCCATCAGATATTTTACAATAAATTTCTTGAAAGACCAAGCTATTCTGACACAAAAACGTATGTGCTAAAGGTCACTTAAAGTAATGGAATTCTCGTAACCATTTTTTCAGGCGTAATAAAAGACTTCATCAGGAAGATTAGTGAAAAGTGGCATGACGTCAAAAGAAGCCATAATACAATTATCTGTTTTGAATTCTACCTGACGTAAATTCTATAATTATATTACTTGAATTAAGAAGTACCAATTATTTCAGTAGGTACTTCATGTGGTTATAGAATTGAAGGGATAGATCAATGGAACAAATCAAAGTCTGACATCAGAGCGATAAGAGGAAAGATTCGAAATATGCTCACATTTTGTTCTTCTTTAGGAAATGTTATTTGAAATTTTAGTTTATATACTGCAAACAAGGTTTATATAATGTGCACAGCTTTATTTTGAGTATAAACAATATCTGTTTCGTAGAGGTTAATATAAACCATAAACGATATAAATTTTGACAAATGCAGACCACTCATATTCTTTTTGAATTAATTAAATTACGTTAATTTTGATAGAAATGAGTACAATTTTTTTACTAAACTAATTTCATAAAATATTTGTATTATGTGTTTTAAAGCATATCGCTGCAATAATTTTATTACTGTCATCTCCAAAGTAACGTTTTTGCAATTTTTTGTTCTATTGTATTTTCGTGTAGCCAATATGATTGTTATGTTAAAATATAAGATTTTTATTAACGTTTTCACATATATGTGTACAACATCATAATTTTTATCCAGAAATTCTGGTATTATATAGGGTTTACATCAGTTTTTACCTGCACGTATCTTATTGAAAATTCTATCTACTCTTTAGAAATAATTGCAAACTCACCATTGAATATTGTAGAAATCCGAGGAAATGTATTATATTTTCTTATTATTTTTGTTTAATATACAAGAGATGAAATGTTGTTTTTCACCTTGAAAGCTACACATCCATAATTATATTTTTTTAAATATCGTATGCAAAGATAAGTATCTTATGATAATTCCTTGAGGTATACTTTCCGCAGTCCATTTTTTTAATTCTATTCCGTGTTTCAAGGGATTAAATTTAAGTTGTGAAATGATTTTCCAAAATGCATTCCTAAAGAGAGGTAAGTTGGTTGTTATTTCCTAAATTATGCAGTTTCCTATACAGTCTTTTTATTTTCAACTCTTCTCAAAGAGCAGACGACGCAGTGGTCTTTCTGGTAACGTTGTCTTCTTTCCCTATGCTCTCCTTAATTTTGCCAGGAGGCAAAATTTTCTTTTTATAAATTCCTTATTTGATGCATTCAAGTTCAACACTCTCATTATTTTCAAAGAATAGAATTTTACTTGATTGTTAGCAGACATTAGGGAAAACAGTAGCAAGAAACAATCTATTAACATGATTGAGAAAATTTTACAGTTCTTCTTGTGTAAACGATAGTTGCAATAAATATCAATGGATTTTTACGAAACTTTACATTAGGCTTTTTTAACAAAATATTTATAACTAGATAGAATTTTTTTTTAATTCGAGCCAAAAAGTCGAAATTTTATATTTTCTTAACATTACAGCATAGGACAAAATATGACATAATCATGCATTAAAAGGATTATTTATGGCTCAATGATTACGAAATTTAATAGTTTCAATTGATGTAGTAACAAATAGCCGCTACATAATTTTTGTGTTTGTGACATCATTAACTGCTCTTGGGGGAGTGGAGTTCCCCGCAGGTGATACATTGTCAAACTTGGTATCAATCGAAGAACGTTTTCAATCCCTTTCAAATGATTGCTGTAATTGTAATCATTTCGACCAGAGATACTAATTTTTTTATTTTTTTTCTTATGAAATTTGCAATTGTAAATCGCAGGGTATTTAAAAATGGATTTTGGTGTGAGGAAATCGAGTGGATAATTGCGATCATTTTGACCAATGAAGCTGTTTAATTCAAATATTAGAGAAAAATGTGGAATGTTCCAAGTCAGAAAATATTTTTACATGCATCTGTATAATAAATAAACGCTAAAAAATATGCTGCAATAATAACACGACGAAAAATATACTACTTCGTAAATACAGCATAAACAGGAATGCAAACTTGTCAACCGGTTTCAAAAGCACAAAACGGCTTTCTTCTACAGGGCCGATAGAAACTCCTGATCTGAAATCAGTAACTGATATTGGTAACAAGTTAGATCAGAAACTGAAGTAAAATAGCACACGTTGCTAAAGATAGGGAGGAAAATGGCGGTATGGTCGAAGGGAAAAAATAGAAGAGGAGAAATACCAATAAAACAGGTAAGCGTCAGGCAGATACAACGAGCAGCAAAACCGCAGAGAAAAGAAAAGATAGCAGAAAATAAGGCAATAAGTGAATGGATAGCATAGCAAATAGAGACAACTGAATAGTGAGAAAACGTGCTGAACAGTAATGAAAGAACAGGAAATATTTAAACTAGTTGTAGAAATTACAAACAAGAAAAATAAATGAAAATATTGAAAACGAAGCAAACCTATTAGAACATACAAGAGGAAATGAAACTCAAATATAGAGGAAAGAACTGATTTCAGAGGCCATATAAGTTAGTGTCTTCAAATAAAATAGCAGAAAAATAATTAAAATCCGAGAAAAAGCAAATAAAAAATCGAAAAAAAAAATAAGCCGATGGGAACGGATAAAACTATACCAGGAATTTCGATACATCCACCAAGCTCATACAGAGGGAAAATGGCACATATGTTCCAAGTTGATCATAAAATGGGGGATAATAAAATATGGGGTTGTGGCAATAAAATTATTTCAGTGGTCTATAAAGAAATAAGACACGTCAATGATGCAAAAAATGTCAAATTTTTCAGTTTTGCATTCACCATGAGGAAAGGGATATTATAAAGATATCTGACTGGATTTGAAAAGAAAGAGGATGAAAATATGTGAGAGTGGACTTGAACCTATTTCGAAACATTCAAGTGGGATAACAAATGAAAGGATGTACACAAGGGTTTCTAGGAAAGTCCTTATGAACCCGCATAACTTTGGGATAAAAAGTCACGTCAAACCTGTCTATACTACAATGAAAATGTCCCATCGGATATAAGTGATTGCAGCGCCCTCAGGCGACAATTGAAGAAGACAGGAACAGAAACTCGTAAACAAAGGGAGATAGAAGAAAATGTCAATTATACAGTTGTAATGCATTGTCTAATTAAAAAAATCATCACCAGGATCGCACACAACTTGTACATCTATGGAAATACATTATTCAATAGTACATACAAAGCAATAATATATATTTTATTAGTTGCTAGATGTTGTAACATGATGTCACCTGCAATGCTTGTTGAAGTACCTCGGTGGAATTCTTTCTCGATTTCAGATATACATTGTTGCTGACGGTGGGCATTTTGAACGCACATTAAATACCTATACATGTTAAATGTTGTTTATTTTAACAATTCTGAATAGGACAGCAATTTTTCAATAAATTTTTTGCCAAATAAAGGATTTCTGTAATAGGTTTATTGCTTTTCTTACTAATTAGACAATGCTCAACAACTTTGTAACTGGATTTCATCGCTTATCTTGCTTTGTCCGTAATCTTAATTTTTATAATTCTCCGCATTGGGCGCTGCAATCTATTTTATTTGATCGAACATGGTTACTTTACTATAGACAGACCTAACGCGTACACTCATGACACTCATAGATATATCCTTACAAAGTTATCGGAGTGCTTAAGGAATTCTCCACATACTGTGTGTAAACGATAAGGAAAACTCTAGAGACAAAATGATTTTATGGTAGGCAGATAAAAAACTAGAAAAATTTTCCCGCTGAATCAGAAAATCATTCCTTTGCCACGTTATTCTATATTTTAATTTTCTGCGAAACAGATGTTAAGTACCGATTCAAAAATATAGGACAGTAATAAAATATAGTGAAAATATAGAACAACTCTCAGAAATATGGGAATTACAGAAAACAGAACAATTAGAACTGATTTTAGAGAACATGTATTTTTAGATTTTGAGTTTCTTCCTGATTCTGCATCACTTTTATTTCATCAGGGAGTAATCTAAGGCTACGCACAACAAAATTGCTTGACGTTTTCGTTCAAAAAGTCTTAGGAGGCATTTTTAACACTTTACAACAAAGTTGAGAAGTTTTTATGACTTTGTTCATTCTGTCTGTTTGTCTGTCTGTCCGTTAGCACGATAACTGCCGTAAAAATGACTTAATCAAAATGAAATTTTAGTATGCTGTTCAGACGGTCTGTAGGGTCTATGGGAATATAACAGAATAATATCACCCAATTAGTTTTGGATTGAACCCGGGTTGAAAAAATGAAATACATTGAACCCTATGGAACCTAATTTTTCAAACATTTTTAAGCGGATTTAAAATTCACAAATTGCTTCAAAAATTTTAGGTAATATTCAAATTGTTCAGCGAATTGTTCAAAAAAATTCAACGAAATATATTCAGTAGTTTTCTAAATAAAAGTTAAAATAATAATTACACATCTTATATGAAGCGATCACGTGACCATGATATGAAAAGATCACGTGACCCACTTCAAAATGAAATATGGCATCCATCTTGTCTCAAAATCGTGATTTGTAAAGTTCTTTTTAATTCATATTGAGTGTTGTAACCTAAAACCACTTTATTTTTGCTTAAATTCTGTGCATCTGCATACTGAAACAACGCAATTACAACATATTTGAGTTTAAATGATCATCCAAATTTGATTATTTATACAACGAAGCCTATTTTTCACTTTTGTAAAATGTAAACAGCAAAATATGTAGAATGAGTTGCATAAGAATTGCTGTATTTCTTTAACGCAAAATTATTTAGCTCATGGAGTTTGCATAGCTGATATGAATGAAATATTCATTGATTTTACAGAGAGAAGGACGATTTTTGTCGATGAAGTTTTAAGCATAAAGTTTAATTACTTGTAAGTCCATGGTCTTAATTTTTAAATAAAATAAATTATTATAGTAATGTGATAAATGAAAGGAATGGAAAATTGTTTATGAATGAAATGCTGCTTTTATAGAGACATTTATTTTTTCTATGACGTCATTTGAAGGTATTTCAGTTGTTTTCGTTGAAGTTTTCAAATATAAAAAATTATCGTAGTATTATGATAATTTTAAAAATATTATCAAGGAATGTATCGCATTTTAGAGATGTTTAAACCAGGCAATTTATATTTCAATGCCGTTATTTGAATTAAATTCATTTTTTTCGATGAAGGTTTAAGTTTTCAAATATAATAAATTAATGTAGTATTGTGATAAGTTTTAAAATATTACCGAGGAATGTATTGCATTTTAGAGATGTTTAAATAAAATTGAATTGAAGTTGGAAAGTGTTTCATAATTAATGCTTTAAGCATGATTGATCTTTCTTGCTTAATGTAAATATAGTAATCAGATGATTGAAAACGATCGGTTGTATTTCTTGCAGCTTTCGCCTTAATTCCGTCTTTCTTTGTACACATTCCTTGAAGTATCTATTTTCTATCTGAAGTCAATGTCACAGTACAATTAGTTGACAGTTTTGTTTTGTTAAATTAAATGAAGAAAACATAATATTTTTATTAAAGAACTTCATCAAGGATTTTTCTAAGTATAGGTATACTAAAAAGGCAAATATTCCTGTACAAAAAAAAAATAAAATCAATAAGGTTGTGGGAACAATGTTTTAATGGCCTGAGATTGGTATGAAAAGAGTATCACCAAATGGCCTCAAGCTATTTCTGGTATTTACCATATTTTCAAACATGGCGACATGATTGGAAAAAATTGGTAAAATATAAAATGTATGTAGAAAAACAAAAGACAACGTACTGAAAACTCAAAATACGTAATGCAAATAATAATTTTAACTTATGCTCCTAATGATCGATTTAAAAATAATGCTATTTTAATCACTATTTTTATATGTTTTCAATACCACTTCAGGTATTAGATATATTAAATGTAAATATTTTGGAATTATCGTTTTTCCTGTGAGTAATTCATGAAGATATTTCAAAAATATTTTCAGCCGACGGAAAGATGCCAATATTTGAAGCCTACTTTGAAAATAGTTCCACTTGTCGTTTTTTATTATTTCGCATGCTTTGTGGAGAACGAAAAAGCCAATACTTGTAAAAGTATAAATTGCCAATACTTGGAAAAGTATCGGGACATGTGTGTCGACCATTGAGTCAGATTAGAGCTTAGGATAGAAGTTGACAAGCAAAGAGGTACGGCCAGCAATCGGAAATGTCACCCACTGTACAATGGTCTGTTGACGAAAAAGAAATATTTGAACATTGTAATACTGGAGTAGTAATTTTTTATCTCTTGTGAACTATCTGAAAGTTTCCCCCTAAATTAGAAAAATTTGTAGGCGTAAACTTATGAGATTTTTTGTATACGATTTCGTCCTAGGTGTTTTATTTCCTACAAATTATGGTCGTTACATATTAGAAAATTTTTGTGTCGTGCGATAATCAGCGATGCAAGACGAATAATTAGAATTGTATGCCTTATAACGGGTCTATTTGGGAAAATGACCTTAGACAAACCTCACTCTGTTTAGTGAGCCAGCGACTGGTCAAAATCCTGCTTAGAATGCACTTTCGATCTCATTTTGGAAGAGGGTTGCTCTTGGTTAAAATCATCGAGGTAGTATATACAACGTAGTCAAAGATAAAGGGAGTTGTGGTCAGGACGAATTTCCCGAGAACACGTTTTTTTCTGACTGTGACCCTGTACATTTCAATGGCAATTTCTGACCGAGAGCGTATTTGAGAAATATAAATGATAAAAAAATGGTTATGCACTGTTGTGCTTACATCTGCAAGGGAAAGCATGTAAAAGGGGGACTTTACTCTTTTCATGGGTAAGTTTTTTTTTTCATTATATATCTTACAAATATAGTTAAGAAGTAATTTTGCTAGATTTTAGCGTGGTGCACTTCATTCGGCTATTAATTTCATTGCTTTTAATGCTGTATTATTAGAATTTTTGCTCTATTTTTGGTGTTTGTAATATTGCAAAAGACTTATAATGTCATTCTAACACTTATAAAAACATTTGGCGTACTTTTCTGATAGTTATAGAGTTATTTTTGGCATCCTCATATGTTTTCCTTTCGAGATAGAACTTGGCGACTCGCAAGGTTTGGGGACTAGGGAAGAAAAATAGGAGTTTAGATAATGAGCTAAAGACGTGTCGTATGATAAAATTTTACGTTCAAAATAGAATATAATAATAGTTTGCATTCTCTGAAAATGTCAGCTAGATTTTAAACAAGCATGCACACAATTTTTTCATATACTTTATAATTGTTTTTAAATATATTATGCATATTCTTCAATTTGTATACTTGTAATCTATTTCATATCATATTTTATTTGCAATGGTTTTGCAATTCAATTTGTTTTACGAAATTGACTTCATTAACAAAATTATTCTTTAGTAATAAAATTTTTTGGTAATAAAATATTCGAATCCTATTTCGAATTTTTCTTCATACATATTTTTTTAAAATCTTTAACGTATAACACGTGTAACAACCTCCCATTCATCCTCGACTTTAATAGAAGTTAAAAAAAACAGAAGTTATACTATACAGTTTAGGAGATAAATCGCCAAATCATGAATGTCCTTCTCCTCCTCGACTAACTACACCTGCTCTGTGTTTTACCATGCTACTAGCATGGAGAAGATTGGATCACAGTCCCTCCATACATACTAACTCGTTGGTTAAAACCTGTTCAACAAAGAAGGATTAAATTCTACGAGATATGAAAAGGTATCATTTGGTCTAAATTTGTGCTATAATTGTATACTTTGGAATTACGAACTGGATATGCCAGATGTAGTTAGTTGAAATAAAAATGCTTTTTGTAAGTCCAGTTCTGCTAATAACCACTGAAATTACATAATATTGCTTGTTAGGAAAATTTAATTCTTTATCTTCTATTAGTTACTGACAAATAATGAAATCTCGCTTTACATTTATTGGAGTTGTTATTTCAAACATGTTAATTTCTTTTTACGTTCTCCTTAATCATTTACTCATCATTTATTCATCATTTAAACATATCATGTACGTTAATGACATTTTTCGCAAACTGTGAAATAAAATATTTTCTTGTAGAACAAAATGAAATAGAAAAACATTTAAATTAGAAATAATTTCTCTTTTACAGTTAGGTATTTAAAACACAATTAAAGAGTAATAAAATGGGAAGTGAATGATAAAAAAAATATTATAAAATTGCTTTTCTAAATAATTCCATCATTTCATATGTATTTTTTATTCTCCTGTTTTATTTTCTTATACAGAAAATAAAATAGGAAAATAAAAATTAAGTACATAAAAATAAGTACATAAAAATAGTTTTAATGATATTCTATTTTATGTAATTATACATTGTATTCAAGTAAGGTTAATTTGAAAAATGTATTTAATAGTAGCGTAGGTGGATGTTAAAAAAATGTAAAAGATATTAAATTCTAGTAACCACTCAATAAATATAAAAAATAATAAAATGATTTCATGAATAAATTTCTCCAAATATAATGACATAAATTATTTTATTATACTTTGAGCTTATAGCTTACTTATTTAGCGTCATCAATTATCATGATATTTACTATAAGTAAGATATTTTAATTTTTTTTTCAATTTGATATTTGAAATTTAAGATCTTAATCGGTTTACAATATCAAAAAAGACTGACTTGCATTACATCTGATGTGGACAACACATGAATTTTCCTGTAGATTCAAATTCACTTATTTTTCATTTCTTTAATCTAATAAATGGAATGTAATTGCTCGAAATTATGTGGATACTTATTAGAAAACTAGCCGCCTTCGGCGACCAGCCTGTTCTCTACACTTGAAAATTCTGACCATGGCAAACTCGTTGGCGTCATAACCCCGTGGAGTTAACAAAGTTTGTTTTAGTTCAATGACGTTAAAACTAATAATGAAATTTTAAGATGAAAAATAATGTTCTAGGAGGGGCTCTTGAAAATTGATTTGTAAAATGAATTTATTCTAATGTTTGTGAACTGTGAGATTCTGAGGATTTCTGTACCTGTAACCCTAGGAAAGGGATCCATTTGATGTGTACTCACAGTCGGGATCAGCTGCTCCTTTATTTTTTACAGAGGTATGCTTCTCTATCTTTTGTTTTACATAAATGAAATTGTATCCGTTTGTCTGCATTTTTAGTATTACATCGCAAATGACATGAAAGTATGTTTGAGCCTGATGATGTTGAATGTGAATTTAGTATTTAAGAAATAACGATGCTGCTTTAACGATGTTGCTCAGCGAAAAAAATGTTTTTTTTTTAAAGTCGGTCCCCACCACCACCCGATGCATAAATGCGCCGCGACAATCTCCATAACTTTCTTTTTATTTATTTTTTATTTCTTAAGTGTTTAATTTTTTCATTGTGGTCCCACCCGATGCAAACAATACATCGCCACAATTCAATCCAGCATTATGAGCCAAAAACCTTATAAAAAGCAAATACTAATTCGGCTTTTAATTGTCCCTAGGCCAAAAACCGTACAAAAAGCAAGCACTTATTCGGTTTTTAACTGTCCTTAGGCCAAAAACCGTATAAGAAGCAATCGCTGATGACATTTGTAAATATAATTTAATACCCATGCGAATATCCTCATCAGGATATTCGCATGGGTATCAGCAGCATGGCCCAATATATCAGCCAGATACGACCAAACACTAATTCGGTTTTTAATTATCCCTAGGCCAAAAACCATATAAAAAGCAAACACTTATTCGGTTTTTAATTGTCCTTAGGCCAAAAACCGTATAAAAAGCAAGCATTGATGACATTTGCAAATATAATTTGATATCCACACGAATATCCTCATCAGGATAGTCGCATTAGTATCAAGAGCATGGCCCAAAATATATCAGACAGATACCACCAAACACTAATTCGGTTTTCAATTGTCCCTAGGCCAAAAACTGCATAAAAAGCAAACACTGATGACATTTGCAAATATAATTTGATACCCATGGGAATATCCTCATCAGGAAATTCGCATTGGTATCAAGAGAATGGTCCAAAATATATCAGACAGATACCACTAAACACTTATTCGGTTTTTAATTGTCCTTAGGCCAAAAACCGTATAAAAAGCAAGCATTGATGACATTTGAAAATATAATTTGATATCCATGCGAATATCCTCATCAGGATATTCGCATTAGTATCAAAAGCATGGCCCAAAATATATCAGACAGATACCACCAAACATTAATTCGGTTTTCAATTGTCCCTAGGCCAAAAACTGTATAAAAAGCAAACACTGATGACATTTGCAAATATAATTTGATACCCATGCGAATATCCTCATCAGGAAATTCGCATAGGTATCAAGAGAATGGTCCAAAATATATCAGACAGATACCACCAAACACTTATTCGGTTTTTAATTGTCCCTAAGCCAAAAACCGTATAATAAGCAAACACTGATGAAATTTGCAAATATAATTTGCAAAAATAATAAAACCCATCGCTTGGGTTTAATTATATTGCAAATATAATTAAACCCATCGCTTGGGTTTAATTATATTGCAAATATAATTAAATTCATTAGTCATTCCTTTCGCGGTTTCTTCTTCGGCTTGTTCTCCTACTTAAGCAGACTTTTTTTTTGGGAGGCATTTTTGTTTTCAGTAAAAATACGAAACAAAATTAGAAACATCCATAATACCAGTAACCCACTGTTAAATAAACTCTAAACTGAATAGAATGTTTACAAATTAAACAAAAATCTAAGTACAATTCTAGAATAGAAGTCGAAAATAGCCCCTGTTTAAATAAGAACAATACACTATAAACACAATAAATGAAATACACTATAAACACTTAATACACTTAATACGTAATGTTATAAAAAGAGAAAGATAAGTTTATGTTCTATAAAGAACAATAATGAAGTAAAATATCTTGAAACGAATAAGCCGCTTCAATCAAAATCCAACTGCTAACACAACAAAGTGAAAGATTTGGGTTGAGTTGTAAGAAAAAATGACGTTTTTAAAAATTAATAAATGCATTTCAAGCAAATTTAAATTTAAATGCAAATTAAAATTGCTATTTAAATGCAAATTGAAATTTAAAATGGATGGTTTGTTTTAGTTTAATGACGTTAACACTAATAATTAAATTTTAAGATGAAAAATAATGTATTCCAAAAACAAAAACATTCATTATTTAAGTTTGTATATATTAAAAGCTTTTTTGTTTTCAATAAAAACACGAAACAAAATTATAAACAGCCATAATACCAATAGTCCACTGTTAAAATAAATTCTAAACTGAATAGAATGTTTACAAATTAAACAAAAATCTAAATACAATTCTAGAATAGAAGTCGAAAAGCTGTTAAATCAGAACAATATTTAGCCACTGTTTAAATCAAAACAATTTTAAAACAATTTAAATAAAATACACTATAAACTTGTAAATACACTTAAAAAGAGAAGTTTATGTTCTTAAAAGAGCAATAATGAAGTAAAATAAATTCTTATCTTGATACGGATAAACCGCTCCAAAGAAACTGCTAACACAACAAAGTGAAAGGTTTGGGTTGAGTTGTAAGAAAAATGACGTTTTTAAAAAATTAGTAAATACATTTCAAGCAAATTGAAATTTAAAATGAAAAGTAATTTATTTCGAAAATAATAATTTATTCCAATAAAATGGATGAATAATTTATTCAAATAAAATGGATGGCTTGTTTTAATTTAATGACATACATTCATTATTTGACAGGCACGAATATCGACTGTTCCATTCGATTTCGCTATGCGTATCTGACGCAACATCATCAAAACTGGGACGTCAGAACCTCCCCTCCCCTCCACCATAGAAACACCGTGCTTTTGCGTGCGCATGTTGGTGAAAAATCGATCCCTTCTTTCGCGGTTTGTCCGAGAAATTGAAAAAAAAAATCCGGATTGTGCGGCTACTTTTTCTTATTTGTTTACCAGATTGGGCTTGTAAGAAAGCCTGATCTTTGAGCTTTCTAAAAATGTAAATTATTAGTCGAAATTGTCGGTACTTTTCCCGACGCGAAGGTTTAAAAACAAAAGTTCGTTTTTTGAGGCGAAATTGACTTTTGTTTTAAAATTTTTAAAAAATATTAATATTTGTCCATGAGATTTGAAATTGATATATTTTTACTCGCAATTGTCTGCTCTTTCCGGTCGTGTGATTTGTGTTTTTCTACGACGTCTGGATGGTCGAGAAAAAAGTGGAAAAAAACTGTCGAAATAGCATAAAATATTAAATAACAAGAAAAAATAATTCAAATTTTAAAAATCGGTTTTCACGCGTCACCTCCTCCCCCTCGGTTCTCCGACTGCCAAATTTCGTAGCTCTGCGACGCGCGGTGGCTGAGTCCATAGTGTGTAAGACATACAGACAGACACATTGAGCCTTTTATTATATAGATATATTCATTTAAATTTTTCAAACATTTAATTTTCATTCGGAGCCCTATCTTATTATAAAACGTCGCCAGTTCGGAAAAATTACAAATAAATAAATAAATATCTCGAAAAAGGTTTATCTTAGAGAGATAGGTTTGCTCTTACTATTTTCGTCTTCAAAAATGGCGTATGAAACAAGCATTTAATCAAAATATTCAAATATAATTAGGTTTTTATTTCAGATTTTGAGGATTTCTGCTTACTATTTTGCAAGTTTTCCAAATCATTTCAAAATTTCATCAGAACCATGGTATCTCACAAGTGACTCACGTACAAAATTTTGAGAAATTTAAATATGATGAATGCTAAATTAATGCATGAAATTGATGCTACATGAAAATGATGCTAAATAAAAAGGATGCTAAATCAATGAAAATGACAACAAATTGATGAAAATTCAATATCTTAAAAAGAATATAAGAATCTACTATAAGAATAACATATTTCTTCGTTAGTAAGGCTTGGCAAAATTTTAGCCACGAATTTTGGCGGCATATTGCCAACTTGATGGCCTATTTAAATGCTGCCAAATTGACGAAAATGTGTCCAAATTCATAAAAATGACGATAAATCAATAAAAATGACGAATTATGGATGAAAATTCAATATCTTGGAAAGTACATAATAAACGACTATAAGAATAACCCATTTCTTCGTCCGTCAATAATGTTTGACGGAAAACTAGGCGGGATGACGCAAACTTGACAACTTGTTTAAATATAGCCAGATTGACAAAAATATCGCTAAATTGATAAAAATGTCAATAAATTGATAAAAATGTTGCCTACACCAATGCCTTGTGCAAGGCAGTCCGCCTGCGGCCTCAGAGGCAATGAATTGCAAATTTTTAATTCCGTCATATGACGGGCATACACTTTAGTCTATAAGAAATACGCTTCTCTCCGTTTGTTTGTAACACTTAACGATACATATGGCGAACTTGGGAATATTATCCAGCAAAATATCGCTAACTTGGCAATATTTAGCACCAAATTGACGAAAATATCGTCAAAATTGCAAAAATGACGCCAAGTTAAAGAAAATGATACCTAATTGACAAATTTATTATTTAAATATTTTAATATATGGACTATATTGCTTATTGAGGATGCTATCAATATTGATAATTGTTAATTTAGAGTTACGTGAAATATAAGTTAATTGGATATGAGATAGCTTTACATGTTGTCACCCGGAAATGCGCCAAATATACAATTCAACGTTTCGAACACTGTCGTGGATCTTTTCATTATTTTTTTTAACTGTGAAAGAAGTAAATTCATTGCATTATATAAGGACAGTCATGTGCTGCCCACATCATATTTTTGCCTTTGAAACTAGTACATCAGATGTATTATGTTTGTAATTATGCCGTGTTTATGAAGTTTTTATTTATTGTTGCTATTATTGAGGCAGTTTTAAGCGATTATTTGATATTAAACTATTATTTAAGATTCAAAGAGCAATCGAGTTTAACAGAGGATAATCCCAGAAGCTTTTGGATATCGCCTACATACTCCACAAGCTACAATACTTCAGCCATGTATAGAGTTACTTGAATTACATTGCAGCTTCAATGGAATATTGGGTGTGTTTTATTTTATGTTGAAAAGACAGTTTTAAACAGGTAATTTTACGCACTTGCTTATCTGCTACCCACTTGCTAACATGCTTAAAAGGGTTCTTTAAATGCGAACCATTTCAGTGGGTAAACAAGTGCGTTGAATGAAAATCTTATGTTACCTCTACCTGTTTAAAACGGTATTTTAAGCGTAAAATAAAATATATCCATTATTCCGTGTAATTCTTATAAATGAATAAAATAGCACATTTACACCGATATAGTTAACTTTTTAAGTGTTTAATTGGAAATTTACCTGTTTAAAAGTATCATTCTAGTAGCAGCAATCTCAGTTTTTTGCGTGTTTTATTCTTATTATTTTTTTAGTGTGCAGGAACTGAAATAAAGAGCTGTCATCGGATTTTTATTTGGCCGACTGTACGTGTACTCTTTCGAAAAACGTAGTCACCAATTCGTAAAACAATGAAACCTTCAAAATTATGCTGTCAAATTTTTTTATAAATTACATTACATTAGGCTTATCTTGCATGAACTTCGTTTCGAGAGTATCTGTAGTTGCACTTCTATTCAGATATAAATTGGGTAAGAAACAAAAATTCGTGGATGGATAGTTCTTAGATATTATCAAATTACACAGCAGACAGTAAACGGAACATAAAATTGCATTTGTAGTTTTCTTTAACTACCCTTAACAATAAACACTATAATTTACTACTATCGTAAAAGAAGATTATGTGATTGGAGTTTCTATATTAAAAAAATATATGTTAGAAATACTTATACTCAATTTGAAATGAAATAGGTACTCTGAAATATGTTACGTGGATTAGCTTATTTTTATTTTTTTTTAAGTTACTCTAATAAATTTTAAGTATTGAATAAACAGAGTTCCTAGGAAGGTCTTTAAGCACCCAAATAGTTTCAGAATGTAAGGTCTCTAAGTGTGCAAGTTAGATCTGCAGTGAAATGGCTATGTCCCTTCAAATAAAATTGATTGACTCGTTCCTATTAACGAAGGTAATTGATATATGAGAATTGGTAAAATTGGAAACATGCACTCAGAAACAGTGGGAGATAGATGACAAATGTCAATTACAAAGTTGTAGAGTATTAGGTATTAATACTAAATCAGTTAAAGAAGGCATTTATGTAATAAAATATGGTTATTTGCGGTTATATTCAAGAATAATGTCACAAACAACACTTAAATGAACAGGAGTGTATATTCTGTGACTTTCATTTGTGGCAATAAATGCCTTTCATTAGTAGCAATAAATGCCTTTCATTAGTAGCAAGAAATGTATTTCATTAGTGGCAATAAATGCCTTTCATTAGTGGCAATAAACATTTGAGTTTCAGAAAAAATATTATCTCTTATTTTCAGAAGTGTATAGCAAGTGCCATCGTGCAAGTGTCACTTTTAATAGCAAGTGTCACCGTGTTACAGGATGTAGAAACAAATGAAGTATAACACATTATTTACTGACTTCCATGTCGCGTAATGTGCTTTCTTGATGCCGATTACTACTAATGAGACAATGTTCCCTTTTAAATTGGTATTTTCCTTCTATATCGGTTCATTTCCGAGTTACTGTTCCAAATTTCTTTAATTATCCGCTAAGGGTGCTGCAGTCATTTTTATTCACTGGTACATAGTCATTTTGCATAGATAGTCCTAACGTGTAGACTGAGATACCTTCATTCCAAAGTCATTTGGGTTCTTAAGGACTTCCAAGAAATCCTATTATTATACAGGAAGACAATATGTAAAACATAAAATACGACGATAAGTCGATTCGAATTTGAATTTAAATCCTAAAATGTTAAAAAATAAAATAGACTGGTATGTTCGAGATTCGTTTTAATCTTTTGCATTAACGGATGCTTGAATATTTAGCAAATGCTTTGACACACCATAAGTCAGTTGTCAGCTTCGCAGCAACCTAACCAATGACTGTTGTTCAGTGCATGAAATTCACGTTCTTAAAATATGTATAATAAAATATGTAAAATATGTGATTTATATAATCTGTAATTAGAATAATTTCTTTGTAAACAAGACATTTATATATTGGTAAATAACGACAATTTTAAATACAGTTTATGGTAAGTTCTATAGTACATTAAATAATAAGCTGTTTATTAATTTATTTATGCTGTACATGCATTTAATTTTAATTAAAACTCACATAAAAACCTATTTTTCGATTACTAGTTACAAGAAAATTTTCATATCAATAGCAGAAAATTATTGTTTTGAGAATCAGCTACTCCTGGTGATTTATAATGTTATTAAGCGGATGAATTTCTGCAGGGTTATAAGTAAACAAATTTACTTTAATATAATAATTATAGTACCTAGTATATGAATTATGAAACTGAGCGTTTTCTCATAGATAAGTAGACTTCAGTGCTTTTTAAAGAAAATGAAAATAGTAGTTTCGAGGACAACTCTTGATTTAAACTGATTGCAAGAATTTTTTGTTGGTGACACAAATTATGACATTCTATTGATTTTACTAAAATATTATTAAAGCATCTATTTCTCAGAATTTGCTATAGATAGAACTTAAAAGATAACTGATATGGATTCAGCAGCATCAATATCCATAGGAGCATCAGATTCCATAATTCATTAAGAATGTACACTTTGGTCCTATTTCTATTTCTGATTAAAATTTTTCGTTTTACTTAAAGCATCTATTTCTCAAAATTGGCTAATGATAGAGCTTAGATGACAAAGGATATGGAATCTGCATAAAATTCTATAAGAGGTAAGGTGGATTACTAAAGATTTCTTTTTTCTGTCCCTTTTCCACTTTCAAAAAATTTCCTTCAAACGTCTATTTCTCAGGATTGACTGACTGTAGATAGAACTTATATTATGACTGATATGGATTCAGCATAAAATCCTAGAGGGAGGAGGAGTCTAGCTCACTCAATATATCCAATTCCGATTTTAGAGATGCTACTTTCAATTAAAAAAGTGTACTTTCTTTTCACCGATTTTTTCTCAGGACACATAGAACTTAAATAATGTCTGATATGGATTCAGCATAACATTCCAGAAGGATTTCCACTTCTGGTTCTTTTTACATCCGGTTCAAAGAAATTCCTTAAAATATATTTTTCTCAGGATTAATTATAATTGATTTATTTATCAGGATGGATTTATCATCAAATTTTAGAAGGAGTTCTGGGTTCACTAAAGATGCAAACATTCGGCTTTGAATGTGTGAATTCCGGTTTGTTCAAAAATTCGTAAGACTATACGAATGTGTGCAAAAGAGTAAAAAATTCTTAATAGTTCGGGCGAACTTAAAATATTAGCTCATATAATTTCCAAAACTGTCCCCCCCCCCCTTTCATTTATTTATATTCTTTTTAATTCCAATCTCATTCACTAGTATCTTTAAATTAGGTTAAGGAGACGGTGGACGTTGAAATGAGCAAATATCGACTCATTTTTTTTAATATATAGCATTGTTTTACACATTTAACTTTTTGCTTACGGGTGGGACAGCGTCTATCTCAAACGAAGAACCTCCCAAAAACATTGCACCTGCTGCAGCAGATGCAATGTTTCTGCCGGCGATTTCCATGGACGCTAATGTCTGCAAAGGGAGGTCAAACTGTTTGGGATAGGGTATGTCAAATACCTGTCTTTTTGGGAGGTTCTTCGTTTCAGATGGACACTGTCCCACGCGTAAGCAAAAGGTTAAATGCATTTTTTTCGAAACGGAATTTTCAAAGGTCTTACATTTTTAAAATGCTCCATGCGTCTCCATTATAAAAATGAGATGCATGAAATTTGGTAAGAAGGCACCTTTCATACTTTTTAATGAAACTGGGTATGCATTTCATAATTGAACTTTATTAAGGTAATTAAAAGTGAATAATAACCCAATTAAATGATGAAAATTAAGTTTTAATGAAGAAAAATATTTTTAAAAAATTAACTTTCTAAAGGATTTAAAAATGAATTCCCTAATTTGTTCATAATGTGATTTTGAGTGATCATAATGTAAAATTAATCAAAAATGTGAACAAATGGCAGGCAAGGAGCATTTTCAAATTTTCGTGAAAAAAAAATTACATTTAAAAAAAGTACAAAATTATAACAAAATTGAAAAAAAATTGAATGGTATTTTATATAGTCATGTTAAGAAGAATATTTATACAAATTTTCATGTTTCTATGTCAATAAATAAATAAAAAAAAATCATCTTCCACCATTCCCTTAAACGAATATTTTATTTTCATTTAGTTAATAAAGCTAGCCCTTATGTCTCTTGAAACTTGTTTTCCTTTATTTTGTGTTATATTCTTTGATCTAGTTTCAATTATGGGTAAGTTTTTTTTATAGTTTTTCGATTGATGAATGGCTTCCGAAACCTTTTACTTCCTTTTGTAATATCTTTGTCATTTTAAAGTTGTTTGATCGAATTTCATTTAATTGATAAAGTTAGTATAACCGGCTACTTCCTCCATTTTGCAATATAAGTCTTATTTCCAGTCTCATTCTATGACATTTTCTATAGTAGTCTGATCGTAGGTTATTTGAATTCTGTTTATACCTGCTTAGTTATCTGGTATTTTTAAAGTACATTTTTGAGGAAGTTATCTCATTTCATAATCTTGTTTCCTTCATCTTGTTTTACACTATTATCGTTAAAAATCATGAATACTAAAAAAATTAAAAGACCGGCAGTTATTTCTTAGCGTCTGTTAAAAGCACACTGTTTTTAACCTGAGGAAGGAAACTCAAAACGTTCTATCGAAGCAATAGAAGTCACTTAATTTCCCCATGCAGGATTTATTCAAAGCAGTATTAATAAGTTATATTCTCAAAAGCAGCAATTTTATTTATTGGGAACCATTTTTACTTGTAATTTACTTCATTCACTTCATCTAAATTTCATGACAATTTTAGCATAGTATGAAGAGATTTCCTTGTAGAGAAAATTATATCGTAAATGTATGTTAATACGCAAACTTACAACGTCTTAAACAAATGTTAGTTTCTACGTAACTGATAAAGACACTCTTAAGCGTAGCTTCCTGAATGCAATTGAGTGGCCGTCATATAGATTCATAACAGGGCTCATCAGAAATTATCAATAGGTCTTATTGGGTTCCAGGCTACATGACTTCAATGGGATACACTTATATTAATTTGAGAATTGAATTTTGGTTATTCAGGGTTTGTTAGATATATTTATTGCAGACATGAATCGATACGGTAACATTCGTTATGCAAGGCAATGAAGTCATTCTAACAATTTAATCACCTAAACAATTGCCACAAAGTGCAACGCAAAATCATTGTTATTGAATAAATATGACAGTTAATAATTACATTAAATAATTTTTAGGGTATCCAATTCAACACAAAGAAGTTTTACTCCAGTCCCAGTAGCACATTGACAAAAAAATTTTGAATTTGTCCCAGTAGCTCAACGGTTAGACCTTCGGTAGGCCAGTTCGAGGATCTACTTTTGCAATAGCTTTCGAATGAATTAATCTTGTAGGTTAGACGCAATGATAATAGGGATCGAAAAAAGATCTAGTTAGGACTTATCAGTGAACCCTGTGAATTATGGCTCCAGTTTCAATACAATGACCCCACTAGATGTTGGCCTGAGTAAAAAAATAAGAAGCGAATGATACGAAGTTAACCGTTCAGGTCGCAGTTACATACGATTTGACTTTAGAGGGGGAAGTTTATAGGGTCCATTTTGACGAGAAAATAATGGAATATTGTTCCAATATCTGAACAGTTAAAGCAGCGGCTAGCTAATTTGAAAATCCATCTATTCTCAACTACCTTTACAGGATGTATATTCGTATATTAAAAAAAATGAGTATTGCATGATTCGTGTGGGAGATCAATCAGCGTCACCTGTGGATATAGATCCTAATTTCAAGTGTTTAATAAGTGTGTGATACATATAATGTATAATCTCATGAAATCCGCAGATAGTGTGCTTTTGATTCTTAATCCAAAGGCTGCGGAACATATAATTTGCTTATTCCATAGGCCATTTTAATACTTTTTAAATGATTTATGTCAAATTAAGTTTATCACAGTTCATATGAAACAATGGATCTATAATCTACTAGAAGCTTGATTTTGCAGAGAAAATGGGTTTTAGACTTTTATTCGAGTTTTCGATTCAATTATTATAAAATTTTGACTTTTAACATAAAATAAGTGGCAATTTACTACATTGAACTTCTTTGTAGAGGGTCCGCATAAAAAGTTAAATTTTGAATTTTTTAATAAAAAGTGTCAGGTGAAAAAAGATGTCGTCGTCTCAAAGTGAATCTTATTTGAAGCATTTATTATATTAGAGCTATGGGTCTGCGACTAATCATTCGACAGATATTTAGCTGCGCAAACTTTTTGAAACGGCTTGTGTAATTCCAAAACTTTTCAATATTGTTATGTGAAAATTTTGCTGTTGCGCTTATGGCAAACTTTTGGAAGATATAGGTGAAATAAAATTAAATATGCCTTCTTAAACTAACGTCCAGTATTTGAGTGTACAGCTATTAAGTATTGCACATTTTAATAAATATACGTATACTTCTGGACATTTATCATATTGTATGCAATGTTTCTAGTTAGTTAGAGGGATATGATTGCTAATTAATAGCCACAATTAATGATTCCATTACATTCTTGTGGAGGAGAGTAAAATACAGAATAAGATATAGAAAATTATCCATATAAATTATTCTATGAAAAATTATTATCCATATACATTATTCTATAAAAAATTATTGTCCATATAAATTATTTTATGAAAATGTTTTCTAAAATATCTTTAATATCTAATGTACGATTAAAATTTCGAGTTCCCGAGTCAAATATTTGACGCAGTTCAGTTACTGTCAACAACTTTAATTTTTTTGACAGATGCGGATAAAATAAGTTACTCCAGAAGAATTATTGAATTACGGCACTATCAGCGGATTAAAATATCTTCTCATTCAATATGGATAAAAGATATGGCGAGCTAAAATATCGACCCTGTTAAAGAAATGGATAGAGGGCGTAGACTATAAAAACTGTCAAGTTTTTATCATTTATTATAAATATTCTAAGATGAAGGAGCTCCTCTCATTTATAATGCATGATTTTCTGCATTATAAATTTCAATCAGCGAAACATTGGTACGACTGAGGAAAGTGTGAATTTAATATTCCATCTAAAATTAATCTTATATTTTATGGAGTCTAAATATTTTGGAATTCCGTGCAATGCGAAATACCTTAACTAGAATTATACGCATTATTTCGTCCGGTTTCATAAAAGGAGTAGTTGCTGTTGTTAATAAATTTGTTTAATGTCTTAGGTTAAATTAAGGAATGTTTAAAGGTAATAATATATGTCTTCTAGTTTTGTTACGTACTCAATACACAAGACTTATCTAACTGCATTTTTGTTTATATTTTGCTTGAAAATATGTAAAAATGCCCATCTCTCTAACTGAGGCTTACTTAAGTTAAATAAATTTTTAATTTCGAATGTAAAACACGGTTTAAGATTTCCCGAGCATACTATTTTAAGCACGTTCGAAGGATGTTCATCTTTCTGTATATATGTGTATATATGCATATCATATAAAGTCTCGAAAATATAAAAATGAATGTACATTTTGATATAAAGTGCATGTGATTATATAAAGAAATAAATATACTTCTTTATAATTCGCTTAGAAAGTGTGTTATTCAGAATTTCTGATTTTATAGAAATTTTCCCTGTGAAATATTTTATAAAATATAATGCTGGGGAGAATTATAGTAATAATTTACATGGATTTTTACTAATATTAGTTAAAGTTATTTACTATAATTTTGTAGCATATGTATGCTAACCAGAAAATATGTGTATATTGGTTCTTTATTTGATAGTTTCTATCAAATAATGTTTTTGTAAATTCGAATATAGTGTAATGTTCGATTACGCAGGGTATTTAAAAAATATTTCACGACTAAATATCTCTTGAACGATTTTTCCCTGACCCATAGTTCCAACTTAAGAAATGCTTCAAATAAAATAGCCTTTCTGGTTACGACAGTTTTGACCACGTGACACGCTTTAGTAAAAAGAACAAAATGTAACTTTTTATATAAGCCTTCTACAAAGTAAGTCCCAATTAGCAAATTGTTCTTCTTTCATTTAAAAATATTTTGAAAAAAAAAGAAGAAGAAAGAAATATCAATCATGCATAAAACATTGATTATGAAACACTTTTCAACTTCAATGCAATTTTATTTAAACATCTCTAAAATCCGATACATTCCTCTATAATATTTTTGAAATTATCACAATACTACATTAATTTATTATATTTGAAAACGTAAAATTTCATCGAAAAAAATGAACTTTATTCAAATGACGGCATTGAAATATAAATTGCCTGGTTTAAACATCTCTAAACTGCGATACATTCCTCAGTAATATTTTTAAAATTTTCATAATACTGCAATAATTTATTATATTTGAAAACTTCATCGAAAATAAATTAACTTTATTCAAATGACGTCATTGAAATATAAATCGCCTGGCTCTCTACATAAAAGCAGCATTTCATTCATAAACTTTTTTCCATTCCTTTCATTCATCACAATGCTACAATAATTTATTTTATTTAATAACTTAAAACCATGGAGGTACAAGTAATTTAACTATATACTTAAAGCTTCATATAAAAAATCGTCTGCATCTCTATGTAAAATCAATGAATGTTTCATTCATATCAGCTATATTGAGCTAAATAATTTTGTGTTAAAGAAATCCAGCAATTCTTATACAACTAACTCTACATCTTCATGCGTTTATATTCTCCATAAGTGAAAATTAGGCTTCGCTGCAGAAATAATCAAAGTTTGATGATCATTTAAACTGAAATATATTGTAATTGAGTTGTTTCAGAATGTAGATGCACAGAATTTAAGCAAAAATAAAGCCGGTTTACGACGGATACAACACTAAATATAAATTTAGGAACTTTAAAAATCACGATTTTGACACAGGATGGATGCCATATTTTATTTTGAAGTGGGTCACGTGATCTCTTCATATAATGGTCATGTGATCTCTACATGTAAAGGATGTAATAATTATTTTAATTTTTATTTTAAAAAATACTGAAAATAATTTACTGAACATTTTTTTATATATTTTATGGGATAATTTGACTATTTTCTAAAACTTTCGAAGCAATTTGTGAATTTTAAATTCGCTTAAAAAATGCTTGAAAAAGTAGGTCCCATAGGGTTCAATATATTTCATGTTTTCAACCCGAGTTCAATCCAAAACTAATTGGGTCATATTATTCATTTATATTCCCATAGGTCCCACAGACCGTCTGAACAACATACTACAATTTCAGGTTGATAAAGTAATTTTTACGGCAGTTATCGTGCTAACGGACAGACAGACAGAATGAACAAAGTCATAAACACTCTTCAACTTTGTTGTAGAGTGTTAATAAAAACGGTTCTCTAATATGCAAAATAAGACATGAAATATTTGCCAAATTTATAAGACTTCAACCATTCTGACCCGATCCAAAGAAACGGTGAAAACAAGGGTCGTAGAAAGTTTGAATTTCGCAAGAGATAATTCCCATGTAAAAACTGCATGCTTACCTATCTTTAACAAAAGTTTTATATAGTCTCCAATTATTCGTCAAAAATTTTAATGATATCGCGGGTAAATATGATAGACTGGCAATGAGGCTTTTTAACACTTTACAACATAGTTGAAAAGTGTTTATGACTTTGTTTGTTGTTATTGCGGTTTGGCAAATCGAGTTATGTAAATGTATTTATATTGTAAAAAAAAATTCTGGAGGGGAGGGCATATAGAAAGTTACATTTTGTACTTTCACTAAAAGGTGTTACATGATCAAAATTTAGATACGAGGACAGTTTACCGAAATTAAAGCATTTCTTAAATTGTAACCATAATTCTATCCCCAAGGGTTCCTTTTGGAACACCCTGTGTATTGTATCTTGAAACAGCATCCGGTATAGATGAATAATATTTAGACTATTTTAGGTATATGAATATAATTATGAAATGTAGCAACAAAGTATTGAAGGTGCGAAGTCAAGCACGTATATATATGCCTTGATTATGTACACACATGAGTCCCGGCATGGATATCTATGTGAGATAGCAGATAATACTCTTCACTAAATTTGCGAATTACATTGAAAAGGTTTTAAAGTAATTAAATTGTAGTCTACGTGTCTGCTGAGTGCTGTAACTGAGTAGCAAGGCGAGCGTTAACATAATCCACCTTGCCATTTCCTGGCGATTAAATTACTGTCAGATAATTGATGCTTTGCATAAAATGAGGTTCCTGGTAGAGAGTTGTTAGACCCAAAATTTCATCATCAATCACTGTACTTCTCTTTCATGACGTTGTCTGTTTGTTAATAGCACTTGGTATGCACTTAATGGAAAATAAGTTTCCAATTTATATAAACTTTGTTTTTATCGCTGGTATTGTGAGAATAATAATTTACTTTTGCATAGATTAATTTCATAGTATAGAAACATTAAAGAAATTGGCTACATTGTGATAATAATACTATATAATTTATTTGCATTCAGAGCACTATGTAAAATCCTCGAAATATGAATTCAGTAGTTCAAATATTATTAGTAAAATTGAGGGTGTCAAATGGCATGCTTTACTTCCAATATAGTTTAATAAAATATGCTAATCAATCGAAAATTGCAGCCTGTGGATCTAATATGACTCTCTCTGAACGTCATATAGTAGTTGTCCATGCACATGTAGCAGAACTGGAAGTGTTGTCGTAAGAAATAAGTCTAGTTTATGAATTATGACAAAAAAGGGTGGCACGGGCAAATTTGTAGATTAATTTTAATATAATATTACTATAATTAATTGTAACTAATTTTTATATAAGTTTTTAAGGTTGAAAAAATTATAAACTACACACTCTACTGCAGCTCAGTAAAGTTTATATTTATTAATAACACATATGTAATTGCCATATGGCAATTACATATGTGTGATATACAGGGTGTCAATAAAAGTCAAGGGTCAGGCCAATAACTCGATAAGTATTAGGTTTATCGTACATTTTTCTGTGGAGATATATAGGAAAACCCTATGACGCTATACAATGCTACAACTTTTAGGAAGCTGAGCTCCTCTTTTCAAGAGGATATGAGGAAGGATATCTCGCTTCTTGTTAGCTATAGTAAAAAATGTCTATTAGAAAGTTGTAGAACATTACAAAATTTAGTAATGAGCAATTTTGTCCGATCGAGAAATCTGTAAAATAACTCTCTAAATTACGATATAAAAAGTGACAATTTCATTAATCTGCATCTAACAGCGTAGATTTTGGGATACTGGAAAACACACAAACACATCGTATTACACATGTGAAAGCATGTATCGTTTCTGAACGTTTATATTTTGTGTTAATAAAATCAGTTTTAAGTTGTTACATTGTCTAAATGCTTTATATTTTTGGAGTGGGAATAGATTGTATATACTGATTTTCAGACTATTTTATTAATTTATTGAGGGGGGATAAGAGTATGTAAAACAAATTTTGAAGTGATTTACAACTTTATAATTAACTTTTTCTCATATTTTTAACAGGAAACGTTATAACTTCCATTAAGTACTAATAAAAAATTGGGTCAACCACTATAAAATTATCTTATCGTGTAGCGTCATAAATGTTTCCTATAAACTTTGAATAGAAATATATACGATAACATTAATACTTCTCGAGTTATAGTCCTTGACACACTGTATATATCGTCATGGAGCAGTAAATAATTCAAATCTGACATCTACTCATTTTCATTAATTCTCAAAATTTTAATTCCTTTTCCTGCAGTAAATGTGTTACTACAGTTGGATCTGTATTAAAATGCGATGTTCAATCAGACTTACGGAAAATATGATTGCTTCAATCATGTTAGCAACACAGACAAATTGTCAGCCACTTGTATACATTAAAGTTTTGAATTAATTACTATTTATGAAATTGATACTTTCCTCATTCCTTATTTGAGCTTACATATGTATGTTCTATATGCATAAGGATAAACAATCACTAACATATCTGTATAAATAATAAACTTGTAAGAAAAATAGAAATATTAAACACTCTAAATTTTATTGCCGGACTGATCTTATACATGTTTCTTTTGCATACTGTACAAAGAGCCACTCATATGTGTATCGTCAACTTTCCATGCTAAAGCATTTCCAGAAATTTTAAACATTAACTTTTACACAATCGCAATCATATTCAACATACACTGACAATTTTAACGATAAAATTTTCATTTAAAATTTTTTATTCCGACATATTCAGAAACGTTTTAATTAATATAAACCAGCAACTCTATAAATATCACATCCCACTTGAACAAACAACAAAACTATATGTATGTATTACCAAAACATGTTTTTTATACGCTCCATTGCGTGCATCAAAGACGGTTAACCGCTATTTTTTCTTTAAGACTGATAATCGATGAACCGGTCCTTGTAAATCGCGATCACCAATTGACCCTAGAACCGGATTATCGTTGTTGTGCACTTCTGATATCACTTATCCACTTTTTGTGCATCACTTACCGATTAACCTGATTACTATTCTCACCCAGTTGCAAATAAGCTTAATGCAAATACCTTTTTTCCCGGTGATTGCACGCATTTTACGCCAAGGGACTTGAAAATAGCACGGTAGCAGAAACTAATGATGATTGTCTGGGTAATCTTTTGATGCGTGTTACACTGTAGTATATCATTTCTTTATCTCTATTGAAATAGATTTAAGCGTAGATAACATTTAGCGAAACTGATTTATGTATCACAGAATTTAGAGGAAGATTGATTAAATGATAACTTACAAAGATAAATGCCATTAAAAGTGATTTGATCCATAAAAGGATATATGATAATTATTTTCCTTATATACATCGGTGTGGAAAATTCGAATTCGAGATTTCGACGGCAGGTGCATTTCAAGCATCCCTGAAATCGAATCTACAGCTTTTGAGGTAGTGTGTGTGTGTGTGCGAAGAAATGATTTTCTCTCCGTTTATCTGTAGCTTGGTGATAAATTTGGCGAACTCGGTGATGACTAATGTGGAGACATATTGACCAATGTGGCAATATTTCGCCCCAGATTGACAAAATATAGTTAAAATTGCAAAAAATATAACGAAAATGACGCCAAATTGATGAATAAATTATTAAAACATTTTAATATAGGGAATATATTATTTATTGTGGATATTATCAATATGATTATCAATTTAGAGTTGCGTGAAATATAAGTTAATTGGGTTCTTCGAAATAATTTTCCATGTTGTCGTTCAGAAATGCGCGAGATGTACAATTCATCAAAAAAAACGTTGAGACTTAGATCTTATACATCAATTTTTTTACTGTGAAAGAAGTAAATTCATTACATTATATAGGGAAAGTTATACGCTGCTCATATCAGATTTTCTCATATGATTTAGGGCTGAAATCGTCTTGCAGGACGAAAACCGATTTGTTTCTCTGGTGGCACATGAGTTTTTGCAATGGCACCCGAACAGCAAATTTTTGCAGCTTTAATGCAGGGGTCGTATGGTCGTATAACAAATTAAATGTTCTATGGTCTGTGCGATTTAGTACATATTTTATTTCAAGGACAGTTTTATCGAACAAGATTCTGTCTTGGAGCATCATACAGATCAGAATTTCTATTTTTATCTGATGGCTGAAGAGTGATACTGTAAGGTCCACTTTAAACATAAGAATTAAGGTAATAAGGGTTAAAATAAAGGTCTAATAAATATAACGTGTCCAGTTCAATGATCAGGTCACAACAGGTCTTCGCTGTTTTTAAAACCTGGACTTAAAAATGTCGTTTTGTAACTAAATTACTTCTCCAAGTTGCGAAATATTTATTTAGTTAGTTTAGCTAGTGTACATTAAACTTTGAACATTTACACATAAATCTGGAACAGTTGAATATTTTTCTAAAATTAAAATGAATACAAATGTATTTCCTCTTTATTTTGGCTATTCAGAAAATTAGAAGCGATTTGTAATCTCTTAGAACTTATAAATGATGCTTCAAAAAGATAGAGAGTAACAATATAATTATACTAATAATTACAAATGAAATTAGTTTAAGTTCAGCTGAATATGCTCCGTTTCTGAATATCTGCATTTTAGATTAACTGAAAGCCTATGCAAAAATATTTCAGACAATAAATGATGCTTGAAGCATACATATACACAGCTTCAATTCTTTCATTATAATATATCATAAGAAAGTATTCTTGCTCATTTCTTTAAGAAGTTCAGATAATTTGTCATTGAAAAATATGGTAGATGACATTAGCTTCCTTTTCAAAGAAGTATTGCATTTGCTTTGGAATGAGTTATGTATTTGCTTCTGCCCTTCCTTGAGTTATGGGCTTCCCAAGTTAAGAGTATAATGACAACTGTATTTGCCGTATTGTAAACTTTTGCAATACAAAGCATTTAATTGCGGTTTATATGTTACAAAGGGTGGGGGTGATGTTTTCTGTCAGGAGACAAAACTTTCCTGTTAAGAAAATATTTTTAATGAATTTATTAGAGTCGTAAAAACAAATATTCAACTCATAGTAAATACTATATTTGTATATTCTACTATAAATATACTACGAACTGTCCACCTGTAAGAAACTTCATTACCCATCTGTGGCCAATATTGGCCACAAATTTGTGGCAGAACGGTTTACGTAGTGTCCTTCAGATATAAACTCAATACAAAACTCTGTACATAATACTATACAAAAGAAAATCCTTGAGATTATTAACTGTTATAAAAAAGTTCGGAAAAATCAGCCGCTATCTTTTAGATACTAAATTCTATATTTGAATTTAGTTGATGAAGTAGCTCTTATAGCTTTCAAAATCGGTCACTTCATACTTTGTATAGAATTTTTCTTGATTCCGCAATTTTAAAAATTGGAAGTCTAATTGCCTGTAGTGGAGTAATTCGCTCATGTAACTTTCAGAAAACAGCTGTTATTTTTCAATTTTATTATATTGTAAATTCAGAAATTTATTCACAGGTATCTTTTCAGTACTCAGCTAGCTCAGCTAGAACAGTTGACAGGTACTTATTAATCAACATATGTGATTTTGTAATGAACTGTTCCCCAAACCGGGGTACATGAAAATATTCATGGGGTACTTCGAGCTTGACAGATTGCTTAACTTATCATATCATTGTGACAAAATATTTAAAATTACATATAAATTTAATATTTTTTTATAATTAAATTAATATAAGTCATCTATAAAAAATGGACTGCTTTATCTGAGATTTAAAATTCAAACCTCTAAATAACCAATCACTGTGTAAATAATACTTCTATCACTACTCAATTAAATAAATAAAAGAAAAATTAATTATGATTAAAGCATTGATTATGAAACAATTTCCAACTGCAATGCAATTTTATTTAAACAGCTATACAATGCAATACATTCAGCGATGATATTTTTTTAATTGTCACGGAACTACAATAATTTATTTTTCTTAAAAACTTTAAACCATAGAAGTAAAAGTACTTTCTAACTCCATGCTTAAATCTTCGTCATAAAAGCCAATGCTATAAAATCGTCTGCTTTTCTATGTAAATCAATGAACATTTTATTCATATCACCTCTATTCCAGACTCCAGAGCTGAATAATTTTGCGTTAAAAAATTCAAGGATTTTTATACAACTCATATTACAGCTTGATTTGTTTACATTTTGCATACGTTAGAATTAGGCTTGGTAGTAGAAGTAATCAAAGTTTGATGATAATTTAAACTCAAAAATATTGTAATTTCGTTGGCGCAGAGTATAAATGCACAGAAAATACACAATATTAAATCGGTTTTAGGGCGGATGCAACACTAAATATAAATTCAAAAGAACTTTAAAAATCACAATTTTAACACTGAAAAAAGATGGATGCCATATCTTATTTTGAAGTAGGTCACGTGATCTCTTCAAATAATAGGGGTGTGATGTATATCATTTTTTCTACCCGGGTTCAATCCAAAACTAATTTGGGGGTATTATTTATTTACATTCCCGCATGTCCCACAGACGGTCTAAATACTAAAATTAAACATACTAAAATTTCATTTTGATAAAATCATTTTTTACGGCAGTTATTAAAATCGTTAAAACAGTGGATTTGTATACGGAGCTGTCAAATAAACAAATGGATATACTTTCAATTATATATATATATATATATATATATATATATATATAAATTTAATTGCTTGTATATTTTAATTACCTGTGACTTATCCTTTATTGAATGTTGTAGAAAGAGCACATGTAAAAATAAAAATATAATAAAATAGATCCAACGTTTGGCTTGTTAATAAATCCTTTATACATAAAACAGGTACTAAACAGGTATTAAATATCCCTGTTTAATATATAAGGTAAGCATTTGAAATCTGGTTACCATGTTGAGAAAGCCTTGATGTAATTTAAGCCTGTAACCACACCCAATAATGAAACTGATATTTAAATTTAAAAAATCATATATGTAATTTAGGCACTAAACCCCTCGTTGCCTTCATTAAATTTTTTATACATGGTGTAATCCCTTTATTATACATGGTGTAAGTACATAAATAATATACATATATACATAACAGTTTCAATTCACATGTGATATCTAGTTTCTTTGAAACTTATCTTTTAATCACAGATACATAAGAGCATCATTATTTCTGCCACTTGTGTATAAAGGCAGATAAATAAAATTGGCTCTCCCTCTCTTGTGATCGTTATTTCGAATGAAAGATCTTCAATGTCTTGGTTGACCTTTTATGTCACATTAGAAGTGTGGTATGTAGCAGCCTTTCTTCATATAATCTTATTTCTTTGTGATACTTATATGTTGTGTTGTAAATGTTCAATAATGAAACAATTACATTTAAGAAAACATTCTTTATAAACTCACTTATATTAAATACATATCTTAAATCTTGTACACTTTAATCTTTATTTTAATCGTATACACTTTTATCTTTATTTTACATGTATGCACTTTTATCAGTGCTTTCATCTTTGCTTTAATCTTGTACATTTTTATCTTTCCATTAATATAATATTTTCTTTAATACATCTTTAGTAAAAAAAGTAGCGGAAGCAGTGTTGTAAGTTTAGAATGCTATCTTGTTAAACTGGATCCCCATATTCAAGAGATAAAAAATGCATGTTTAATAAAAGTTGGTTGTGTTATAGTGCTAAAGATATTCTTTCTTGAGAACTTTTTAAGGGATACTGAACGGTATTATTTGTCATGCCGGAGATCAAGGAAAATCATACACTCCAATCATATGACAACTAGATTGCCTGAGAACATAATCTGTGAAAGACCTACCATAACGCGTTTAGTATATCAATAATTCTGGGATCTGCAGGGAATTGAAACACCTATCACTGGCTGCCCTGTCAATCGACTGCGACGATTATCTTTCATTTAAATTTGAAGTCTGCGACGATTAAGTCTGCGACGATTATCTTTTCATTTAAATTTGAAATACATCCGACATTATATGCTTTCAGATGCTAGTTATTATGAAACTATATTTCATCGATGAAACTATGTTTCATCAAAATGAAATGTATAGTCGGTCAAAAAAAAAATCCACCACCGCGCATTATTCCGGCTCCTCGTGTCGTACAGTAAAATAAAATATATAATTAAACTCGTAATGATGCTTGCTATATAAATGAGCAACTAAATTGCAAAAGGGGAAGTATTTATAATACAGTATCGTAAGTTTGCACCAACTTGATTTTTACAAAGGGCAACACCACCTCTTGGTAACGGATTCTTATTCTCCCGGTCAAAGCACTAGGGATTCATATAAAATGTACATATTACTGAAAATGTTGGGGGGTTGTGACTGTTTGAAATATTTTGTGCTCCTAATGTTAAATTGATTCTGCAGTTTTTCATTTATGTTTTCTGAAATAATTAGCCTATCAAACTAATTTCTATTTAATATTGTGATACTAAATAACTCAAAGAAAATGCACGTCATTTTTCAATATTAAATATGGAAATCATATTTGAAAAAAAATATGAATTGAAACGTGGGGACATTTATTCAGCACTGTCGGAAACTTTGTAACCAAAGTATTTGTTCCTTTCTTTTAGTACTTAGTGAAATACAGACCTATATTCAAAACTACATTATTTTAAAGCTTTTTGGGGAACCATCCATCAATTTCTTATGAAGATGGTCAGAAGAAAAATTTCAAAATTGCAGTGCAATGCAAAGTTTAGATTCTATGTATTTGTTCAATAAGTGATCAGGCATTGTTATTGCATTTATGTCAGGATAAAATGCATTCCTTAAAATGAATTTGAAACACGATTCAACTTAGGTAATTAAGTGCTATGTCTGTTCCTCGTTATATATCTTGAACTTGAATTTTACCTTGAATTTACCCATGAATTTTAATTTCAAATTTCAGTCATAAGTCGAAATTAACACCAGTAAATGGTGAAATTCCAAATTAAACAAAATGCATTTATTTCTTCAATGTAAGGAATTCTCTTGACGAATATGTAGACAGAGACTAAATTTGCATTTTTTTTTTACTTTATGTGGTGCACAAGAGATTTGGGTGAAATATTACTATTTTTAGAGTGAAGTTTTTTCTCTCTATGTGTATCTCTTTGTGTGCTTGTCTAACTGTGAATATTTTCAATATTTGTATTCACTCTAGCTCAAAAGCTATTCGACTAATTTTATAAAATTTGGTCGTTATATCACATATATACCTTAACCTGGTATCGCTTATTTTGGTAAAATTAAAAGGAGAACGGTATTTATTTCAATATGGCCTACAAAATTCATCTAAGGTGAAAAAAATAATTAATATGCTTACAGTTCTGCTAAAAAAAATTGATATATTTCCATGACTTTGGAAAATAATGACAGTACCACATTTAAAAAGATATTTAAAGTGTTTACTATTGATGAATACATTGAAGAGGGTATGCAGTAATGCAAACATTATTTACTTAAAAATGCCTATGTTTAAAATATTTCAAAATAATGGGAAATATGTGACGTTCTTACTATATTAAATATTTAATAGGAAAAATAAATATGTGAAATTCTTATTTTATTAAATATTTACTGATAACGTGTTTTGAATAATTAAAAAACTATTTTATCAAATTTTTTAGATAACAAGGTCTACTCCCCCATAATAATGGCTAGAGGGTAATGACAATTTAAAATTTCATATAAGGGTCAATGCACAAAAAATAGGATGCAGCATTTCGGTTTATTACGCTATATTAGACATTTACTTTGAAAATACTGAATTTTGCGTGATGATAAAGGTATTTGATCACTACTATAGATTGTATACAACAATATAAGCCGTGATGACAAAGTTATTTGATCACTATTATAGATTCTATACAGCAATATAAGCCAGAAGTGTTTGACAGGAGCGGCTACCCTACGACTTGTTAAACTGTAATGTTTCATACATATATATTAGCGCTTATAGTAAGTTGTATTAAATTAAATAGTATTGAGCTCCATTGCATATATTATTAAATATTTTAAGTTTTGTCCTTTAGTTTTCTTCAGTTAATAAGTTAAAACAAATTGTGCCAAGAGAAAAGAAAATGAAAATGAATACTTTTTAATATCGTTTTATTTTTTAATATGATACGTATTTTTGTGCTATAGAAGTAAAAGCCAATCGTCAAAGAAATATTACCTTCATTTTACTACCTTATATATGGAGACTGGCTCGGAATGCTTTTTCGTATATCTTCCATATTTATGGTCGGAATGCCGCACAAATTTATATGTAGCATGTTTCTGCCATACGAAATCTTATGATGGTAAAAATAATTGGTATTGCCATTTGAAATTTTTGGAAACAATATGCAATTAAATACGAAGACGACTCCTTAAGAAAATTTGATGCACATTTATTTATAGTCAATATTATTCCGAGTCTAATGATAATTTTGGGTTGACTGTACGACCCTGGGAGTCTGATATTGCGCGGTGTTATGAATCGTTTTTGATCGACTGTACAATTCAAATATTTCGAATTGCGAATCATTTCTTGAATACTGCAGTATTTAAAGGTATTGTTATTAGATTGTCAAATAAAAGTAATAATTTATATTCATAATAATTCCAGTAATCAAGATAAAGATTTGTCAATGACTCCAACATAGTGTATAGCATAACCAAGCTTTGTTTCTTTTTTTTCTGCTCTAGACGTTGAGTTCATATTCTCTATTCGCGTTGTCTGAAATTTATTTTTTCTTGTAGACTTTTCAGTTTCAGTTTCTCTTCTTTTTTGCTCATTTTCCCCTTCATTTTACTCATTCCACCCCCTCTTTCATTTTTACTCATTTTCTCCTTCATTTATACTCATTCCCCCCCCCCTCATTTTTACTCATTCCCCCCCCCCTTCATTTTTACTCATTTTCCTCCTTCATTTTTCCTCATTTTTCCCTTTATTTTTACTCATTTTCCCCTTCATGCTTACTCATTTTCCCTTTCGTCACACTGGGTAGCGCTACTATATTGGGTTCTGTCGTGTAGAACATTTTCTGTTTGGTCAGCATTGTCTTGCGCTCGTCTGGACGTTTAAGTCCAAACTTATTCGAATTCAAGTCCAAAATTGTCGTAGAAAACAATCCAAATATTTCCGAAATGTACGTCTACTTAACTTTATTTGCGCTGCATTTCACGTTACAATTATTTCAGTGTTAAACGTCACTAATGTTTAATCCGTAATAAATCAGAACTCAAAGCTTAAACGATTTCTCATTTTTTATTAATTCGCGTACGACTTAACAAGTTAACTGAATACAGCAAATATTTTTCTTCATAATTACATAAAAGTTGCTAATGAGGTCACTCAAAGATCAAAGCCACTAATTTTTATGTCCTAAGACACTATCTTTTCCAGAGAACAATTAACAACACCATGTTACATATCATTACAACAACATGATGTCATGTATATCCAAGTTTAATTGTATCTTGGGTAAAAATAATGGAAATATAACCAGAAAAACGTGGAATTGTCAAGAAATGAACCCTAAGGGCAAATAAAGAGATAGTCGCTTTAGAATAAATTCTTATTAGAGTAATTTACTTTTAGGGGAGTTGGCTATATGTTTATTCAGAGCTTAGATTGGAAAATCTTATAAGAAAAATTGATAGTACAATGAATAGTGAAATAGCTTATATATTTGTAAAAATGTAAGAATGTCTATAAATGAATTGTTTCATTATGGAGTATTTTTTATAAGAGATGTGCATGAGAGTTAACATATGTTAGATATAATAAATATTAAATTGAAAAGTATAGAGTTTGTGGCAACGACGAATTGGTACACATGTATAATGATATAGAGCACATAAAAATAATGGAGAAAAGATAATGCAAGTATAGATCAAAATAGAGACTGTCGTTTGGAAATTGGGATCGCAAATTCAGTTCCACGTTAACACAGATTTTCTTTACAATGACACCCAAATAACTTAAAGGTGTATGCCTGTTAGATGCAATACATGACTGATATCAAAGTAATACACAAATTGCAATTTTATCATGATCCTATGATTTATGCCAGACGTGCATCTTCTGATTTGTAGAAATAAAATATAGGTCATAAAGTACAATTCAAATGCTTTCGTAACTCTCTGAATATAGAGCATCGTCTGCCCAAACGGAAATATTGTCTCCATGCACGGCTGCGACAATATTGCTTTATGTACCATATAAGAATCGCAAAAATCTCAGTTATATGGCATTGGCAACACTCTGTTACAATTTAACCGTTTTAATCGTTCATTCTTTTATCAGGTTTGTCATCTCGGTCTTAGCGCTTAAGTTGAGTCCACTAGGAGCGGAATATTCTTTCTCTTAGCTTGTTTAGGAAAGTGATATAGACCTTATTTTTGTAACATTGATATATATATATATATATATCTATATATATCTATATCTATATATATATATACATATATATATATATATATATATATATATATATATATATAAATAAAAATTAAATGATTTTAATCGAAATTTTTTTGCATAAACTACTGTATGTACAAAAAAACCCATCTCTAGCATATCTGTTACAAATGAGTAACTATAAGCCAAGTCTAAGGATAAAGATAGAAGGTTACATATCACTACATTGGAAAGGGGGATGAGAAGAATATTAGGATTCAAAAATCACAATTAAAAGTATATAAAAGTAAATAAAAATAAAACTCTGCAAAAATGAGAATAGGCAATAATAATCAGCTCAAGACAAGAGATCAAGAATAGAGAACAATCAATCGAAACCACACAAAAAATGGCGGTCAGTTCGAAATTGCATTCTCATCAGGACAGCCATACAATTCGAATTAAAACCGATAGAATAGCCAGTTTCTGACAATGGCGATAGTATTTAACTATAGACACCATTGGAGCTGTCTACTGGCTAGTGGAATTAGAAAAATAAATCAATTGAATTATACAAAAGCTGAAAAACAATACCTCCACGAACTGTAATGTGAAATAATAGCAGCACGTGTAAGATAAACTAGTAACTGAGCATTTCACCTCACTTCGTCAATGCGAGTGGGCGAGCATTTCACCTCACTTCGTCAATGCGAGTGGGAATGAATACAATTGAACGATACATAATAAGTATGGAGACTTTCGAAAATAGTAAACAGTATAGGACTCAGGACAAGTGGAAAATAGACATTCTAAAATAGTAAACAGTATTAGACTCAGGCCAAGTGGTAAGTAAGGTGATAAGAATGGGTGAATTTTCAAAAATGATTTAACCAATCAAAGATAAATAATGCATGTGTAAAATTATTACGTGGTATATTTGAAATTATTAATAATATTATTTACAAATACTTCCGGATATAGGTAGTTTTGACAAATGCGTTTAAGTTTATTGATGTGGAGAAAGTGAAACTGAGGATCAGAAAGTCGATGTATTCGAAATAGCTGGTTTAAAATGATGTTTCTAAACAATTGAATAGAATTACAAGATTGATATGATAGCAGCTTTATGATAGTGAAGTTGTAAGAATCTTTTTTATCATATAGATTGGTGATTACATGATTATTGAGGGTATCTAAATATATATCTATATATATATATATATATATATATATTATTTTCTACATGATTGATGATTCTCTATTTAATACTACTTTTTATTATGTCGGCATATTTTAAAGTTATGTTTTTTTGAGTTACAAGTTCTCTCTATTCTATCATTGAATTTTCAAATTACTTTTATTATATATATATATATATATATATATATATATATAAATTGAAAGATGTTAATCGAAAATTATGCATAAACTACTGTATGTTCAAAAAACCCCATCTGTAGCATATCTGTTACAAATGAGTAACTATAGACCAATACTAAGGATAAAGATAGAAGGTAACATATCACTACAATGGAAAGGGGGATGAGAAGAATATTAGGATACAAAATTCACAATTAAAAGTATATAAATATATATATATATACTCGAATATAGCACTAACGCCCGTGGCGTCCGTTTTAAAAGAAATAAGTTATTTTTAATTTTATCTTAGCCTTTGGAAGAAAACATAAATGAACTTACTAAGGAAGAAAAATTGAAAATTATTTGAAAGGAGAAAATATTTACATTTATTGTTTTAGACAATGCTATCACTCTGATGTGAAAAGGTTTAAGAGAACAATAATTTACAATTGAAATATTTCTTTGAAAACTTAAATTCAGTGTTCACATGGAGGGTTATGAAAATGCTGATGGTCCGGGTTAGTATCTAAATTGAAATATTTATCCGTGATTGAAACACGTTTGATAACATTTTGTAGCAGCTTTACCCAGCGATAGATGGATAAATAGACAGATAAATCAAGGTGTTTATATTATTAAATATATATAGTCAGAATAAACTGCAGAATTTTTTTCTGTGATTATTTGATAGATGTGGTTACGAATTTCTTGGCGGGGTAAGTTGCCTTTATCTTTATTTATTTGTTTTAATCAATTAAGTCTTGTATGTTAAATAAGGCTACACATTTCACTAGTTGAAAGGAGCCAAAATTTTAATTGGTTGAATTATATCATTTATTCTCTTCATTATAATGAAGTTTTTACAGGATCTAAAAAATATTTTTATTTGTACATAACGTCTGCAATTCAATAATATTTTAGCATACGCTATTATGCAAAACTGATGGACCTTTTACCAATACTCTTTCAATATTTAAATAAAATATAAAATATTCCGCAAAATTTTGATTTTTAATTTATTTTTCCAATATTTAACTGGAATTTATTTTTATTTTTCAATATTGTACTTAATGCAAAAGTATTTCCAATTTTAAAGAAATATTGGGTCAAAATTGGCTTCACGAATTTTCTTAGTATTTGCTGTATACACGGGTATTCTAAAGTGTGCATATTTGGAGAAATGGGATTAAAAAAAAAAAAAAAAAAAAAAAAAAAAACTAATGGATATAGGTTATAGAGTACGGATAAAATATAGATTAAATAGAACGATTTTAGAATGATAAGCGATATCATTAATATCTCTTATCATTCGAGAATGATAAACATACATGCGGTAAATGTTCAAAATTTCAAGAAAATGAAGAACTTGCCAGGAGACTTATTATTTAATGTGAAGTAATCATACTCCATATTAAAGCCCGACTTCAATTCTTAACAACAATTAAAACAACAACGTTCAAATTATTAACAGCAACGTTCCATGCTAAAAATTAACTCTTTCATGACAGAGGGCAGATCTCAGCTCGGGGAGAGTTCTGGGCGGTGACTACAGACTTCAAATACTTCCCCCCAATGCATCCCAGACATGTATAATAAAATTGTAGTCCGGATAATTTTCTGGCCATAGCATGCGATTCACTTTCGAGATAGTCATTGACAAGAATAACCAGAAAACTCATGGCCCAAAACGGTGGAGCCAATTTGACATAATGCCTCCAAATTCCATTATACCACTTCTTCTATACTGGTTCACGCATATGTAAGGAGTTATAACACATTCCAGGTTCTCTACTTATGACAGCATGTTGATTGTCACTCTCTAAATAGAGCCTTGAATCATCACAGAAGATAGCATTACTTAACTGATTTGGACTTTAAAGTGGTCTCTACACCATAAAAGTCTGATCATATTCTGTAGATCTTATCTTTGCTAAAGACTTGACGTGATACTGTGGCTTGGTCTGAACCAACAATTTAAGCTACACTAGTCTTTCTCAACTCCAACATACCGAACACACGTAAATTCATCCATTTTCTGTGGTAAGATGTCAATAAAAACATCGCAATTGATCACGAAACATAAGAAAAAAGAGAAAGAATTATTCATTCCTACAATTTTATATATCTGGCATATTACCGTTCCTTGTGTCTTATCAACTGAAAAAGTAAATGTTGATTGGCTTACGTGAAAATCGTAATTAATCTGTACTTGTATGTGACTTCCCTAATCTACAAAATCATTGGCAGTGTTTAATCGCCACAAAGTACAGTGAACATATATTTAATTCAATTATCCATTACTTTTTGACAGAAGTGTAGTAAATTTCAACGTTAACCCTATATTTACTAAATATTGGTACTAAAGACATTGTAATAATTGTAATTGGTAAATATTGCAAACATTTTTGATTTATGGGACACGGGGGGGGGGGGTATTTTTTGTTAAAAGTCACCAAGTATTGTTTAAGGAAATTAAAGTGATACATTGCACAGCTGAAGTTGTGTCGCTGGGAGCACAGTTGTTCAAAATTCTAGTGACTTAGGTTTGAATATCGTTCAGAAATGTATCCAGTTGGTCTTGGGACACCTCCTTGCCTCTTTTGGAAGTCAGAAAATGTATTGCAATTCTCGAGAAATTCCATATGTGTCCGGAGTAACGCAGCTGATATCACAATTGGCAGCAATTCAAGTGATTGGATTTCAATCCCTGCAAATACTATTTTTAAGTGACAAGTTTCCGATTCCGACAAATGCTATTTTCAGTTTAAATTAAGAATTTTAGTCTAAAATTGGTTTTTACTGGAGATAATTAAATAAAAGTAAAAAATCTTTATCTCAAGCATATGAAGTATTTCAACAACTCCTCCTGGCTTTCAAAAAGTAAAAATAAACGGTATCAAATAATTTTCTCTGCAAAACTCTGCAAAATTGATGACCACAATAAAAAGATCCCATTTCAGATCCTTTAGCCTTTAAAGAATACGACATTAATATCCTTTCTTTTATAAAAAATTTTAAGACACTTAATATCTTCGAGGCTAGTGTTCCTGAAACAGATCATGTGGACTCTTTCAACATTTATTGGTTTCAAGACAGATTTTGTTTCAAATCATAGATTATTTATCAAATCCATTATTTAGCGGATGGTAGCACTTGGTATCGATGTTAGATCCTAGTAACCTAAATTGCTGAACTTCCTCTAGCATTGTTAGAGCAGCAAACAGGAAGCTGAAAATAATAAACGTTCACTCATCCGTTTATTTATTTGTAACGCCTTTTTCAGTGAGAGATTTTTTTTCATTTGAGATCATTAATAAAATTTATGACAGCTCTCTGATAAAAAATGATTATTGTTATGTTATCAAATTAATTTGTTTCGCAGTAATGTTAAATTCATAATGATCTTAGACTTTGCAAGAAATTTAATGGTATCTTATTTCTCACAAATAATCTAAAATCTAGACACGGTGCATGAACGATTGGAACCTTTTAGAATTTCAAAATATTTGCATAAATATTGTAACATATTTGACATAAAATAAAATGAACTTACAAGCAACATCATCTAACATAAACTTTAGTATTATTTTTCAAGAATGTAGTTGTATTATAAAGAAAGTACTTCATATTTGCATTTTATTCTTGCTTCTTTTTTTTTAGTTTCAGATTATACAGTTGTTGATATTATATAGTAGTCAAAAATTAGGTTATGTCACTATTATAAATAGCGTATATGATCATTTCACATTGGACAATGATACAAGTTGCATAATCCGATACAATAGGTGACAAAGTAAAAAATCTGATGTGGGCAACACATGACTTTCCTTATATAATGCAATGAATTTACTACTTTTACAATAAAAAAAATAGATTATTTTTATAGTAGTTATTTATATTCTTACCAAGATATTGAATTTTCGTCAATAAGTCGTCATTTTCCATGTCGTCATCAATGAGTCGTCATTGATTTAGCGTCATTTTTATCCATTTGGCGAGTTTTTCGTTAATTTAGCAACATTTAAAAAAGTCGCCAAGTTGGCGACATTCCACCAAATTCGTCGCCAAAATCTCGCCAACCGTTATGGACGAAGAGTTATTCTTACAGCAGAAAAATGACTATTGGCGTTCAAATACAAAAGTATTACTCAAAGTATCTTTTTTCATGAATGGAACGAGCTAGATCCACGAGAATGATGTCACCAAATTTATCGCATGGTATTACATATGAAAAGTGAACATGTTTCTCAATAAGAAATATTTTTTTTTATTTTATTTGACTTTTTGATAATTTTTTTGAAAAATGTGCAATATCTTGAGAACGGTTCATGTTAGCGTCCTAAAATTTATGTCAATCGTTTTCTAATAAAAAATTACATAAGAAATGTCTATTTGGGTAACTTTATTAGCGGTTTTGATTTTTTGACGATTTTTTCAAAATTTCACTCAAAAATTTAAGGGGTTCTGAACATTCGATTGCGTATAAAAACAATAAGTTTCCAGTGTTTACGGATTGTGATTTTTGTACCAAATTTCGCTCGAATCGGTCCATTCGTTTGTCAGTTATCGTCTCCACAGACTCACTGACACACACACACACGCGCGCAGACATACTTTCACACACACGCACACACAGACATCACTTCAAAAATGCTTGATTCGTGATCAGGGATGCTTGAAACGTGCTCTCCCGTTGAAAAGTCAAATTCGAATTTTCAACCCCGTCACATACTTTCCTTATACATTATGTATATAAGGAAAGTAAAAACGGTTTATGTTGTGTGATGACTTGGAAATCCGTAATCGCAAATACTTAATTGATTTTGGAAAATTTTTAGCATTTTCATGTTCTTTACTTTATAACAATTCCAGACAAATTTTTGCCTTACTCATTATTTCACACCTATGAGGAAATTTAGTTTATAGTCACTCTCAATTAAACTGTTTATAGTGTATGATAACATGAAAGCCCTTACTCGAAAATGCTATAGTGATTGAAGAATTCTGCGCCATTTTTATCTTCAGAAAGCCCCAACAACATTAAATAAATTCTAGCATTAAATACTGTGGCTTTTAGGCCACTGTAGCAATTCAGTTCACACTACCTATCAATCAAAAAGAATTGCTTAACATTTGTAGCAATCGAAAAACTTGAACATTAAATTTGATTTTCAAAGACCACTCAAAACTATCGAAATATCTCAAATAATCTTTCAGGGAATTAGTAGTTCTTAAAGCATTTTAACTTTCCATTGGCGAGATTGTTTTCACTTCCAATGACAGTAAATGCATGAAAAAGGTTGGTTATAAATTTAAAAAATCTGATGTGGGCAACATATGACTTTCCTTATATAATGTAATGAATTTACTACATTTACAGTAAAAAAAAATATGTTTTTCTTATAGTAGATACTAATATCCTTTCCAAGATATTGAATTTTCGACAATTAGTCGTCATTTTCATTGATTTAGCGTCATTTTTATCCATTTGGCGAGATTTTCGTTAATTTAGCAAGATTTCAAAAAGTCGTCAAGTTGGCGACATTCTGCCAAATTCGTCGCCAAAATCTCGCCAAGCGTTATGGATGAAGAAATAAGTTATTCTTACAGCAGATATACGACTATTGGCGTTCAAATACAAAAGTATTACTTAAAGTATCTTTTTCATAAATGGAACGCGCTAGATCCACGAGAATGATGTCACCCAATTTATCGCATGGTATTACATATGAAAAGTAAACATGTTTCTCAATAGGAAATATTTTTATTTTATGACTTTTTGATAATTTTTTTGAAAAATTGTACAATATCTCGAGAACGGTTTATGTTAGCGTTCTAAAATTTATGTCAATCGTTTTCTAATGAAAAATTACATAAGAAATGTCTATTTGCGTAACTTTATTAGTGGTTTTGATTTTTTGACAATTTTTTCAATATTTCATTCGAAAATTTAGGAGGGTTCTGAACATTCGATTGCGTATAAAAACAATAGGCTTCCAGTGTTTATGGATTGTGATTTTTGTTCCAAATTTTGTTCGAATCGGTCCATTCGTTCGTCAGTTATCGTCTCCACAGACTCACTGACACACACACACACACACATACTTTCACACACACACACACACACACACACACACACACACACACACACACACACACACATACACACACACAGACATCACTCCAAAAATGTTTGATTCGTGATCAGGGATGCTTGAAACGTGCTCTCCCGTCGAAAACTCGAATTCGAATTTTCGACCCCGTCACAATACTTTCCTTATACATTATGTATATAAGGAAAGTAAAAATAGGTAGAGTAGACTGCTGATATGTATTTAAGGTGTGATGAAAATTAAACTTAATCTATAGATATTCCCCTAGAGAAGTCTTAGATCTCTGACCTCTGATTCACTAGATAAGCGTTTTACTTACTGAGCAACCCAGACGAGGAGGGAAGCAAACATTTATTTTCTCCTTATCTGTAATGGAATTCAACATATTTTATTTCTAGAAATCGCTTTATGTTATTCTAGCTTTCATTTTGGAAACCAGGGATAATATAATTGTTTGAGAACCAATATGTAGCTTTATTCTGTAAAGTACTTCACATATAACTGAATATGAAGACCAAGTCTTTAGTTACTGGCAACCAGGTTTTGTAAAATGGCCTTTTAAACCGTATCTTCTACTGGCACGGAAGTAACATGTACCTTCAAGAAAGTGGCACAATCTATTGAATGTGCTTGTAGAGCCTCTAGATGTAAAATATGGAACTTAAGAAAACAAACTCAGAAACCAATATAGCTAAGCAAAAAAGTACAATTAAAAAATGAAACAGTGGTTAAATTAGTACAAACTGATACTTGGTTCAATGGAAACACTTACAGAAATGAACCGGCATGTGAAAGTTGTAAATGTTTATAACACATACGTAACATAACGTTCATGCAATGAAGGTGCAACAACCAGCAAAGTACTATTTACACAGTGTTTAAAATATGCACCATCAGCAACTATGAACATTTGGATTCGGGACAAAACTGCGTCTCAAACAAAATGCAGAATCGTAGACTTTACAGAATACCGACAATTTATAGCCGACATTAATATTTAGCACGATTCCATTAATAATATCTATGAAGCTTTAAATAGTAATTTAATGAAAATACTGCTTAAAGAGATAGTTCTTTTGACACTCCGATTTTTTTTTCTTAGGGTGTAGCATAGCTACTTCATATTCCATACATACAACTATCACGAATTCTTTGAAGACCAGCTCAAAAAATCAATACCTTATTTTAGATTCAAATGGAAAAGCTTTGGATAGATTCAGTTTGGTTTGTTTAGACGAGGAAAAGATCCCATGTGTTTTGCAATGTCAATTCCTGCTAGGTAACTAAAATGTTACTGAGGAATCTAAAATATTTGTGTTATAAGATGGCATTCAGACTTGACACTGCGCTTAAGTAAAACAATAAAGACATCTTGGATCATCACACGTGATTCAATATAGAATTTCATGTTCTTTATATTTCCTTTGATTTCCCTATACATGCAAGTCAGGTTAATAATAAGCATATGTGTTAAGTAACTATTGCTTATTCGGTTGTTACATGGTGATATTGTACATTCTGATTTGTTCGAAAAAGTTTGATGGCCCTGTCTAAGCGTTCAGAAACTTTTGCCCCATGTAGATAAATAAGTGAAAATGTTGGATAAGTCTATTGGGTGACTCAACAAAAAATGAAGGGCACTACCTGATAGTAAATTATATACCGAAACCATAAGCAATCACAATAAATAAAACTGCTGTTTGTGAGAATGTAAATTTCTTGTATTTCCTTGAGGAGAGCAAGCATAGGTTAATTTGGTAACAAAATTAAATTTAGATTCATTCGAAATCGAACAAAGTGAAAGTTACCTCAAAAGCAAAATATCATGGTAAATGATAAAAAAAAAATCATAAAAAAGTATTACTCTTCAATACCATGCTAAACTAAACGCAAATAAACTTACCTCAGAAATAAAATATGACGGGAACTGCCAGATAGTAAATTATATCCTGAAATCAGGAACAATCATGATAAACAAAACTGCCACTTATAAGAATAAAACTTTCTAATACTTTCTTGAAAAAAGCAGGCATAAGGCAATTAGGTGACTCAAAACAAAAAATGGAACAAAATGACCTATGGTAAATTATATTCCAGAATCAGGAACAATTTTACTATTTATTAATTTCGATTTCTTAAATGGGTGATTAAATATTTGTGTTTTGTATATTGTATTGGTGAATTATTGAAGCTCTTTTTAAACTGTACTTTTCAGTACAATCATTTTATTATTACATATATGGAATGGATTTTAAGTGAATCCAATTTTTTCTCTATATGTATTAAATATTTTTACTCTATATGTATTTAATACTTAGTGTTTTATTTAATGAAGTTCAGAATTGATTGTAATTATAACGTTAAATATTACAATCAATTACGTTAAATATTTTCTTATTATTTTGTAAGATCCTCCTTATTAACATTAGGATTAGGTTTTACATGGGCTTAGTTGTTTGTACTTATATGTCTATAAGCGATTATTTTATTTCTATTATATTATGTTATAGTAATAATTATTCATATACTATTATGAATTACACAACTTATACGACTTAGAGACTGGTAAATATATATATATATATATATATATATATATATATATATATATATATATATATATATATATATATATATATATACTTATTATTATTATATAATTTGATAGATATTGCACGGTATTTTCGATTCATGTTGGGAATGTTATAATTATAACAAGTTTGAATATAATAATTACCCTACTAAAAATTATAACTTCAATAAATAAGAATAAAAATTGCAAAACCTGTCCATCTACTGCTAATACTCAAATAAAGAACCAAAATAGCCCTATGCCTTTCTGTAAAATTTTTAATTGCATTTACCGATTATCTTGTAACATTTTCAATATATCATATATAGGACAAACTAGTAATCCCATTCATATACGTATGAATATTCATAGAGATCACATCAAAAAATATATCCTCAATAATAATTTTCTTCCTACTTCTAATAGAATAGAATATAAACGATTTGCTAAACACGGTTTTAATAATATTACTATAGATATTTTGGTTATAAAAAATAATACAGCTGATAGAATTCTTTTTTTAAACTTCTATATTAAATCAAATTGTATTTTTTTCCATATGGATTAAATCAATTATATTTAAATGGTAATATTGTAAAAAATAATTTTATAGATAATACATATTCTATTTTTAATCCTTTTTCTTTTTTTTTAAACCCCACTTAAATAGAAACTCTGTTAATCTCAAAAGATTTAACTGTGGAAAACCTCCAAATATCATGATTATAAAACTAAAATGTTTACATCATCAATTTAACAGCACTTATCAATGGAAATTAATAAAATCATGGGTATTCGCTGTAAGGAAAAAACATTTAGATAATGTTTATGCTATTTTCTAAAAATTAACTCTTACTAATGAACATATCAATATTATTTTTATGATTTGCTCATTACTAGATCAAAATATTTAAAATTAAAACTTAATCAATTTCATAAAAAATAATACGTCTAATAATTCTTATTGTGCAATTTCTTTTAAGCATCCAATTTATAATTCTATAAATTTTGGTAATCTATTTAACAAGTTCAAACATTTATTGCGTATTAGGGATTTGAGTGTTTCAAAGACTTTTAAATACAACAAGCCTATTTGTAGAGCTACTTTTAATTATAATGAAATTTCACAATCTTACTCTATAGATAAAGATTCCATGTCAAATGTAAACGAATGTATTTGCAAATTAGACAAATATGCTAAATATCTAAATCCACACTTAGGGCATATACCTACAGGAGACATAACCATAGTTAAAGACGACAAGTTAAGAACCATTATGTCATTTGGAACAAAATTCAGGATACTATCTTGTAATAATTGTTTTAAAGTCAATAAATCTTGACTTTGATAAATATATTTATAAATTAGCTTCTAAATATGCTCTGCCTTTAGAGGTATTTAATATGCAGAAATGTACTTTATTAAAATTTATTAAAAATATTATTTGTAGTATTAAATTGTCTAGATCTGTATATAATATTGATAATATAAAGCACTTCATTAATGATTTACAAAGATATTTTGCTCCTACTCCTGTTGATAAACCTCTAATAATTATGCTATTATCTGTAAAAAAATTCTATATACAATTTCTGTTAGATTATTTAAAGAATAATAGTCTATTTAAATGAAGTTTGCATTCCATTAATAGTATCAAACTGAAAATTATCAATATGTATAGTGATTTAAACAGTAATTATAAAGTTCTTAAATTTCCATATATAGTGCTTATTCCTGAATTTCATAGAAATCCTATTAAATTTATAACAGTAACTAATGGTCATAATACTTAGTCTACTACTGCGAGTAAATTACTACTAAATTATTTAAATCTAATAAAGCATAGTTTACGTTATTCTAGCAATAATTACCTTATTCCAAATAATAGTAAATGATTAAAGAATAAATTAACATCACTAGGTAAACTAATTGGACTTTAAACTTTTGATTTTAAAGATCTTTTTAATAATATTAATTATTAGGATCTCTGATCTATATGTTGTAATTTTAGCTGCATATAATGCTTATATTACCAATCAATCTACTCAAACTATTATTATCAATTTTCCAAAACTTCTTTGCTTTGTTCTTTTCAATAATTGCATATTTCATGTTCAAAAATTATACTTAAAAGTCTCAGGGGTTCCAAAAGGTGGCTGCAGTAGCAGTATGTTAGCTAATTTTTACCTTTATCATTATGAACAGTCTTTTCCTTCAACAGATTATAAAATTTACAGATATGTTGATGATCTGATTTGTTTAGTATTTACTGAGAACTATGTCATAGATAAAAATTTCTACCTAGGCAATTTGGAATAAATTCCTAATGAAGTCACTATTAGTGATAATATTACTTTTGTTTTATTTAAATCTAATTATTGAACATACTAATGGAATAGTTGCTAATTTATATGATAGAGAAGACTATTTTAATTTTAACATTAATAAAATATTATCATTTAATTCCTGTAACACGATTCAATTGTTTAGAAATATTATACTTAATCAAGTTTTTAGAATTTATAGATTATCAGAAAAAAAATTTCATGCTATGCATATTAATAATCTAAAAATTGCCAGTAAATTATATAAATATTCAGAATATTTAGTAAATGGTATAGTTAAAAAGTTTGGAATAGCTGAATTTTCTTGAATTCTCTTCTTAGTATCTTATATTAGCCAGACTCAACATTCTCTTGAATAAACATTACATTCTATTTACACCCCTTTATACATTAGCTTCACTGTTTTCGATTACAATATACACCCCATTATTTTGCAGCTCTTACTGTATAATATCACCTTTTATTGCCTTTTCGCAATGCTGTTATTTCTTTCTTACGATTGGCAACAGTAGTTCTCTACTTTTATCCTTTGAGATTGGCACCACTGGTCTCTTCATTCTGGGCTGCAATGGTTAGTATATTTGCAGAGTCTTTTTTCAGGTATTCTTGTTTCCTTTATAATTTTTCCACCTTTATGTATGTAGTTCAAGTTAGTATAGTTTATTGATATAATCTATCTCTAATATCAGAAACATACATTTTGTGTTCATTTTGATGAAACACTTGGACTTGAAAATGAGTTTTTTTTAAAATTAACAATTCATATATTTAGGCCTATTGCTTATCCACGTGTATAGCTTTAATGCTTGGATTTATTTGATTTTCAATTATCGATTCCATTCCATTGATATTTGTGGACTGTATCTTCAACTTGATGACAAGAAATTTGCATTTTATTTTCCATTTGATTGATGATTCTCTATTTAATACTTATGTTTATTATGTAGGCATATTTTAAAGTTAGGGTTTTTTTAAATGCAACTTCTCTCTATTCTATCATTGGAATTTCAAACTATTGTTATATATATATATATATATATATATATATATATATATATTATAAATATAAACTTTGGCAACAAAAATAATCAAATGAAAATTTCTTTACTGCAAACACAAGAAATGAGACAGGGCTAAAAATGTATTTAATCGCTTTCACATATTTATTTTATAATTTATTCTTGAATTTAAAATTATGCATACAGAATTATATATTAAATGCAGAATTTAAATCTTTCCTTGTCTTTCCATTTCCAGTATGTAAAGTGGGCCACAGTAAGAATGGAATATTTGCTCTAAAAATGAATTTTAGAGACACAGACTTACTTTTATCTAGCAAAGAAAAACTAAAGCATGAATAAAATATCGCATTTTAAATCATTAAGTAAGGCGAAGAAAAATAAAAAAGCAACGCATAAATTTAATAGGGAATATCTCCTTCATTGTTTTAAATATAATATGTTTAAAAAAATTATATATTTTACAGATTTAATTTAACTTGTCGTTAGAAGTTATATCATGTTTAACCTTCATTGTAATATTTAATTTAATTCACATGTATATTTATAAAATTGCAAAGGTTCTAAAGAAAATTCTAAAGAAAGAACACAAAAAATAATAATACAGAATACAGCTGTTTCGCTTATACGCTGGATCCCCCTCGTTAGTGTTAGAGAACCAATAAAAACAAAGTCAAAAATACGAAATGGGCATAAAATGAAGAAACAGGGGGTTTATTTACCACAGTCTTGAACTAAGAGTCCTCTCAGGTGGATTTAATTCTGGACTTATGTATATAAATCCCTCAGTTTCTTCTATTTGAGCCCATTTCTAATTTTTAATATTAGTCACTTCGTTCCCGGGTTTCAATTAAACTGTATGTCGCACATGTGGTTAACATTTCCTTTTTATCTTTCTTAAACATAAAATTAAATTTGCTAAGGATACGGCAGGTGTTTTGATTCAATTGCCCCTTACCTGAATCTCCCCTTAACTTTTATACCTCTCACACCATTCGTTCAGCAAATATTTGGATGACTCCGGACTTTACTCTGTACCCTGTATATAAAAAGAATTTATCGATCACACTAAAAACGACTGAAACGATAGAACCTGACAAAAAGGAATTTCTTATAATTATTGGGAGCCTCACAAAACAGGAACTGGGAAACCTAAACGATTTTCGAAGCTTTCATCGAAGACCAGCATTCCTAAACGCACCTCAAAGAAAAATAAGTGAAAGCACCCACCCCTCCCTTCTACAGCTCTCCATTTTTCTTGGAGAGTTTTTCTTCGGTTGTTCGTAAGAAACCGCCCCCTTTTCACGTCTGATTTAAACGCATTTGAGGCGATGTTTAAGATCTCCCCTGGGGATTGAGCAAACCGGAGAAAACATTATTGACTAAAGCACTTTTTTTTCCCTTGCTGCTTTTACTTTGAGCTACACCAGTCTTCGACCATGGAGTCTTCAACAACTGATTTTTAACCCCCCCTTTCTCGCTATCCCTGCGGGGCGATCGAAAATTTCCCCAGAGATCACTTTTTCCCTTTAGAGGGATAAAAAATTGTTCCCTAGGTGTTGGAGTTCAGCCACTTCAGCTCACTCGAAATCTCCATACTGCATCAAGAAAAGTAATTTTAGCAAATCAAATGAGACAAGTATGCCACATAAGAATCCCAAAATTGCCTAACCGTCGAATACTTTTTTCGGTTTAAACTTTTTCTGTTGTGTGGAGAACCAGGTACATTTGTTGTATATTTCTGTTATGGTTTAAATTATTAGCTTAAGAGTTTTTTATCTTTCAAACGTTTCTTTTATTCAATAGTTTTATAATAATGAGGAATAACGTTTTGGATGAATTTAATTTATGAAATAAAACTTTTACTACAATGGATGACTTCATCATCATATCAGAAGTAGTTGTTTCTGATGCTTCGATCGATTCATCCGTCGGCCTGATAACGTGAACTTAAAACGCTCTTGAAACGCATAAGAAAATTAATATCCTACAATTCGCGGTGAAAAGATTAAGGAAATTATATTAGTATACTAGTAATTGTCGTTGTAGATTGGTACACAAATCCACCTCCTTCTGCAGTCCGACGTCCACCTATGCAAAATTATACGTCCTATAAATAACACTACTTAATAACAACTACACTACAAATAATAAACACTACTTAACAAAACACTACTTAATAACACTACTAACAATAAACACTACTTAAATGATGACTTAATTATTTATAAGAAAATATTCCTTTCTCTTAAAATTTTCATTTACAATTTCACAATCCTTACACATTAGGTTTCAATCTAACCTGGAGAAGAAGAGTGATGGCAGGGCAGAATCTTTTATAATTAATTGATTATTAAAACGTCCTTTTAGGAAATAAAACGGGTACCTGTTGTTCCAGTACAGGTTTCAGAATCAATTGTAGGAGTCATCTTGAAGAGGGTCATATTTAGGTGGCTAACTTTCTTCTATATTTAACTCATACTGACATCTATTTTAAAGCTGCTATACTATGTTGAACTCATGACAATTTTTTACTCATCTCTCTCATATCTCTGAATTTTTGTGTTGCTCTTCAACTGCTGTCGCTGGCTCCTCCTTTATTCCGCCTTCATTGCATTTTACTTTTATAGTATATAACATTATGTTGATATGTTCTGCCTAATCAAGTACTTGAAAATTTAAGGAATGTTTTCATAGTGAGCCTAAAATCAACAACTTTCAAATCCTAACAATACGTTTGTAATAAAGATCTTGCTGATATTATAATTCAATAAGAGAAGCATCTAGAAGATTACTTCTATAAGGTAGTACAGACGCAATAACGGTTGTTATATATTTGGTAGAGTTTTAAAGAGCTGTTAGAATTAAAGTCATATAGGTATTTCTTTGAAATGTGTAATTTTAACATATGTGAAAACAGAATGCTGCTCACATTTTCTGCTTTTGTTGTCAAAATCTAGCGATTGTACTAAAGCTCTTTATGTTCCTATCATTATTTTTAGTGTATTAAAGATTTACTCAATATGTCACTATTTTCCCTATGGAAAGAAGAAAAAGTGTTCCCCAAGTAGCCAGAATTCCCTTTCTTCTAATCTTTCCAAAAGCTTTGGAATTTATTTTTTATTCTTTTCTTTATGAAGATCTATTGAAGAGGAGTGTGCGGGCAAAATGGCTGTAAGCATGGCTATTGTTAATTCTTTATAAATGGAATTTCACGATAACTGATAGTTTTTAAAGAACACATCGAAAAATCGTAATCTTTTTATCCGTCACATAAAGCATTATAATTGAATCAGATGGACTCCCAATTGTTATAGCCACGTGTTTATTGGTGTAAAGTTCATGACATATATATTTGCATCGAACTGCATAGTTTCTCACTGTTTGTAATTTATGATTTTAAGATGCTTTTGTTTTAGGTGAATTATAATTTATCAGGCGAACAAATATATATATATAAAATTACAATTTTCAAGGGAATTAAATTTTAAGGAATACAAAATTTAAATTTTTATACGGCCTTCGTACAAAAACATTTGCAATGAGTAAAATGTGCCCCATACACTAATAAATTGATGTACAAAATTTCAGCATTTTATCATAAAAAGTCCCAGAGATATGAAAAAAAATATCTTGACTTAAACCACTTTTTGATGCATCGACATGTGTTCTCAGAGGAGAAAAATCACGTCGGCAGATCGCGTTTCAGGGATCATACACAAATTACGAAGAAAACAATGATTACATAAATAAATAATAATTTTGCTATTTACTGGTACAAAAGAATCTACACAGTATAGAAATAATAACTTTACACAAAGATGACAAAGCTTGCTCAAAATGTTTTCCATCTATACCAAAGATCCATTAAAGATAAGAGGCAGATTTTGCCTATTAAATATTTCTGCATTGCGTCATTGTCACTTGTTGTAAACATTTACATGTTAATTTGCGATTAATCACTCACCAACTTTGTTTAAACATATCTCTGAGACTTTTTATGATAAAATGCTGAAATTTTGTACATCACCTTATTAGTATATGGGGGACATTTTACTCCTTGGAAATTTCTTTTGTACGGGGGCCGTATAAAAATTTAAATTTTGTATTTCTTCAAATTTAATCCACTGAAAAATTTTTTCGAGTTTATAATATTCTGTACCTTTTTTTACGCAATTTTTTAATTCATTATATATTTCTAAGATCAATATTTAAGGAATAAAAGCCGAGGTCAATGTTTTTGGGACACCCTGTATATATATATTAAAGAAAGAATTAATTGGATAAATGAAAATGAAAGAAACAAGAGTATAAAAAATAGCTAAGTTTTCCAGCTAACAATGCGATAAATACAAAAATCCGGTAATACCGAAGTACCGGTATTTTCATATCAATACCGATACTAAAATATCAAAAGATTTTTACTGGAATATCGGTTTACAGGATCCTGCGATATCGGTATTGTATAACCTGCATTATCAAATTCACTATATTACACATTACTTTAGACATTTTCATATTAAAATATTGATTTTTTTAGCTTCCCTGGAAATGCAAGATTAATATTTTCAAATAATTTGCTGTGTTACTCTGACAGAGTTTTATAATATTTTATTATTTTGTTTTTATTTTATACATGGAAAATAAATATTTTATGAATGTGTGAAAAATACCTTTTTACTTTATTTCTAATGCGTTGAATTTTTATAACTATTCAGGCCCCATTCTCCTTCAGGTAAGATTCTTTATTTGATGAGATATCACTCTGATTCATAAGTAGATTGCATACTTGCTTAATTTACAAATTTACAAGGTAAGAAAAATATGTCAGTCTTTATTTATTATAGTAAACAGAATGTCGTCAGAGGCTTATTTAAAGCTTATTTTTTTCTTGGATGAATATATAACTCGAGCTAACTTAGCACTACGATAGGCAATAGATCTCCTGCAACCCAATGCACTCCCAGCAAATTCTATGTATGAAATGACACGAATCTGCCAGAAAGGGGTGTCCCCTCCAAAAAAAGACACTCCCATTGCAGAAAACAGAATCCATGGACCAGTTTCGCTGTTATTATTCACTCATCAGCATGCAATAACCATTAACTGCAATTTCAACAAGAAAACTTGCTATTTGTCGCAATTTTTCGAACTTGTATGGGAACTGACAATTTCAGTCCTTCCGCGTAACTGGTATTATATTCGTTCATAATTTTTCTCGGGCTACACTACACGAAGTTGCATAAGGCCAACTTCCAAGTCACAAGAACCCGCAGAAAGAGGTGTTCCTGAAAATAAGGAATACATTCCCGCTGCCGATAACTGTTATCTGCAATGGATGTGTCTTCCTTATTATGGGAAACACCTCTTTCTATCGAGTTCTTGTCATTTTGAACTGTTCATTACTTAAGTTAACTACATTACTTGAAAATGTTAATTTGAAAAGCTTTTAAATTGTCACGATAAAAGACCGCCAAGATCAAAGTCAAGATAGACGTGCATTTAGTATAATCCTTTGCGGAAGGAAACTCAAACGAAGGTTAACAAACGCAAACGAAGTCAAGTTCAAAGTCAAGATCAACGTGCATGTTTATATAATCCTTGTGGAAGAAAACTCAAAACGACGGACAGAATTCCAACAATATTGTCATTGATCTTTTTTTTAATCTCTGCTTTTGAGATTTCATATTCTTTAATATGAAGATATATTTTAGAGTGCTTTTTTTTGACATTATAAGAAAAACTACACTGAAAAGAAATAACGTAAATATCCAAACTATTAGAAATTTGTATAGGATCTTTAAGAATAAAAAACTTAAGTTTATTAACATGTGTTTCTTCAATTCTATGGGGCTTAAAAAGAAGAAAGAATTATCGTAATTGTTAATATGATTAATTCATTTATCCTTTCAAATTCTTTTTGTTGATATTTTAGTTTTCGTACTTATTAATCTTGTTAATTCTATCGGAGTGGCTTATGCCGATTTATGAGCAATAGCTAGGCCATGCAACTTAACAATATATTTAAAAATTATTTTATAAAAATTCAGTAAACTGAACCAAAATTGTAAAATTATTCAAAGAACAGATGGACAAACTCATTTTTAAAGTCTAAAGATAATTTGATATCTCATTTACAAAGCGACAAGTCAAAAACTTTGCCTTTACAATGGTCAATATGGCGGAATCCATCCATGATGTGGATCGTCTTTTAACACTTGTTTTAAACAGAAACTAAACTCCATAAGTAGTTTAAGCACTTCACACCCTATTAGGTACCCCACCCTGTTCGCCATTACACATGTAAGTTTTATATCCCATTGGAAGATATAAAACGTCCATATGTAATAACGAAAACATACGTTGAACTAGAAGAAGTTGGAATTCTGTTGTTAACAAAATTTATTTATTAGACAGACGCAAGTCTTAAATAGACTTAATACCATAGCAAAAAGCCTTAATCCGCCACGGCAGGTATTTTAACTGGAAGGGATCACTGAAATCTAGCCTGGGATCACATTGTCTAATGAACTTCGCATTTCGTGAACGTACTGGAACAAATCTCTACATAACTGTTGCAAGATAAAATGATGCTGCCTGATGTCATGTTTGATAACTGGAACCCGATAATGAAGCTTCGAACTTACTTAACGACATGAACGTTACGAGTATTTCTAGGTAATTTAGAATGAGGATTTGCTTCGCTTAATACGTTACTTTTCACGAATATGAAAATAATTCTTTTGTCAGTAATACTGGTGATACGCTTTCGTGCAGAGCTGGGGGACTTATCAAATGTATTCCCTTATGGGATTAAGATGAAAATGATAATTTACGTATGAAAATATAATATATCTGTGAATTAAGTCTTTTAATATGGCGTGCAGGTAAAAGCCTTATTTGGATTCATAATTTCGAATAGTTTGTGATCGGGTTTAGATTCATTTTAACATAATAGATAATTAAGCAACAATTGGATTCCTTTTTGAACCGTATTCCGCTAACGTATTTTGCAATACAAGTGAAAGTTGCAATTATATTTTAATATATTCATATACAAAACAATTGTTGTTCACATTTGAGTGTATATTATTTAAATAGATATGCATAATTTAAAATGAACTGTAAATCGACGTGGGGTAATAATTTCGAATATATATATATATATATATACATATATATATATATATATATATGTAGTATGGATTTTTCTCATAGCTCCAATATTTTACTTTTAGGCCATCTGCTTGCCAAGGCCGGAAACAAGTTAGAGTTTCGGATTTCTCCGCATCCGGACTATCATTTGTGCTTGGAAGGGATGCCAACCCCTTTGAATTAGGGCGCAGTGGGGCCAGAGGTTACGTGGGGCTGAAAGTATTGATGGTATCTCAAGGGGTCAGTTTGTCCAATAGTAAGATCCCTGGGCGTTGTTCTTGAGCCCAAGGGCCAATCAAGAAAGGTGTAGGCGGGTGTCAGTTGGTCATGGTTTTCAGTTGGTTTTCGAAAAGAGAGAGAAGTTCGGAAGAGCAAGGGGAAGGTTTTTGGAGATATAAGTGCGAGGGACCAAAAAAGATTCTGATGACGATGGGTGAAAGCGGACCAGCCCCGTGAGAGACAGCCTGAACCACGCCACTGCAATCGCCAATCATGGTAGGCCCTTTCCAATATACAGTTCTCCTTGAGTGTTTGATCTATATATATATATATATATATCTCTTTAGACACCCAAAATACCTTTCACATGTCACGACTAGAGGGTGACATTTTAGAGAGACTGTGTTTTAGAACAAAGGGTAATTAATAGTAATTTGACGGAGAAGAATTTTTATACATGCAAAGTACCTTTATATATGATGTGTTTGTTTTCATTGTGTTTAATAATAGGTGTTAATAAATGTTTTGTTTTTTTAAATTTATTTCTAGATGTCCTCATTTCCCATTAAAGTCTAAATGTAATTTTTTGTCGATCACGGCCACCTTCCGCGTCCCGGACAAGATGTGTGATATAATACCACTCAACAATATATATATATTTAAACCATCACCCTTAATTCGAATTTTTCTAATTTTGGATTTTTTTTCTTTGGTTCCGAAGCTGATACAGATTGAATGATACCCACATCATGATTATAGCTATAGTGGAAATGCTCAATAATTTTAATACATCACCTCTTCTTCACTCGCTCAGTTCACTGCATATTATATAGATGACCACTATTTTTTTGGGTATGGTTCTTTTAGAGGAATACTGTAGATGAATATTTATTTGAAACGTATTTTGTTATATCTACTATTTCGTTCAAACAAATTGTTTCCAAAATATAATTGTAGTTAAAATTTAGTTTTTTTTTTTAAATCGGTTTGTTATCCATTCAGTTGAAAGAATAATAGTGTATGATGTATATTATTATCTTTAATTTGGAATAAATAAAAGTTCTCTTCTTTAATTCCACAGAACTAAAAATAATCAACTTTGTGAAATTCAATTTCAGTAATATTAAGAAATATGATTTCTTCTGCAAACTTTTATTTCTCTAGCTAAAAAAGAATATTGCTTTCGTGTTGGAAATAATTTCAATTAAGTTGAAGATCTATAAACGTTTCAATGGAGTTAAGATGTTGTATTAAAGTGGAAATAGCATATACTTTGTTTTGAAATTATTGCCTTGTTGGGAGCAGTATGCAGTTGTCTTTATCGGCAAATATATAATATTGCAAATCATTGTACTGAAATATCTCAAAAAAAATTTTAAATCGACTGATACAAAATGTAATCGGAAACATGATGTTGAACTTATGTTGAACAGTTACCTTATGCAGAACAATGTCTTATGTTGAACAGTTACCTTATGCAGAACAATGTCTTATGTTGAACAGTTGCTGTAGTACATATAACGTACATTTCTATTGGATCCGGTGTGCAAAATTTGTCGTGTTATATTTTAATATGTAAAATTATTTAACTATTAAAAAAAAAATGTTTCGGTGTGTTTATTTTCTGTCGAATAAATATTTTCAAGATAATTCAAGCCTCTTTGCGTACAATGTGCATTTACATTACACACGTGTTCCGTTTACATTGGATGCCTACTTTTCCAAGTTAAGATATCATTTTAAAAGATAAATTTCCTCCCACTTGTAATTAAGTCATTTGTTTCAATATTTACCTTTAATATTTAAGTTGAAAATGTAATTTCGATTTAGTAATATTTGTTTAATATGGTGTTAATAACAAAATAGAAGCAGTTTATTATTTTTATATTTACAGTTAGTAAACTGTCTTATAATTATAAATTAGACTTATGTAGATGTTATTGATCCGTTTTGTTTGCATTAAATAAATTGTGTTTGAGTAAAGTTTTTTTTCCGTATTTAATAAACGTATTTCTACTGAATTTGTATAAGCAGATCTCAGTAATCTAATTAAAAAATGTCGAATTAATCCGGGGATAATTAACATTAAAAGCAGTAACTTGAAAATCAAAATAAACACTCTTAGTTAATATATTACATGCTAAATGTATGGATAATTAGGACATGTTTTTGCAAATAAAACATATAATTTAGCATGCTGAAAATTTTCTGTCAGTTTTTTAGTTTTGAAAATACTCATGAAGGTAATTGCATGCTAGGGAATCGAAAAATATCCATCATTCAAACAACTTAGAAAGTGAACTTCCACTGTGCATCGCTGGTATTGAATTAAACAATAAACATTTAAAATATATCTATAATATTGTATCTATATTAAAACCTATGTGTGTATGTATATATGTATGCATGTACATCTTATTCTGAAACCAATAATCGACTTAGCACCACGCGGTTATTTTCTAAAAAATAGAATTCAATCCAAGGAATTGCAGTAAAATTTCGAAAATTCAAAAATTTAATAGATTTTTAAATATATTCGAAAAAAACTTTAAAAAAGCGATAAAAATACGTCATAAAAGACTTAATTCTTTCCTCAATTTTCAATCTGCTATCTCAATTGCTTTTTTAAACATGAGCAAAAGCTGAAAGAGAAGCTCAAAGAGAGCTGAAGAACAAGAAAAGCTGAAGAGAAGCTGAAGAGAAAAGCTCAAAGAGAGCTGAAGAACAAGAATTAACAAAATGTCGGTGGTTTTTTTCTACAGATTTTTAAATAGCAGAAAAATCACAAGGAAATCACAAGGTGACCCATTTTAGAAATGTTAACTCACACTTCAATTTTAGAGCTGCAATCTGCTTTTCATTTAATTGAAGCTAAAAGTTTCAGTTTTGTTGCTCAAGCATTGAAAATTTACAAGTCGATAGTTTCATTGTTATAATACGATAGTTTTTAAGTCGATAGTTTCTTTGCTACAGAATTTTTAATTCCGGAACGATGAAAAAAAAGTTGTCTTTAAAAAAACTAAATAGGTACTTAACTAGAAAATCTATCTTCTAATACTATCTTCTAATGCGTAATAGAATCTCCATTTCTTTTTTAAATTACAGCTAAATATATTTCAAGGGCGCCATGTATAAAAGTTTGAAAAAGTCCTTAGTTCTTTTATATGAATTTTCAAAGTTTTTTTAATACAATTTTAAAGTAAAAATTTTAGTTTTTGTACCATTTATCGAAATTTAACCTTTCATTTTTTGTAAACGATGTTGCCATTTTAAAGGGAGTAATTTTTAAATCATTTAAACTATTAAAATTATTTTATTATTCAGATTTTTAATACTGAAGCCATCGTTGAGACTTTCACTATTTTTGGGGAGTAACGGCATGAGTAGCCCTGGACTGAGACTTTTGTAAAACATTTGCGCATTATAAGTATAGGATATATAAAAACTGGCTTGTTTGCAGAAGGAAGTGCAATTGGTCGAACGATGCTGTGATTGTTGAAATTATGATATAATTTTTGTTCATTATAGGGGGATAATTTTAATTATAACCCCTATTTTTTCATCAATGTTTTGATTTAGCTTAGCCACTATAGTTTCGATTAACATGGATTTTTCACTGTTATTTAAGGATTACACAGATTGCATGAGAAAACTTCATACTTCTTAAGGGAGTATCATGCTAGAGCTAAATGCTAGAACGTAAATGTTACAACTAGTGGTCAATTTTCTACTCTGCAATGACACCAAACTTTCGTTAATTTAGGTAACAATTTTACCAATTCCTAAATCAACATTAAAAAATGTGAGGTAACCTATATTTTCAAATGAATCCTTCACTTTTCGAAGATCACATATATTTCACTTTAGCTATGGCAATTCTCAGGTTTCTCCAGATGTATGTGGAGCTTCGGTCTTCCAAGTATGATGACATAAAATACGGAAGAGTCTCTACTATGAAAGGTGTTGGAAAAGCCCCCGATGGTAGCAAAAACTCGCCTTCATTCGCAGTCGCGTGATTGTTGTTAATACTGCCGAAAGCTTTAACTGCGTGGATTACAACGATATTCCTCAGTCATCTTAAATAATAAAAGGCTTTTTATTTTCGTACCGTATATATGAGACTTTTATATATAAAATAAATAATTCCAAATATAGATTGCGTACCGAGTAAGAGATTAAAATAGGGTTTTCCAATATATGGGGGGGGGGACTTTTAAACATGCAGATCGCGTGGATATAGGTTGCGGTACGGAGCAACGCAAGCATTAGCAGCCTACGCATAGTTACATGGCCGCTACGCGGGCAGCACGGTATATGATCTATTCGTCCATTTGACGGAAGAGTAGTCGCTACGTATGCTTAAAGGACACGTTTTAAAGTTATTTCAAAAAGTAGCTTTGATGTTTTCAGAAGTCGGCTAGTATTAAATAGCTCTAAAATGCTTCTTTGCCTCTGGTATATGCATTGTATTACTTTATCACAATAAATTGCTAATGCAATAAATGCAATTTTAATATATATCCAGTGCACTATATGATATATATTAGTTTTGCATATATGTTGGGTTTATATTGTATATGTATTATTATGAAAATAGTTATATGATTGTATAAAGATCCAAATGTATAAATATTCATTATAATATATATTCATTAATAATATTGAGGTTTGGAAACAAAAACTAAAACATTTTTTTTTCAAAAAACTACAGATAAATAAAGATGAAAATAAAGTGCGAACATTTAGAAACGCATTTAAAGAATGAAAACACTTTAGGGTGTATGTGCATTTTAAAACTTCTTCTGCAGTATAGAGAAAATAGCTGTAATGATCTTGCGCTTCCTCTTGCAATACTCTTACTAATGTATGATTTTAACATTTCAGTTTTCTTCAAGAACTTTTTATTTTGAGTATTTTTAATCAATTTAAAAAGGTCACGTTTGTGAAACATAAAAATCTAAAAGTTTCTTCTAAAAGTGTGGTAGAAAGATTCTTTAATTTCAAAATGTTACTGGGAGCAATTTAAAACTCAAACTACTCTGCTAACTCACACAACTGAAGTGCACTTTGTTAATTTACTATGAAAATTAGTGAAGATGATAAATTATTTGCAAACACCTTACTCTAGATTAATAAATATATCTGCCGAAGGCACTGTTAATTTATTTAATTTAAATATTTAACAAAATATATTTTTCAAAAAGCATGAAACATTTGGCTGAAAAACATTAAAGTGCCTATAAGGTAATACATTGCTTCTTAAGTGTTTTACATTATTTAAATATTTTATGTCATGCTATTTTCACCCTAAAATAAACTTTTTGGTAAGAATCAATGTAAAAGTCAATTATTTTTTTGTCGAAGATATGTACTTTATCAGACATACGCTTTCACTTTATATTTTATTGAAATTTTAGTAAAAGCAAGACATTTGTAAAACGGCATGTCATATTTTCGATTGAATATATTCTATTGAAGACATGTATTAGGAATTCTGGTCCGTACCTCACTGATTAACTTTGCGTAAATCAGTAAGGTACGGGCCAGGATTCAGTATTAAAAAACTCTACCTTTTAGGGCATTCATAAAGAGCGATTTCAAATTTTAACGTCTCTCCTTGTACCATTCAAGAGATCAAAAACCTTCTTAGAAGACAATTAAACTATTCTTATCTATCTTTGGGGACAATTAAACTATACTATTAACTTAGCTTAAAAACTTATGACCTTGAGTATGGAAGTTGATTTGAACTACATTTATCACTCCGGACGTAGATCATTAGTTACATTTTAAGCATTCTATCAGGATTTTTAAATATGTTGCACTCAACCGTGAATATGAATTTAGAATTGTGTTTTCGTCCATTAGCTCTAGGGTGTTTTCGAAACCAGAATTCAAAAGTTTTACATATTGTACATATTGTTTACGATAACACAAATAGCACAATTTCAAGGTTAAAAATGTATTTACAAATGCAAGACAAGTTGAATCAAGCCCGATATATGCTCAATTTGGGCACATTCGGATTAGAACATTTTTTATGCCAATCCGCTTACTTAGAAATACGTTATTAATCACATTTTAAATTATTTCTTAATAAAGTTTGATTTTATATTATTTTTCCAATTACTATATCAACATATAATTTTTCAAAAGCTAACCTTTTCTCTTTCTTAATGAAGATCATATCTGGTTTAAATAAGTAAAAATTGCTTTTCAATGCTACGTGCTCAAAATTTTAAAGATATAAATTTTGAACTATATGCTAAGGCTCTAAGCGTTTTGAGCGTTTTAGAACGGGAAGTAACATTTAAAATATTTTAATATATGGATTATATTACTTATTGAGGACGTTAAATATTGATAATTGCCAATTTAGAGTTGCGCGAAATATAAGTTAATTGGATACGTCGAAATAGTCTGTATGTTGTCAACTAGAAAAGCGCTAAATGTACAAATGAACGATAAAACTACTGTGCCGTGGGTCTTAGACATCATTTTTTTACTGTGAAAGAAATGAATTCTTTACATTATGTAAGGAACGTCATGTGCTGCCCACATCAGATTTTTCTTCACATTTTCCTGCAAATGATTTTTTGAAAAGCAAATCGATCCTTATTATTAAATATTTTAATGTTTTTTTAAGCAATATCAATGCTTTTAAAATTTGTACAAATTTTAATTTTTATATTATGAGCGATGCCGGATATATCTGGTAGTTGCAAAATAAATTACAATGTTAGGAATATTTTTGAGTTTATTTTATGGCATTTCATGTATTTCGTCTGTATGGACGTAAATGCGTTGGGTATGTTTTATTACGCAAGTTTATGCAGAATATCATGATTTTGCATAATATGGAAATATCCTGATTGGGCACAATACAGAAATGTCCTGATGATGAATATATATTGATTGGGCATAATTTGGAAATATCCTGATTGGGCACAATACAGAAATATTCCGATGATGAATGTATCTTGATTTCGCACAATATAGAAATATCTTGATGGTGAATATATATTGATTGGGTACAATACAGAAATATCAAGATAATGCAAAATATCATGGTTGTGTACAATACAGAAATATCAAGATAATGCAAAATATCATGGTTGTGTACAATACAGAAATATCATGGTTGCGTACAATACAGAAATATCCTGATTGTAGAAAACATCATGATCGTACACAGTACAATAATACACAGATTACACAAAATATGTTTGGTCACAATATACCGCACATCACTAGTGGTATAATGTTATACATGCAGCTTCCCTGTATTCATCAAATACGAAGAAAGTTTGTATCATACAGACAGATTTATTTTCATAACAGGGATATTTCTCCTTCCTATAAACAACCAATTTATTAAATTTACGCTCTAACAATTATGGCAAAGTAGCAGACTCCCCGAATGTTATTGTTCACGAGGCAGTTGCTTGGAAGTTATGGCGGGAAAAGGGTTAGTTTCCTTCTTTGGTCATCTGCATGGACATTGAGAACAATGAGCCATTGTGACAAAAGGACACAAGACAGCGACATTCCGCAGTAATGACGCGTGGCTGGCTTGTGTATTGTATCATATGTTTTCTTACCTCGACATTAATGACATCAGAAAGCATTTAATGCCATTGTTGGTGTTACTTTGTCCAAAACATTGGTTTGAAGTTCAGGGTACTCTAAATATGTGATATATATTTGATAGATGCACGCATAGGACTGTTCTTTTCATTATAAATACAATTAGATTTCGATTATCCGAATTAAATCGGAACGAAGTGTCACAGAAAATTAAAGATAATAGGACAGACACATATATAAGGAAAGTAATAATAATGCAGCGTACAACGGTTTCGAATATGAACCTGATCCTCGTGGTCAGTGCAGGAAGAACAACAAACCCTTAGTAAAAAAGACAAAATGGAGGCAAATAGAAAAAACAAAGGGATTTATATACTCATGACCTGGATTAAAAGTCCAGCTGACAGAGCCAATTAGAATGAAAAAACAAGTCCGATCTACGTCGATCTATGATCTTAACTTCTTTGATTTTTTATTTAAAATGGAAAGTCTCATATAAAAATAATATAATTACTATGTTATCAAATATATAAACCCACAGTAAATACTTATAATCAGCAATAAGTAAATATAAATATTTAGGAGTAATTACTAGTCGTACTAGAGATATTGAATGTTTCACTTTTTCACATGGACCATTATATTTATTGAACAAATTCTTTGATTTTTTTTATTTAAAATGAAATGTCTCATATAAAAATAATATAATTACTGTATTACCAAATATATAAACCCACAGTAAATACTTATAATCAACAATAAGTAAATATAAATATTTAGGAGTAATTACTGGTCGTACTAGAGATATTTTCCACATGGACCATTATATTTATTGAACAAATTCAGCAAACTGAATGAAATTTGGATCAGTTTAAATAAGAAATAAAAATCAGTTGAAGACTGATTTTCAGATAATTCGGACGAAGATAAAGCTTTCGAAATGTTGAAAAAATTTCTGAATATTATAAAAAGTAAATATCTTAATAGATAATAAACTGGATTATAACGTAAAATGCAGCACAAATAATGGTAAAACTAACACGTTTCAATAGATTTCCTTCTGCACTGCAACAACCATGAACCAGAAAGCCTAAATGAGCGCATACTAAGACGATCAAATTAAAGACAACTTTATTTACGCTGCACCTTACGTCGTGATCTAGTTTATTATTTATTGTGTTTGTTATTATTTGTATTTGTTTATTATTTATTGTCACGTTCTTTACGTATGTAAAAATGGATTTCAGATATAGCTATTTTATATGTAAGTTTTTAGAAGCTAATGACATAATTTACAGAACGATACAATGTGCTTTTCTCAAGAAACGGCACATTTTTTTTTACGTGAAATATAAAAAATCATAAAAAAATAAATATCGTCAACATTATAAAACGAATGCGTTCTTTAAAGTACTTTTAACCAGCAATAAATGGGCAATATTAATTAGTAGTTATAACAAGCCGTTCTTGGAACAGAGACATTCTTTCCAAAGGGAGAGCGAAATCTCAAATTAACCAAGCTAATGACATAAAATTTGGTTTGCTTATTTTAATCTATATCAATTAAAGCCTTATAGTTTTCAATGCATATTAATTATATATAGATAAATGAAGCAACATAAAAGATAGCATGAACTATCCAAAGTATTAATTTACTTTTAAAAACTAAATCCCCAAAATAGAAAGGATATATTATATGGGCATGAAAAAACTCCAACCATCAGAAGTAATTCTTTACTGTTTGTATTTATTTCATGCCGTTAGAAAATATTTTTTCCGTAGTTTCTACTACACACTAAGGGACAGACATTGGCAAGCATCGGTCATAGACCTGTTTTGTCACGGAGCGGGAAGGGAGGGGCGTGACTTTAAAACTCATCTTGTGCTTGTGAGACAGCCCTATTAAGTAAAAACTAGTCCAAATGGAGTTTATGGATGGTGTTCAGTTTTTAAAATAAAGGGCTTTTGGGGGGAAATGGAACATAAACTCCCATTTTATAAAATGTTGGTCGGTCACGATCCAAAGTGTCATAAACTTTCTTAACGTATGAAATGATGTTTTGGTACAACAAAGTGGGTCGTTGAAAAAATGGTTTAAACATTCTTCAAGTTGAATTAAATGGAAGTTGTGTTGTGGTTGTGTAATCGACACTGTTAGGTCTTTACGTTACAGGCTAAAAATCTACGACCCGTTGGCAGAATCCGGCCCTCGAAATGAATTTATCCGACCTCTGGAAATTTTGACAAAAAATACTGAAAACGAATAATTTCATAACTTTTTGCGTTACGGGTTCTTATATAACCCGCGGGCAGAATCCGGGCGTCAGAATGGATTTATACGGTCTGTGCATAATTTGACAACAAATAATGAAAACACATAATTTTAAATTCGAATACTAAAATGATGTGTAATCTGTAAGGAGTACACAAAATATATTTTTCAATAATTTACGGCAAATGGAGGTACAGGTTCTATTCTATAATACACAGTTCTATTCTTTGTTGCTATAAATTAACTATAGCAATAGAATTTTGCAAGGAAAATTATTACTATTTTTGAAAGCAGTTATATTTGTAAGCAATCAGTCTCTAGACTGAAGTATATTAAATCAAACAATTACTAGAGATTAACCAGTAACCATTTGAAATAAATAAAATTTTGTATTACATATTTGACACAAAATATTGTTAAAAATCATTCAGACATCCACAAAACATGTAGATTTTTTGCGTTAGTGGTATTTTATTATGTAGTGTCATCCGTTAATATGTAACATTTTTCTGCTCAATTGTTTCTTAACATAACAGAATATAAATACTTACTATTATTATTTTTACTGTGCATATTACTGAAGAGTCGCATTTTTTATCAGTAAAAATCCATGGTAGTGGTATGTGTGTGTATGGGACTGCCACTACTCGGTAAACTAACCGAATCTTGAAAAATTAAAAGCTAGCTACAGTAACCAGTACTTTTCATATAATGCATGTTTACAGTGCCTTCTACTTTTGATAAATTTAACTATTTTTTGCTGCTAAAAAGTTTTCTTTAATACAAATCCTTTCAGTGCAAACAGCATTGCAATTTTCTAGTCTGGGTTCTTTAATAAATTTTCAAAAGTCAACAAACTTCACCGTTAATCGGTATTTCTGAACGGATATATCAACTTATTGTCAAAATAAACGTATATGCCAAGCATAAATAATCGATTTAATTGCGTTAATTTAAGGGTGTTAAATATATGTAAATACTTCACAAAAATCTTAATTTGGAATCCGTACCTCTATTCAAAACTACACCAAAATACACGAAATATCACCAATACAATCAAATAAAACATGAAATGAAATGACTGAAAATTAAAGGATCTATATAAGATTATTTAGAGAATATAACGCTAGGGAAATGGGTGCAATAAGCTCTTTTTGGGATTTACACGTAAGTGGGGATTAAGTTTAGGTGATTAAAGTGTAACCTAAGCATAGCATAAAATATTCGAATTTGAATGTGCTGCTACTGCATAAAAATAAGCAAAAATTCAATTCAAATGATGTTAATTAGATAAAAGGAATAAATGGTTTGCAAATTCCTTATCTCCAGATAAAATTCTATGTGAAACAAAAAGGTTATTTTCGAATAAAATCTTAGAAATTAACTGCTCTCGGCTATACTCTTTAATGGATTTCAATTTCCGTCTGATCACTTCATAGGATTTACAAAATATCGCATCTAAATATTGGAAATAATGAACAATGATTTGAATGAGGGCTGCTTAATTGAGCTTGCCCATTATATATATTTCCAATTTAGTAGTTTTACGATCGTTATCGGGAGGTTCCTTTCATCCCCAATTCATTCGAAACGATAAGAAAAGGAGAGCTTCGTTTCGAACACAAGGATCATAAATAACTGAAATACGAACAAATGTGAAAGGGATGATGCATAAATTGTCGGCTGTTGACTTCTGATCTTATTTTCTAATTATTTAAATATGGCATATTTAAAATATAAGAAAAATCTGAGACTAAAATGGTGATTCCAAGCTATTGCGCCCTAGTATATATAATCTCATACAATACACCACTTCACGGTTAAAAAAAATAAAACTCCTTGACAAGTACAAAAAACGTGAATATTTAGAAAAAAAAATTATAACGTGTCAAAATGGTTTGTACAAAGTCTCCACAGGATCGAAGCTGTACTTTTGGATCAAGGAAACCCTATTGAAGGGTTCTAACCTTAATTTGAAGATGGTAATAACCATGCTAGTTCAAAAAGAGCATAAGAAATATGATACATTTTAATGCTTCTAAAGGAATTAATGCCAATGGTGAATATGCTAGTTATCGCAATGATGGTGGTATTTTCCCCGCAATGCTTGTGCAAAGTATTCAATTATATTATTTTCAAAGCACCCGAAGAAAAATATTTATAAAAGAAGATCTGAAGAGTTTGCGAAATGAATATTTTAAAATATTTTCCTAGGTGCCCATTTCAAAAATTTAGATACAAAATGCTAAAATATGATTTGATCACACAACGTGATTTTTCACACATACTTTATTTTGTTGTCTCTCCCTCGTTATTTATGTTGCGCATTTACACCGAGAAACAAGGAATAAGATACTCTCAGAACTCAATTACATTTATTCACCCACCTTACAGCGTCTTTATAGCTAGCTGCCTTGCCTTCATAGAAGAGTTCAGTCCGGCATACTAGGCTAACGTCATTTCAGTGACATAATAGATTTGCATATGGCACAATTTATTTCTGTCGAAATGCGAAATATTAGTTTTATAGCAAATTCAAATACTAACTACCTATATGCCCCAACCCGAAGGTTTAAAATAATGTCAGCATAAGGTTGAAAACTATGTGTCAAAATTAAAAGAAATCTGATGTGGGCAGCACATGGTTTTCCTTTCAGATTCAAATTCATTTTCTCATTATTTCACTAGAGTTTAATTGCACAATATAACGCCGTTAATTATTGATAACTACACAGAAATTGCAGTTTTAATTTATTTTCGTTTTCATTTCACAATTGGACGTATATTTTCAAAGACAATATTACAAAATTGTAAAAAATTGAAATATATCGTGAACGGTTGGTTCTAAAAGTATGGAACTGGTCTTATTCTTTTTGTCGTCAAAAATTACGTATGAAACAAACATTTAAAGGATACATTTGAACATATGTAGTCTTTTATTTCAGATTTTGGCGTTGTAAGGAACCTCGCTGCCCCAACCGGGAACGGAACCCCCGGGTCTTAAAACTGACCAGATCATGCTCTTCCATTGAGCTACTGGGACAAAATTGCAAGCTTTTATTGTTGAAGTGGACTCTGTATTCTCCACTTTTTAATGTCAAATTGGCGTGCTATTTACAATCTGATTAAGCACGTCCTGCTATCTTTACCTCAGGTTAGTCTCCTGATGCTATTTTTATCCTCCAAGTTAGCTTCCTGCGTGGTCGTTAACCTCTGGATTCGAAATCGGTGCTCAATATCTCAGAGTCCACTGAAGCCATGTTAATAGCACTAGGGTCACTTTCAGACCTCTAACATCTTTGCACTAACCTACAGGGTTGATTTGTTCGAGCGGCATTGTAAAGAACCTCGCTGCCCCAACCGAGAACTGAAGAACCCCCGGATCTTAGAACTGGTCAGCCGACGCTCCACTGTTGAGCTATTGGAATGAAATTGCTAGCTCTCATTATCGAAGTGTGAACCCTGTAAGGTTATTTTCGGGCCATTTCCCAAAAAAAAGCAACTTTTTTTCCCGAATCGTACTAAAATCTAATCAGCGACAGAGTAATCCACAGGTAACTTATCTACAAAATTTTATGATATTTGGTCCATTAGTATTTGAGCTTAGTGAATACTTACATTGCTCAGACAGACACACACAAGGAACTCACGTTAAAAGTAGATTTTTCAACGTGTAGATCCATTAAAATCTCGAATTGCGATTTTCGACACGATTTCAATACTTTCCGTTTACATTACTATATTTTGTAGAGAAAATAATACATACACAAAAAATGGAGTACAATAAGTCATTAAGAATATAAAAAAAATCTGTTGTGATCCATTAGTGCAGGCGTGTATTTTAACCAATATTTTACTTTTAAGTAGATAAATTCGTTACAATATATTCGATGTATTTTAAGCAAGTGATTATTATAGTAATTTTAAGCAATTGATCAACTATCTCTCACTTTCTGTCGTTTATTAGAAAATGTATATTGATGCGTTTATTAATATTTATTGGTGGAGAGAAAATAGTTCTTGGTGCAAGAATATATATATTTGGTACAAAATATTATGTAAAATATGTTTCTAATTTTCCATTCTTTCTGCATATACTTTTTATATCCGTAAGGAATCTAGAATACTTCGTGTGGAGAAACATCTGGCAAGAAATCTCTGAATTTTAGTTTTCAGATTCGCATCGGCAAAAAGTTGCTCATGAGCTGTCTTGGAACAGCTTAAAAGCAAAAATTCAATATCGTTGCAGAACATGCTTCATGAATCGTCTCAGTTCCATAGAGGTTAATAGCGTCGACTCGTGAGCCAGAGATTACTGCTTCGTTTCGCCTCTGAGATTTGAGTTGTTAAAAGGTGTGAGTTCAAATGCAAGAGTAGCCGTCGTAGACAAGCGATTAATCACGAGTTATTTACCGGAAGTTACCACGAGTTATTTATTAGGGTTATGAAAATGTCGTCCACCTGAAAGTTAGAGACAGTGGATGGCTGAGGTCTGAATAATACTGCAATTTGAATTTTGTCAAGACGCTGCGATTTATGGCAGGTATTTCAATTCATGGACAGTTGCTATCCTACAACAAACAGGATGATTTCATGAATTAAACATAGTGGAGAGTATCTACAGATAATAAGCAACAAGTAAACCATTGATTTGAAATTTAGAAAAGTACTATCAACGAGGAAAAATAATCGCCTCAGTATGTCAGTGGATAGGTCATTGTCTGGCTTAACAGAAATATGTGATTTGAGTTCTCTTTTAAGAAAAGAGACAACTTGCTAATTGGTACATCTTCAGTTATGAAGATATTTGTGTATATTATGTTCGTCTTTAAATAGGAAATAAACGGATAACTTTTGAAGCAGTTTCATAATGTTATGACTATGTAATACTTCTATTAACAGTAAAAGTTGCATTGTTGATCACACACAATAGCTTAACTGCATATTCACTATGCATTGCAGGTAAGTAAAAATAAATTTAGCATAAAATAAAACTTTCGATGCATTTTTATTCGTATCAAGTATACGCAATACTGTGAATACAAAATTCGAAAAGATAAGTTAAATTGCGTTATGTAACCATAATAATGCCACCTGAACTGATCAAAAAACCACCATTTTTCATTTTGAAATATCTAGTAGAGAATTCATACCTTTATCTTGGTAGATATTTGCTTATATATCCTTTACATTCTTTACACCCTCAAATGCAGAAGGAAAAATTCCATAAGCATACTGCACTTATCTCTATCGTCGAATAAAAATAAAATTCCAGAGATACCAAAATATTGCGAACTTTAAAAACTAGTATGCTGTTAAAATATGTATTGTATGGCATCCTATGTGCCCTATTTAATAATCGAGGATGTTAAAAACCTATATTTAACTATTTTTAATGAACTTTAATGTGTAATGGCAGTTTAATTAGAATAGTTTGGGTAACGAATTATGCATTGAAAATAAGAATTTACAGTTAAGCAAAAGTTGATATTTCATAGCTGCAGATTTTCTAAAGTTTGTTTTCATATATTGAGTGCGTGTTTAATTAATAATGCCTGTTAGTTATTTCAAAAATAATATATGAAAAATGCAGGATAAAGCTACCTTAATTTAACTTTTGTTTTGATTTTATGAAATATAATGTTATGAAACATTTTGATATTGTGAAGTATGACAATATTTATTTTGATTATATAAAATCTTAACTGTTATGGTGCAGGTGGGAAAAACAATTTTTTCTCAAACTCTATAAATTATTCATTCATATATTCCTAAAGTGTGAATCTACGCATGTCATAAGTTTCATATACCTTACTCCCATAAAAAGTGCACTTATCATTCCTTATTTAAAATACATGCGAAATCTTTAACTTTTTACAATCCATATTGGCCCCTTCTTGCAAAGAAAGATTGTATCTAATAAATGGAAAAATGATTTATGTAATGAAATATGTTTGCAAGATTTAAAGCTAGAACACAAGATGTGATGAATAGCATCTGAAACAGCATGGTGAGTACTGAACTTTATCATGGGTCTCTTGAGGCAGCGCATGTTAAGTGGATATACTAGTAAAGTATTGCGATTCTGCATACACGCTAATTTATCGGAAGTACCGTGATTTTTAAATAATGCTAGAATGCAAGATATTCTGCTTAAAAGATGCCTTCTCAAATATCATAAAATTTTATTGTCAAAGTTATTAACCTCTTGTCAGTGCATCATAGTGCATCTTACAATCGATGACTTGTTATATTCCGTGAAATACTGTGATTATTCTAACCGCTTTTATATTAAAAAGTATATCCAGTTTCTCTTATAGTTAACCTAGTCGCTAACTGCACCATGCTGAAACAATGGCTCTCGTAGGATCTTTGAGGATGAAAAATCACTAGTGCGGTTAGTAGCTGGGAGGTTGGTTGTCTGAGAACAATGTTTGCTAAAAAAAAAGAGAAAAACGCCGAAAGGTGTTTTGCGTTTGACATTGCTTTTCAACTCACTGGTCCAGGTTCGCTTTCGGTCATCTCAGATTGCTACTGGGTTGACCACGAAGTCGTCTATTTGTAAACGTTGGTAATTATCCGTATAAAGGTCTTATCTCAATATACAGAGTAGCCAGAAAAGTTGTAATTAAGCCAAATGAGTTTTCAACGATGGTAGCTAGAGCTATGAATGCGAAGTATCGGTATAACAAAGCGGTGACCATACGCTACCATATGGGAATGAATCCAGTGCCCTTAAAGACAAAATTTATAACGTAACACTTATTGGAAAGAATGAGAGATACATAATAAAAGTCATTTAGAAAGTGGTAGAACATCATCAATTCAGTATGAAATGATATCTTGCAGAAACACATGGCGCATATAGAAGTTTCTAAGCATTACTGTGAGTATCGTATGCAAATGATGATGTCTGTGACGTGCAAAACCGATTCTGCAGAAAAAATATGTGTGAAAATTTATAAACGATTGTCTATCATCAGATATGTATATTACGGACAATGTGTAAAAAAATATCATAACAGGCTATTCGAATTAAGATTACTACGATATAGTTCTGTTGTATGACGAATTCAGGCGAAACGCTGTGCAAACTGCACGGTAGTATGTCTTACGATTTTCTACTGCTCTACGCTTACCCATAATGCCGATGAACGTACACCAGAGAGGTTTTTTTTTTTTTTTTTGCGACCCAGACCGTGCCCCTTACCAACAAAGGGCTTAAAGGGTGGAAAACACGGCCTGGGAAATACCAGAGAGTTTGGGAATTATAATTCTAGTGCTATATTTTACAGGAAAATAATTATCACTTCTACACTGATGACGAGAAAATGATGTGTCGAGTGCGCCCAATCTAAAGAAACAAATTGACCCAACTGTTGTATCTCTTGCGCAATTCATTCGACAATCCTGCAACTTTTTGACAAATTCCGAACCTTATTTTGCAACTTGTATATTGGAGGAAGTACAACAAAGAGTAATTTATTGACGACTTTTTAGACTCATTCTCATTGATTAAGTTTGCAAATGCTTATTTATTTGAGCAAAAAGGGAAATAAACATTTGTAGAAATGACCACAGAATGATACCACGCTTCAAATTCACTGGAAAACGAATTTACTTGTTTGAGAGAAACTAATTTACTTGTTTGATTTTTAAATGATTTTTCTAAACTAACCTTGAAATACATATAATAAAATATACCCTTTTCCTTCAACGTTTTAATAAAACTGTAGCATCCCTTCTTCTATACCTTCCTTACAGCTTTGGAAAAACCACTTTTCTCTATCTTCAAAAACCATCAAGATCAGCATCTGGCAATTAGAATATTTCGCGGACTGTTAGGGAATGTGCGGCCAATTTTAATGACTAGGGAGTGCCTTAGTACACGCATGGTATTATCTTTATTTTGCTTTTACAGATTTATGTCAAACTTTTTTCCCCAAGTTCAAGTATCGTGGGCCGAACTAAAGCGACAACCTGTAATTGCTCATCCCTGATCTATTGATAGAAACTATAGAAAGAAATTGCTTCGTCTAGATTACATCCGGTTTTAAACATATACCTACAGGAAGCATATAACTTTAGTTAATTTTACAAACAAAAGTCTGGTTAGATGTGTGTTTCTATCCTGAATACATAGTCGATTGCATTGTTTATTGATCACATTAGCGCACAAATCATAGACTCCAAATGAGTAAATAAAAACCATACCACATATAGCATCCACAGGATTCCCTCATAAGTCTTTATGCACCCCTTTAACTTTCCATTGAAGCGTTCTAGAGCTGCAAGAGTAGGGGATGCTAATAGGAAAACGACTATGGGCTATCGATTGAGAAAGCTTGCAGTGCTTATAGCGGCGATTTGAAGAAGACAGAATTCCTAACCCGAAAACAAGTACGATAGACAAAATATTTCAATTACAAAGTTCCCATGCGTTTCTGATTTAGTATGGAAAGACGTGTGGTTTGCACATAACATGTACACAGGCCAACAGAAAGCGATAGTTATATAAATATCTCGATATATTTTAGTATTTCTGAAGAAAATAATAATCCGTGTAATCAACTAGCTTTTAATTCATTTAGAATTATCGTTTTTGCAATAAAAATTATTGTATAAAAACGGCAGACAGATGACGTAGATAATTTCCCCTATTAGCTGACGTCAATTTTTATCATCTGTGTACGTGTTATGTGAAAATCGCACGTCTTTCCACACTAAATACAGAACGTTTTGCAACTTTGTAATTGAAATTTTTGACTATTTTACTTCGTTTCCGTGATAGGAACTTCAATATCTTTAATGCTCATATTCGCTTTCCTGTTAGTAGACACTGTTTCTGCAAATCTAGAACACTTCAAGAAATGGATAAATATTTATGATGGAATCCTATATAAGTGTTTACTTTATTATTTCGTTTCTTGTATTATTTGAACGGTCTGTATTTGTAGCTAAAAAATTTCCCGATATCGAGAGTTCTCTAAGCTAGAAATTCCACTGAAGAGTGATTTTAAGATTTGGTCACACTGTAGGGTAAAGCTAGATCGCTGCATCCTAGAGCAATGGTAGCAGTGCTAGAGCGTGAACTCTAGTTCCGGAAACGTTCTATATCGGTGAGTTCTGTGACTAAAGCCATTGTAGCTTTGGGTAGTCTTAGTTCATATTTAAATTTGGAGCCTGATATTTGGTTCACGTTAGAAAGCATTCTGAGTTCATTAATGTGTACAGTAATTCATTGATTATCACAGTTAATTAATCACAGCTAATAAAATCGCCATGATAATCGAACAAAATAATTCATACAAAATAACGAAATGCATTCCAAGACTACCAAAATGCTCACCATATTTTAATTATTGGGGATTTTATCTCATTTTGTTTACGCATAATTAAAAGGATAATGATAACATAGTATTTATTTTGATATTTATTACAAAGCATTAAGTTTACTGAACATATACAATTGTGTTTTCTTATAAAATAGAAATCCACTTCTTGAAAAATATTTTAACACTGAAATATGGATATATTTTCCTTCTGATTTTCTTCGAAAATCAACTTGTATGCGTTTATTTGAATTTTTTCTTATCGTAGATTCGTTAATGCCGAAACCTTTGCTTATTTTAGCTTTTCTTTCACCATGTTTGTTTCTTTTTTACATGTAATTTTTTTTATCTAAAGTAATGAGATTTAGCGATTTTTATCACAGCTACATTCCTTTTGTTTCTTTATTTTATCCATAATTAATAAGAATAAACTATGAACGTTAGCATGAATAATTTAAAATTACAATTTCGGGAGAGACATAATTGCACGCAAGGCCCAGTACGAATACACCGAGCTTGCACTACCAACTTCAACGAAGCAGAAATACGTAGCACTGCAGCTTAAAGAATCTTTTCATTGCGTAACGTTAAAAATATCGCGTTATTCGAAATTTTTAAAATAATTTAGGACATAAGATAATCCGAGAACCACATTAATCGGATCCAACATAATCAACGCATTATTATTGTATTTGTAGATATATAGGTGTGTTATGAGACTCTTTGAACTCCAATAGGTACCGTATACGACAAATACCGTACGCAAATACCGTATACGACAAAAGTTAATCGCATAATTAAAATATAGCTGGTAGCGCATTGAAGTCGCTGCAAAATTAATTAACATGTTCATAAAAGGTATTGTTTAGGATCCCAATGATTATTTGTAACCTCTTGATTTCATATAATATGATGTTCCACTTTGAATGACATAGAACATTTTGACTATACCCATATGTTACTTTCTAGAAATTCCTAACAAACCCTGCTTCGGCAAATTCGATTCGAAACTTCAAACCGCTTGTTTTGCGCGCTCCCAAATCGTGGGCTATTAATTTACCTGCTCAATATTTAAACAAAAATTATGTAAATAGATAATTTTCACCTCCCTGCACCGGTAGGACAATGGGAGAATATTATTTGAAAGTTTTTGACGCATCAACTCATCGCTGATAACGTGCAAAAACATTTGGACTCTTCGATTTCTTTTCTACTTTATCTCAAGGATTCACATTAATTCTTTACCTGTTGAAGATAAGTCGGCAATGTAAATTGCAAAAATGTTGAAAGTAAGGTAGGAAATAAGACTACGTTAATGAAATTGTCTTCCCATTAATTTTCAAAAAGTTATAATTTTTAAATTCTTATACGATCCCCTTAGACAAATTTGGTCAATCAGAAATTGTTTATTTTTAATGCAACAAGATCACTAAAACAACCTGCATATCTGTATCTTTAAAATTGAGCGAGATATATTTAATTGAAAATTGAACATTGTGAATGGGGATCATATATCAAATTAGAAATGTGAATTTGTGACATATCACAAAAAAGATAAAACTGGATGATAATACATAAGATACCCAACCGGGTAGTGAGTACCACTGCTTTATATGATCTCTGTCTGTGTGATGCATTATTTAGATGCATTTGTGATAAAAAAAAATTGACACATATTAACGTATTTTTGATCTAAACAATTTCCATCGTCAATTTGTTTATGATCCCTATTTTTACGGATGAAACAGCCTTTCACATGGTACTGAAAAGTGGCATAAGTCATATTTTTTCCTTTATCATAATTCAGTTGATTTTAAAGATACAGATATGCGGTTTCTTAATAATCTTGTTGCATTAAAAATAAAAATTTTCTGATTGATCAAATTCATTTAAGGGGGTCTTATAAAAATTTAAAAAGTGTAACTTTTTGAAAATTAATGGGAGGATAATTTCATTAGCGTAATGTAGTATTTTTGCAATTTACATTGCCCACTTATCTCCAACAGGTAAAGTATTAAAGTATTTCCAACAGGTAAAGTATTTCAATCTTTTTGGGACACCCTGTATATTCATATATATATATATATATATATATATATATATATATATATATATATATATATATATATATATATATATATATATATATATATATAATAATTCTAGGTTAGATGGGTAAAAATCAATATTAATTGGATAGGAATCATCAATGATAATACAAATTAAGTCGTCAACATATCTATATATAATATATGAATTAGTATATATCGATATATTGTTTACTGATTTGCACTCCTGCACTTTCGTATTTGTTATTTTAACACATACAAACAGACACACACACACACACACACACACACATATATATATATATATATATATATGGACTTGAAAAGAATTTTTTCGAAGTGAACTTAGCTTAAGCCTACAGCTCTTCCACGTGCAAGCTTTTTTTGTTTGATTTTTTTGTTTTTCTATTTTTTCATTCCTCGTTTGTTGATTGTCTTTGTCTTTATGACCTGCATTACGCTTTATAATTTCCTCTTTATTGTTGAATTTCTTTTATTTCTTTGTATTTTGTAGAAAATTTTGGGATAGTGTATTATGAGTTACTACTTACATTCTAACATTGGACTTACAATTATTTATATATATATATATATATATATATATACATATATATATATATATATATATATATATATATATATATATATATATATATATATATGGATAAAGCAGAACTCAAGAACTTGTGCGTTTAGAGAATTAAATAAATTGTTGCTTCATACATATCATTAGCTAAGCCTAGGGGTCATGCTGTTGATCACATTTTGCTCTTTCGGAAAATTCTTTTCGGTGATATTGATAAGGTTTAGCGAAATGCCCTGTTTTATATCTATTACTTAGTACAAAATTATGAATCGATATTTTGATACACAATCGAAGTTTTTGATACTCTCTAATGAAATAAAATAAACTCATCAAAAATAGACTAAATGTTTTCTGCATCCATTGAGATTTATTTTGTGAACGATAGACATACAGATTAAAGAAAAGTAAAGTTCAGATTTATATATTGAAAGTTCAAATTTATATATAGATTCAAATATTTAAATATATATATATATATATATATATTATTCATATATAGATTCACATATTTATGTATATATATCTATATTAATCATATATAGATTTATATATAGATTCAAATATTTATATATATATATATATATATATATTATTCATATATAGATATATATATATATTCAAATATTTATATATATATATATATTATTCATATATAGATTTATATATAGCAACTTTTCTCGAAATTCTTAAATTATTACGAAACATTTTTGTAGGTTGAGAAGTTATTAAATTACCTTTTGATTTCACTGTGAAAATGACATATGACATTTCACGATTTCACAATATTAACTACGGCAAAATTGCTATATCTTCTACCAGGAGTGGAGTAGAAATTGTAAAACATTCACAAATTGTGATTCTAAATATAAACTAAATCAATGACATCTCTAATAACAAACACTACGGCAACTAAAACATCATTTTCTGAATAAATGTAAAAATACAATAAAACGTTCCGCGGTGAGAAGTGTAAAACATAATTTTTATCTATAATTTATTGCATATCTAAAATAAACTATTAAAATTTATTCGACGATCGCACTACAGACATACATATTTTAAGTAGATAATAACATTAGAGAACGTTATGAGTTGCAGTCTCATTGTTCAAGCAGTGATAAAGATTCGCTTCCAGCTAATGCTAACAACTTCTGAGTGTTATTATTACCTGGCAAACATCATAGTAAGAGTGGTCTCTGACCCATAATTTGCTCTCTTCAATACTTAGCAGTCTCTTCACTTGAATGATTTAACATTTCCCCAGGCGCTTTGAAGGTCGAATAAGAAATTTTTTTCGAGCAATAATCTGTGCTCAGGGCATTTACATTCGTAGGTCAGTGGCAGCATGGGTAGTGGACAGACCGACTATTCCCACTAACTTGTTTTTAATTGTCTGCAGGGCAGTGGATTGGCCAGATATATGCGATAACAATTGACAAGACCGGTTATCGGGACTTCTGATCAAAGTCTTGACCTGCAAGTTGAAGACATAACTTGGAGTCGCAGGTAACAGTACTTGGCGCACTATAAAACTTGCGGGTTCCGATGAGCTAGTTGTTTACTTTCATCTTAATGGCCCTAGGCAGAACTGGCTTCTTTATCTGACAGAAGACGTTACGGAATGTAACGGTCATGGGTGAAATAGCGACGATGGCGCTACTGGTTGGAATGACCTCGTTCGCGTGCTTCGCAGAATGCATGCAATGCCATTGAAATGATATTTTTATTAGAGTATCTAATTTTTATCACATCGAAATGAATTGGATTGTAATTATATATATATATATATATATATATATATATATATATATATATATATATATATATATATATATATATATATATATATATATATATATATATATATCAAAAGTCTATGCTATATGTACAATTTTCCCATCTTATTTGTAGATCGCAGTATAAGTTTGATACTCGATAGTAGTGGAAACACCATAAAATAAAAAACCGCCCCAGCGAGCAAAAGTAAAAATGTGCAAATACTGAAAAACAGTAAATTCGGCTACACAAAACATGTGCAAATATTAAATAAGGAGGGAAAGAAAATAGTTTAAAACACTAATAAAACCGTTAAGGCGGATATCTAAAAAGCAAATAAAAACAGGCTACGGCTCCAAATAACAGTGTTATCCACACTTTACATGTTTTCGATCGTAGAGGTTGGTGACTTTTCGGTTAGTTTCCTAACACTTGGGTTTGTCTCACCGAAAACATCTACAACTACTTCCACTTTCTTCAATCTGGTCCATTCCATCGCGGTTTTTTGCGAGGTAAGTATTCAAGCTGGATCACGTGGTGATACTCTAATGAAGATTATACAAGTTGGCGGCCCTCAAACTTTGTGAGTTGTCTTTTTTTTTTTTTTGCATGTTTGTGCATCTGTGCGCTATATTTTGAATGATTGTGTGCTATTTTATGATATTTAAGTTGAATTTTGTCCTCATGGGTAGTTTCTCTGTGAACATCGTTTATTCCGTTGGTTGTTGGGCACAGATTGCATAAAATTTTAACCACGTATTTTTATGCAATCATAGAAACAACGAATTTTAGTATATCGGTCTAGAATGTACCCCTCAAAACGTTTCTGGCAGATATACTATTCACTGATTTATTTTCCTTTTCCTGGTCATGATCTACTTTTCCAGACCTTACTCCTTGCTTTTCACTTTCTGCTTTTAATGTAATTAAGTACACATTATTATATTACCCGCGGTTTGATGCTGTGTATGCTGATTTGCACGCCTGCACATTTGCACTTTTGTTTTTATTATTTTAATTCATATATATATATATATATATATATATATATATATAATAGAAAAATATCTGAAAAATACTTTACATAAGAAACATTATCATAAAACTGTAAAATATTAAGGCGCAATGCTTCACTTTCATCTTAAGCAGATATATTATAGTAAATACAAAAACAGATTTTATAAAGGGAGGGGGGGGCAGAATAAATGAATAAGTCTGAATATAGTGATAGTCTGTTAGTGTACACACATTAGCTCCATTGATTAAAAACTTATTAAAAGTTCAAGTAATTGCCAGGAACCATGTGTAAGCGATCTAATACGAGTGAGAGAGTTTGTATCCAAGAAGAAGAGAGGAAAGATGATAAATAGACCATGGAGTATAGAGTGTTGACTGCGAGTTAAAAGGACCCGCAATAATGCTTAACCCAGAGGTGAAATGGAGGAAATAAACAGACGTAATTAAGATCGAGTTAATAGAATTCACAATAATCAAACACACAAATGTTTACAATGATAATTAAGAAACACAGGAAAATTGAATGAAATAATATGTTATGAAACCCAAAATGAGGGTTGCAAATGCAGACTGGCTAAAATTACATATTTTTAAAAGGTATAAGTATTCAAAATATTAAATAAGTATTCAAATATAATAAGTATTCAAAATATTAAATATTTATGAGCATTATTTTCTATTTTTAATCTTGCAATTTTATTACTATTTTATTATTTTTCAATTTTATAGATATACATAATTAAGAATAATTTGAGATTTTCTTTTGTACTAATAGCGACCAAATGTAGGAATATTTTCATAGATTATGACGAGTGGTGGTTGATATACTGAGAAAATAATACTGATGACATATTTGGGAGGATATGCATTACTTGTTGCAGTATTTAATAATTCTGTCAAGGGTATTAATTTATAATTGTCATCACAAATATTATATATTCTAATAACTTGGTTTAAAAAAATGTTTCTAAACGTAGATAGATGCAAACAAGATTTGAAATGCTAAATTTTGAAGGTATTAAAACAAAATTTATTCTTTTATCAAATAAGTTTATAGAAAGTTTATTAGTTTTGTATAACTAAATTTAAACCTAAAATATTAGCCACATTAAAATCATTATTACTGGCAGTTAAGATTATAAAGATAAAAGTTGAAAACAATATTTGAATTATTATTATATTTGATTTATTATATTTAGGTGATTATATTATTATTATTATTATTATTATTATTATTATTATTATTACAAATCTCGGCGCGATGCATTGTACGGGGACGTTAAGCACCTCTATAGGAAATTTCGCCGCTGTCAGGTGCTTCAATTTTCAGCTACAGATATTATTTTAAGTATTATTTATTTAACCAGAACAAAACTCGGTACCCGTTGCGAAGAAATTCTTCCTTAACAGAGACACCTCAGTCAATCCGGAACATACCCCCTAAGACGCCAATAAACCGCAACGTTTACATTTCTGATTGCTAAACGAATCTTGCGTTTAGCTGCAAAGCGCATGCTATAAGAAAATCTGGCCTTTCTTTGCAAGGTATTTAGAACAAATCCGGTGAACTTGGGCTGCAGTTTTATAATAAATATGCATGCAATATTTTGATCGGACATTCATACGCTTTAGGCGTACGCTCTGAGCATCAGACGTTCTCGAAAGGTAAGGTAATGAACTCTGTCACCTGACTTTGCGTACCGAAGCGTAAGAATTGGGGGGAACAAGCCAGATATGAACAATAGGATGAAAAATGACGTTTTTCTTAGAAAAAAATGCTAAATACTCGAGTTTTAAAAACTTGTATTGATATCATTTCAAATAATTATACCAAATTACTTGAATGGTATCCATTTGAGGCTACTGTATATAGTAATATAAAGATGTCAATTATATATATATTAATTTATAACCAGTTAGTTTTCCCACGCTCCCTGCGTTTTCAATAGTTAGTAGTCAATAGTTAAATATTGGAATTAGGGGTGACGATACAAATGAATAATTAAATAATTCAAAAGCCCGTTTAAAAATCATCTAGCACTTTCACTCCAGCCAGGATATCGGTTTTGATCTTATTCGACCGGTCAAAGCTTCGAGATCAACGAATATATCTAAAATTTTGAAAATTTAAGTAAGGTTTTAAATAACTTACACTACTGTGTCTCACAAAAACAATAAATACACAATTTGGTACATTTTTGCTGGATAATATATGTATATATATATATATATATACTCGTATATATATATATATATATAATACTCGTGGAACTTTTACAACTTAATGATATTCCAGACATAATTTTCCAGAAAATTGGTGCTTCCCTACATTGTTCTTTGAATGTAGGCGGTTTTAGTCCGACATTTCCTTGGGTCTTATATTGGACATAGAGGTCCGATGCAATAAGAAACTCTCTGTTCTTATATTACTCCGTCATGATTTCAAAACATACACACAAATACATGTTCTTCAACGTAACGTAACTTTTACTTAAGCACAAATACATGTTCTTCAACCTAACGTAAATTTTACGTAAACACTGATACATGTTCTTCAAAATAAAGTTGGCGTCTCTCAGATACGCGATGCATAGCTGTGTGAATACCTAGTTTAAATTTTTCTATACAAATTTCTGTAATTTATTCCATGTACGATTATTTTAATATTAGAAATCGGTACAATTTTTTTTATTCTATATAATTACATAAATATATGAATTCAAGTCCTGATTGTAAGAATACAGTCTCTCCGAAGAAGCTCAATTAATATCACTTTAATTTAATGTGCAAATAAACGCAAACAAAGCTAAGTATTATTTTCTAATAGATAACAATAAAAATAAAATATACACAAACCCTTTTCAGATCACTGAATTTGTTTCTAACACACAAATTCGAATATAGATAATATATTTTTTGTTTTTCTGCTTGAATTTATCAGTCTTGATTCTATATATACAGTGTGTTACAGAAAAATAATAAAAAAATACGCACAAGGAAGAAGAGGATTTGAAAATCTGTTTTAGAAATAATAAATAATAATATAAAAAGTTTCGAATTCCGAAAATTTAGATGGCTCCATTTTCTCTTTATGGCTGGGAATTTAAATAAAGTGCCGAATGAAATTTCACCCCTTGCTGAATTTATACAGGATGTGCTACTAAACACGTTTGTGAATTAAAGTAGTACACAATCTGGTTGAAACAGACGGATTATATAGAGATAATATGAGTTCAAAAAATGAATGTAGTTTAATAAGTTGTTGCATAATTTTTTTTTTCTTTGATTAACTTTGTGGCACAATTAGAGGGCCCAATAATTACCTTTCAAGGACCTATTAATCGAAGACGATATCTGCGTATGTCGAATCAATTTAATACTGAAGTGTAGTAAGTGCTGTAGTGTATTATAGTGTGTTAAGTATAGGGCGCGAAGTTTAAGGGAAGGCATAGGGGAGAGGAATAATGGGATCGAAATTTGAACCTTGGTTCCCAATGAATGTAAAATATTTGGTAATACAAGAACAAGTGTTTACTATTTTTATCATGAGGTCTATTTCTATGTGTGTGTATGTGAGGGCGTTTCCATGTGTGAATATTTTCAATGTTTGTATTTACTCTAACTCAAAATTTAGGATTTGCTTTCTGGTAATAATGAACGATACAGTAACTATAATAATATAGTAACAGCCTTTCAGATATTTTTATAAAAACAAAATCATGCATTATGAGTCTAAATCGAAGGAAAACTAAATTCAAAACATCTTGTAAGTTGGAAGTATGGATATAAACCAATTGTCTAAGCACGAATAACGAGATCAACTATAATGAATTACTCTATACATTGAACAGATACTTTGATAAATTACAAAATGACTGATATCTAACTATTTGGTAAAGTTCTTGAAAAATAAATTTACTACAAACTCGTATAAATTAGTAAATTTCTTGAAATTTATTAAAAGCTAGTATAAATTAGTGCAAATTAAGGTGCAGAGAATTGTAATTATAATAACAGAATGAATATACACATTCCTGGTGTAAATACGTTTAATACATTCATATATTCGTTTGATAAATTTATATATATTGTTTCAATGAACATAAGAAACGAGAAAGATAAATCATGCATAAGGCATTGATTATGAAACATTTTCCAACTAAAATGCAATTTTATTTAAACAGCTCTAAAATGCGATACATTCAGCGGTAGTATTTTTAAATATATCACAATACTATTATAATAATTTATTATATTTGAAAACTTAAAACTTCATCGAAAAAAATGAACTTTATTCAAATGACGTCATCGAAATATAAGTCGCCTGGCTCTCCACGTAAAAGCAGTAAATATTTCATCCATACACTTTTATTCCATTCCTTTCATTCATCAAAATACTACAATATTTTATTATACTTAAAAATATAGAACCATGGAGGTAAAAGTACTTTCTAACTCCATGCCTAAAACTTCATCGAAAAAAGCAATGCTATAAAATCGTCTGCTACTCTATGTAAAATTAAATAGTTTTTCATTCATATCAGCTTTATTGCAGACTCCAGAGCTAAATAATTTTGTGAAAAACATTCAGCAATTCTTATACAACTCATCTTACAGCTTGATATGTTTACATTCTCCATAAGTGAACATTAGGCTTCGTTGTAGAAATAATCAACGCTTGATGATCATTTAAACTCAAATATATTGTAATTGCGTTGTTTCAGAATATATATGCACAGAAATTAAGCAATAATAAAGAGGTTTTAGAATGGATACTACATTAAATATAAATTAAAAAGAACTTTAAAAAAAATCCCGATTTTGACACAAGATGGATGCCATATTTTATTTTGAAATTGGTTACGTGATATCTTCATATAATATGAGTTTAATTATTATTTTAATTTTTATTTAAAAAACTACCGAATATATTTTGTTGAAATTTTTTGATATATTTTATGGGATAATTTGAATATTTCCTAAAACTTTCAAAGCAATTTGCGAATTTTAAATTTGCTTAAAAAACGTTTGAAAAATTAGATCCCACAGGATTTAATGTATTTCATTTATTCAACCCGGGTTTAACCCAAAACTAATTCGGTAATATTATTCATTTACATTCGCATAGGTCCCACAGACCGTGCGAACAACACACTAAAATTTAATTTTGGTAAAGCCATTTTTACAGCAGTTATGGTGCGAACAGATAGACTGACAGAATGAACAAAGCCATAAAAACTTTTCAACTATGTTGTAAAGTGTTAAAAATATGGAGCCTGTATCCTGAAGGAAAAGCCGCGTATTGAATGGATCATTTTCCTTCTTGACCAAACACGTATAATATATGCACTGACCTAAGTGACTGGATGAGGTTGGGGTTTATTAAAATTATCACGCACTTCCATTATAACTAGATTTTTGGTTTTAGTGTTATTCGGCCCAGCTTCGAGACCAAGAGAAAAATCTAACATTAAAAAAAATTCGAATTAGTGACGACTTTTCAAAAGAATAATAACTGAACTTAAAGTCATTTTGATTAATTTTTGAGCGCTTCTACTCTAGCTAAATTAAGGATTTTGGTATTTTTGTATCCGTTTTAGCTTCCAGGTTAGCAAAAAATTATGGTATTTAGGAAATTCGAAATAACGGTGACGATACAAAGGAATAATTAAAATTCCAGAACCACTTTTCAAAATGATCAAGCTCTTTCAGTAGAGCCAAAATCTCGGTTATAGGTTTATTTGATCCGTTTCAGTTTCCAGATCAACGAGAAAATCAAAAATTTTGAAAATTCGAGTGACGATACAGAGAAGATTTTCCAAAAACCAGCACCAATTTGCCTCTCAAAAACAATAAGTATCCAATTTGATCCCCTTTTACTACCAAGAGTTAAAACTCGTTACCAACAACTTTGAGTAAGTGTGTAGATGTCACATTTAGTGACTACTAGCCATTGAACACGCGCAAAGCACGAGGAAAATGTCTAGTATTAAATATTATTCAACTTTTTGTTCGAAATTTCTCCGTGCACGAATTTCTCACGAAGATTTAAAAAGTGGGTGAAAAATTACTCATCAGAATGATGCGAAGTTAAACCTTGCGCTCTCATCTATCTTGTTGCGTTCTTTCTCACAAGAAGATCTTGGAATTTACACAAAGAATAAGATGGAATTAGATGTTGCCCTTTCCATTCTCTTCACTTTGAATACAAATCCATTTGCATTTCTATGAGCCTAAAAATTCCCTCATGAATATCTTTTCATTTTTGTTTACGAAAATAATCCAACTATTTCACGATATATAGAAGTGTCTTTTAGATTTTTTTTAAATGTATAATTCAAGCACTATCGTTTGAAAATTTAACACAGTAATTAGGAAATGATACGTTATATTGGATTGAAACTAATGGCGGGCGCGTTATTAGGTTTAACCTCTAGTGTCCTCTCTAGTGTTAGTCCTCTCTAGTGTTCACTTCAAACTTAGAAGGAAAGATACTAATCTCAATAGTTTAATGTATGGATTCTCTCCTAGCGATATTGAGATCGGTGTTTGGTTTCCATTCTGTGTCACAATATCCCTTTTCTGGCGCTATTTCAAAGAAATGTAGTTCCAACGAAGGGTGGGTTGAACCACAGAGCTCCTGACATCCAGATGATGCTTTATCGATTGATCTACTGGGATGATTAGCTTTTTATTTGGATTTGATATACAATTGTATCAAATAATAATGAGTGTTTTTATATAATTTAACATAAAAAATAATATACACCAGACCTAATTTATAGTTAATATATACAGGGTATCCCGGAAAGTCCTTCACCAAAACAGCTCTATAACGGAAGTTCCATAAAAGCACACGTTAGATATATTCAGTAAAGAGGCTTTGCCCAATGAAATAAAAGTGATAGCAGAGGATCCTTTAGCGAATAATCTTAAAATATACCATAACGAACAGGGTATATGAAAAGTTGTAGAAAATTGTCCAATGAGTAGAAATCTAAAATAGTTAAGATATTGAACGTGGCAACAAAGATAGATAGACGAAAAAAGCCAGTTACAAAGTTATAGTAAATTGTCCAATTAGTAGAAATCGACAATAAACCTGGTACATAGCCATTCATTTGTCACAATAGGGTCATTGGCGAATTTCTATTATATTCAGGAGTGATATAATGATATTCAGGAGTGATATAATGACCCTCCATCTGAGGCAATGCACATTGAAATTCGATAAAGATTTTACCGCGTACTTTGACAAGTATTGCAAGTGTCACCGTGTTAGATGCCCTGATAATGCAAATTTTGACAGATATGCATTCCTTCTGTATAGGCTGTTCTGTTCGTTCCTGGTGTCGTATCCCACTTATTAAAGAGCCCTGTACAACTCTAGATATGTTCTTGTACTTTTATCTCGCTTTCTTGCCGAATTCGTTATCCTAACTTCTTGAATGCTCCGCTATGGGCGCTGCAACTGCAACTATTTGCATTTGACAGGGCATCGGACATTGTCACTTCACTATATATATACCTAACCTGTACACCTATGGACCTATGCTTATAAGGTTATTGAGGTGCTTAAGACTTTCCTAGAAACTCTATATAGTTACTATTATCAGAATAAACGATTGCTATGATACAAAAATACAGTTTTATTTATTTATTTTGTGGTTTGGCTAATGAGTGCCATTCAAAAGATCAACAATAGAGCCCATTAAATAGGAAAACGTCGCACTTTGCATTCTTATCTTTTTGAATACGGAACCACTTGAATATGAAACCACTTTCTATGAGACAGAAAATTATCTCGAGAATATCTTCTCATCTGCGTGCTGGAGAATATTCCAAGGTAAAATTCCAAATATTTCAGTAGAAGCGTGTTATCGATTTTTCTTAATTTCTAATTCAAGGCCTGTTCTCTGAAAGCTTAAAGCGAAAATTACGAGATAAGACGTAATATCACTTCCAAACTAAAGGTTTTGAATTTATAATATCCTTGCGAAAACAAATTTCAGGATTTAATCATTTGGACTTGAAAATATAAATGTAACTTACATTCGTTTTCCTCATGCACGTGTGTGATATAGATGCAAGACCGTTTTGAATGATTCGTCTTATTTGCTAAAAGGTTTGTTATTCATCAGACATGCTGTGGACTGCTTCAGTGATTTGAAACAAAGGTTCCAGCTTGACTTTTGTTTCGAGTTTTCGGAAATAGATTTAAAATTTTACTTCCTTTCAAATTATTTTCGATGCATATTCACTGGAAATTGAAATTCATATTCATTTTTATGCAAATATTCTCAGTAACATGAACATATGGTGTAGTAAAATACTGGAACAAGTTGGAGACTGTAGTCCGTTAAAATGTCATGTATTTACCGCATCATTATTTAAAGAAAACACATTATATGTGCTTTTTAAAATAAGATTAACGTTCGTTCTACCACATATAATTTTATTAAAAAAAATCAGAAATATAATTATTTGCAACATGAATCAAAATTTAAACATTACATAATTACATAAGCATTTAATCCCCTTAAATATAAGTTAAATCAAATGTTTAAACTATTGAACGAGTATTTTAATTTGAATACAGGCAGAAAGAATTCAAATCCAATATACGGGGTTCCCCAAAAGGACCTTCAGAACCCAAATAACTTAGGAATGAAATACTGAATGCACACGTTACATCTATCTAAATAAAGTGACTATGTCCAATCGAATAAAAGTGATTTCAGCGCCCCTAGCAGTGAATTAAAACAGTTAGAATAACGAATTCGGCTACAAAGCGAAACAGTAGATACATTAAACATTTGTAGAAGCGTATTTAATTAGTAGGAATCGATATCAGAAGCGCACAAAATACGTATATGGGAGGCAATTAATACCTAACAGAAAGTCACATCATCAAGGAGTGTAGCAGGGTGACACCTGCAATGCCTATCAATGTATGCTGTAATATTCGTTCTCGAATTCAAATATTCATTGCTGCTGACGTAAGACAATATGAACAGACTGTATATTTGATTCCTCTGTATGTAAATATTGTTCATTTTAGCATTCCAGAATATAACAGCAATTCGCCAATAACTGTACTTTGAGAAATAAATGTCTTCTATAACATTTTTATTGTTAATTCCTGATGAATTATGTCTAATTCTCTACAATTTTGTAATTCGCTTTTTTGCCGAGTTTCTTATCCTAACCTTTTAAATTATCAACTAGGAGCTCTGCAATAACTTTTATTAAATTGGGCATGGTAACTTTATAAGAGATAAACTTAACATGTAGCCTCATTGATCTTTCTTTTCAAAGTTATGATGGTGCTCCGCAATTACATTGATTAGATTGGGCATGGTAACTTTACAAGAGATAGAGATAATGTGTAGCTTTATGAACCTTTACTTTCAAAGTTATTACGGTGCTTTGCAATTACTTTTATTAGAATGGGCATGGTAATTTTACAAGAGATAGATAAAATGTGAAGCTTCATGGATCTTTTTTTTAAGTTATTATGATGTTTCGCAATTACTTTTATTAGATTGGGCATGGTAACTTTGCAAGAGATAGACTTAATATGTAGCCTCAAAGTTTCCTTTTCAAAGTTATGATGGTGTTTAGCAATTACTTTTATTAGATTGGACATGCTAACTTTTTAAGAGATCATAATGTGTAATCTCATGGACCGTTCCTTTTAAAGTTATTATGGTGCTTAAAGCCGTTCCTAGGTACCCTTTGTAGTTATTACTACCATATACCATAATAAATCATTGCTACTATATCAAGGAATTGTTCTATTAATTTAACTTGTGGTTTAGCCAATTAATGTCATACAAAATAACATCAATAGACACAGTTATACTTTGCATATACTTATCTCTTTGAATTGGAAACAATTTGAATATGAAAGAGCTTTCTATAAGAAAGAAGATTTTCTCAAGAATATTTTCTCATGCCAGAAAATATACCAATAGAAAATTCCAAATATTTCACTAGAAGAGTATCATCGATATTGTCTGAATTTATAATTCAAAACCTGTTCTTTGAAATTTTAAAACGAAAATTAGAAATAATACGTAACATTACTTTTAAATTGAAGGTGTTGAATTTGTATTAGCTTTTTTAAAATAAAGTTTTGGATTTAAATAATTTGGACTTCAAAACATGAATGTTAAGAACTCTCCCTTTTCTCATGTTCTGAGATGTACTTGAGATGTAGATGCCAGACAAAGAGTTTTCAATTATTCATCTTTTTATTCGTTAAATTCTTCGATATTCATCAGGCTTGTAGCGGACTGATTTTAATGATGTGAAACAAAAGTTTCGGATTATCTTTTCTCCCGTGTTCTTGGAAATAGACATAAATTTTATTCCCTTTCAAATTATTTTCAAGGAATATTCAAATGAAATTGAAATTTATATTTATTTTATAAGCATATTCTCAGTAACACGAACATATTTTGAATTAAAATATATACATTTGTGTAACAAGCCGTAGGCCGTGTAGTCTGTAGGAAAACGCGTTCACTTGTTCACCATATCATTATTTAAAAAAGAAATATGATATAAGTATTTTACAATAATATTAACGATTCTCTGAATGTTTTTGATGTGAAACATGTTAGGACGAGTGGTACAGTAAATCTTGAAATAAATGTGACATAGATGAAATGGACGTATGTAACGGAAGTGACATCATATTATTATGAATACGTAGCAGAAATCTTGAAGAGTTGTGCCGCTCGACCGTGGCGATAAATACAGTATCCTTGAAGACGCATTTGGTAACATATCGCCCTTTTGGCAACTTTTGGTGAGTTCCAGAAAGTTTTTGAATTTTCTAGATTTGCTAAGAACTTTACGAGTTGCGTTTTTCCCCAGAACTTTTCATAGAGGGTATGGTATGTAAGCTCGCCACCTTCAGTTAGGTTTTCAAAATGAAGCGAGTAAAAATATATGATGAACTCAATATAAACCCCAATGTATAACTTTTCTTCTCATTATATATAATCTTTAAGCTGTATTATAAAACATTATAGGTAGAAAAATGGAGAAAATTTGAATGTTATTTTTGCATTAACATCTGCGGTATACTTCAATGCCCATATCGCTAGCACAGACCGCATGCTCGCTCAGTGGAGCGAGTGCTAAACACCCAAACGTGCACACCCAAACGTTTCATCGTCGATAATTTTTATCGTCGTCGTTTATGGTTCAATTCAGAAGAAATAAATTGCTATCTATTAATCCATCAAAACTGTATAATTAAAAAAATAATTAAAACTCCATAAAACCAAAATATAGCAAAATCTTTCCCCAGTTACCTTGTACCATCGTCGCACATAACACAAACCAACTTTTGTCCATGTGAAATGTGTAGAGGGGTGTGTCACATCAAACTACAATGGGTAACAAAAGAGTAACTTTGTTTTAAATATATAAAATCGAAAGTTAACAAGATATGATTATTTATGACACTAATTAAACTGTAAACGTTACATAATTATATGCTATTTCATTCTCATTAAATGAAATCATTTATTTTAACTTAGCTACGTGTTAAATGTGTTTTATAATGATACAGGTTTTTAGATGAAGGAATAGGTAAAAATCAATTGACAAAATCTTTTTAGTCTAATTCACTGCACAGGGTTCAAAGGAAAGTCCTTAACCATCCAAATAACTTCGAAATAAATGGTCCCTGAGTGTTATAATACGTTAGCCGATCTATAATAAAATGAATATGTCCGCTCGAATAAAAATGATTGTAGCTCTCCTATTGGATCATTGAATCAATTAGGAATACCAACTCGAGAATTGAGAGAGATAGAAGAACAATTTCAATTACAAAGTAGTAAATTATTGCCTAATTAACAGCAATCAACAATAACACCGATATAGAAGGCATTTATTTAACACCATATGGTTATAGGCTATTTGTCGTCATATTCAGAAATTATACCATAAACAATACTTCGAAATTTAGTGTAGAGCTTGTGAAAACTGCATTTCGCCAAAGACAATGCTCATTAGAATTTCAGACAGAATATTGCCGCGTACGTCAAGAATTGGAAGTGTCCCCATGTTAAAAGCTCTGATACACAATTTTGACATATATTGTTTCTTTCCTTATGCCCGCTTCGCTCGTTCTTTGTGTTGAGTCGTACTGATGTGTCAATGCCATACCACATTTTATTTGGAATTTTCCGATTAACTCGCTTTGGTTTCATGCCCTTTATCCTTGCTTTTTAAATCTCTGCTAAGGCACTGCAATCACTTTTAGAGCATGGCCACTTTAATATACCGGGTGGCCATAATGTAACGCGAGGTGTTCAGAGTCTTCTAGCGAGTAATGTATCAGACGAAACGTAACAGAATTCGGCGGGCGTACACAGTGGAACATGCGGTTTCGATTTCTTAAAAAAAAAAAAAAATAAATAAATAAATAAAAAAAAAAATCCAAAAGTCGCCTTTAGGAGAAATTTTGGCGTTGCAAAAGTGCAGTAGTGTGAGTAATGAATGAGTAAATGTCAAATGAGACAGTACAGATCAATTTGTTAACAATGCATGACAAAATTTATTGCTAATTACGAGTGAGGTTCAATATGACCACCATCGTGATGTTCCAAGAACTGTATGTGTTGCATGACAATTTCCACCGGTGGTTTCAAATCGTTGAATCATATTTCGTAAGCTTGTTAAGCTTGTCGGTCCTCGTCGTAACTTCTTCAACCGCCGAAATTCAGGAAGGGCAGCATTGACATTCTAGTTCCGCTGATAATATAGTTTGCCTAACAAAGCAGTGACGTAAGGTAAGAGCCACCGAAAGGTACTAGGTAGTTCACCTCCGAATGACGAGAATTCTCCTAGTTTTTCTTTTATCCACACGATCGCTACACGGAACGCGATTATGCAAATTAGTGCATTTTACTCGGTAAACCGCGCCAAAATTTCCCCTGGAGGCGACTTTGGGAACTATTTTTTTCATTAGAAATCGAAACCGCATGTTCCACTGTGTACGCCCACCGAATTTTGTTACGTTTCGTCTGATACATTACTCGCTAGAGGCCTCTGAACACCCCACGTTAATTTATGGCCACCCAGTATATATACTCTGATGTATACTGATTGCTTTCTAAGAACCCTGTAAAAAATTTAAGAATTTATGACATTTTACAACTTAGAAACATATAAATCTGCTTGGTATGAATGAAACTGATAGCTTTTTCATATGTGCTTTAAAGATTTAACTGCAATAACCATTACTTATAATGAATTTTGAGTTTTTCATTTGTTTTAAAAGTCATACAGCATAACAAGCTGAATAACTAAATTTCAATTGAATCCTGCTCAGTAAATTATTTTATGTTTCAATATTGACACATTATGATGCTATTGATACATGTTATGTATTTAAATATTCAATAATACATAGTCTTGCTTCAGTTTTGTGTAAATGAATATTGGCGAGAAGTACAACATTGTACTTTCATCCATCTTATTGAGTTCCACCTTGCTGGAATATCTTCGAATTTATTAAAGTATAAAAAATACTGATACGATTCCTTTGTATTCTCCTTATTTTAAAACATTTGCATTTCTACGAGGCAGCGTATTATTTTAAGAATAAAATCTTATTTTAGTGCCTTATATTATTCCGCAAGAATATTTCTAAATATTTCGGAGAAGTGTATTACAAATTTATACTTTTCGTATAATAAATTTCCGTATTATCAACTTTTTCTTTGGGGGCAATAACTTTCCATATTATAAATTTTTCCGTATATGTAAGATGTGATAAGGCAAAAAAAAAAAATGACTCTCAGATTTTGATGGATTTACGCGTTTTGAGCTTCTCTGAATGTGAATCGACTCTGCATGCGAATCAGTGCTGTGTAAGTGTTTGTCTGTCTGAAGAGATGATGCCTCTCAGCTAAATAGAGATTATCATTTTAAGTTTGGAATAATTGTTGCAAGACGTAACCAAACGAAGCCTACTGATTTTCAGAGGTCGGTTTAACGAAGAAACCTCAATGTTTCGAAGATTCTTTGAAAATTGAAAAACAAAATATAATAAAATGTAGTAAAAATTGTTACAAAAACAACGTGTACATTTTATTTGAAAGCATATGGCATAATCTACATATTTCTAAGAATCGCCGTTTTTAGGATACTGCATATTATTTTCATCTAAACTGAATTATTATCAACTGTGTACTAGCTTTGTGAACATTTGTAACTAGAAATAAATAACACGATTGTTACAGAAGTGTATCATGATTTATCACGCGCCATACTCGAGGTATGCAAACATTTCCTTTCCTGCATGAAACACTATGTTTTCCATACAAATTGAGCAAACTGGATGCATGTTTTAGGTTTAGTTCAATGAAAAACTGTCAGACATCTTTTGATTTTAGGGTGACTCGGACAAGTGAGGGATCGTCCATTTAAAAAAAAAACATAAATAAAATCATAAAAATATTATTAAAAAATTTCTATTAACCGTTTTTCAAGAAATATCTCATTTAGATACAGAAGAAAACTCTTGTCATACTCTTGATTTATAAGTTTTAAATATAAAATCGAAAACATCATAAAATATGCGAATAAATTATTTATTATGAAAGGAGTAAACGTTTTGTAAATACATTTAACTAGAAATAAATGGGCACCATTGTGTATTGTTATCATGAGTTCTTCTCCATGTATTATAAATTTTAATTTTTCTCAGGGAATAATCAATTTGGAATTTGGTGTGCCTATTCTAATCAGCAACAGTAAAAAAATATGCAGATATTCAGCGAGATGTTAATAAAAATCTGTAATTGTATTCCCTTAATATCGATATTTTTTAAAGAGCCATGTAATGTGAAATTCAATCTTGGACAAGTTTAACGTAAATAATATTTTAATAAATTTTGATTTGGCCAACTATATCTCTTCATTTGTGTAAATGACACCGAGCAACACAAAAGAATAATTTGGAGGGTTATCCATTCTGCAATGTACCATTTTAAATTCATTGCCAGTCTTAAAGCTCTAAGCTTAACTGCTTTTTTTTATACGCCACATAATCTAATTCTCTCCCCGTCCCCCAAATCGAACATTTTTATACACAAAATGTTATTTATAAATGGTTTATGCTTGCACACGTGTAATAAGTTGACTCAGATTAATAAAATTGTATATTGTAAAATTGTTATTTAAATGCAATTTTTCATTTTTTTTTGCGGGAAAGCAAGGATTCTCTGTATTAATTTTGCAACGCTCCACAACTTCGTAATGGACTTTATTTCGTATCTCTAACAAGGAGCGAGATAGTTTCCTAAGTCCTAGAAGCAGGTCAGCCCTCCGAAACTTGTCTCATCATGTAGCGCCAATGGAGTTTCCTATACACCTGCATAAGCAATATACGATAACTCAAATGCTACTTCAGTTATTTGACTAATATATGATTTTCCTTGACACCCTGTATATAACACAGGCTATACACATTAGCTGCTTGCGTAGACCTCGAAATAAAAATTTGATGTAATCAGCACATGACTTTCCCTGCAGACTCATATTCACGTTCTCTTTATTTCTTCAATAATTCATTAAATTCATGAATAATTCATTAATTGCACAAAATAACATTCATAATTATTTAAAATTACGTTGAACTTGCACTTTTAATTCCATTTTCGTTTTCATTTGGTAATTGGACTTATTTTCAAAGGTGGCGTAGCGGAAATGTGAAAAAACTAAAATATCTTCAGAATGGCAAGTCCTAAAGTTATAGGGGTTGATCTTATTTTTTCTATCGTTAAAAAGTAAGTTTAAAATAAGCATTTAATGGATATATTTGAGCATACGTAGTCTTTTATTTTTAGATTTAACGATTTTTGCAGGCCATTCCGTCAAAAAAGGCAGGTTCTTCTTTTCCGAATCGTTTCAAAGTCTAATCAGCACCAGATTAGCCTACAATTGGTTTATCTACCAAATTTTGTGAAATTTGGTCTATTATTTTTTTAGCTAGAGTGGATGCAAGCAATTTTTGCTGGCACTATCGCAAAAAAAGCGAGTTCTTTTTATCCCGAATTATAACAAAATCAAATCAGCACCAGGGTCACCCACAAGGAACTTACCTATCAAATGTTATGAAATTCGCTCAATTATTTTTTTAGAAGTGGATACAAAATCTGCACAGGCAGGCGGATAGACACACAGACACACATATAGGCGTCACGCTAGAAATAGTGTTTTCGTGTTCTAGAGGTCCCAAAATGTGTAGATCCTTCGAAAACTCGAGTTGCGAATTTCAGCACGATTCCAATACTTTCCCTATACATTACCATGTATCGCAGGGAAAGTAAAAAACCTATTTATCCAGAATATGGAATATAATGCCTTTTAAAATCCTTATATAACTGTATTGAATGTACTTTTACCTATATTGTGATTCGATTCCTATGTTTGATAATGGCATTCTCATTTTTTCCCGGCATAACTCTTAAATCCAATAAACGTTTTTCAGTTACTTAAAAACAAGATTTGGTAAAGTTACTTTGAAAATATGGCAAGTAAGTTGCCTTTACACTATTAGAGAATAAAGTATAACTGCAGCCGCCTATAAAACGAAGTAACTGACTTTTCCGGCCATGTTGATAAGAGAGGTTATCTATCATAACCCTTAACTCCTATACTAATTTTACTACCGGTACTAGGGCACTATTACAAGCTTGTTTATCGTAATCTGGTGTCGTTCGATGCAGATCACTCCTATAGTAGAACTACAACTCTAATGCAAGCATAATCACAGGAAGTCCAAAATTGTGTTTATTTATCCACAACATCGAAATATTTTAATTTGTAGCTAAAATCATGTTTCTGGTGCCTTAGAATTTTTATTCACTTTTCAAATGACAGCGGATTTTTGATTCACGCTGTATTTAAAATAAATAAAGCCTTGGATCAAATGATTAAAAATGATAATCTGTTCACTAATATAATGAAAAATATTTTTATAATATCACTAGTAATTATACATGGAAATTAATTACGCATCATAAATTTAAACGCTTTTAAATACCTTGATATGCTAATTCTCAGAAATTGCATGTTGTAAAGATAAATTTTTAAATTCATTTTTAGAAAATTAGTTCTTGCTAGTAAATTATTTAAAAATAATCTTTGAGCATTTTTTAGAGATTATATGATCACTCCTGCATGAAATATTAATGAATTATTTAATATTAAAGCAAATTAAACACATTTATTACAATGATTGAGAAATATGTGTACTTACATAATATTTTTTATTTCAGGTAAGAAAAGTTTTTACACAATAAATTCATTTTATAATGGTTCATCAGTGGGTTCTTATTTAAACACAAGGTAAGCAGTTTTTACTGATTTTTTTTCAACTGAAAAAAGAAAAAAAATGTTGAGGGCACTTTAAAAAATTATGAATTCACATAAGTTCATAAGCATTAAATTATATATAACTATTTGTAAGTGTATATAACGAGAGTTGATTTAGTATATTTATCTGCAAGTATATGAACTGTTTCAACATTTAGGAAATACATCTGCCTTGTTACCAGAATCGTATTCTTATCTGACGAATCGGTATGTCCGTTCATACTATTATAATTTGCACATAACGGCGTAACGCTAGAGGCATATAGAAAGAGGGCCGAGTTGGAACGAATTAAATGCAATAAAACATGAAAGCTAGAAATTTAGTGTGCATGTGAGAAATCACATGATAACGCTCCAGTCTGAGTGAACAAATTTAAAAAATTAAGCTGAAATCTAAAGGTTTACTACAAATTTCTCGCCAAGAAAAATATATAAATGAATAAAAAATAAGTCCTGCGAACCCCCCCCCCTCCCAACAAATAGAAATCCTTATGGTTATGAAATTTTATATATAGACTAATAATTCGATGTACAAGACGGACGTTGAATTTTAATTTAAGCCTTAGAAAGTTAAATACTTATTAATATGAAACATAGTGCTCTTTTATCGAACTGGGTATTTTATCGAATGACCGGAATGACGTTGATGTATGAAAAACAATAATCAAAACTCCAAAGTGCTTGATCCATAAACCTGTGCATTGTTTGAGCAGCAATCTTGACCAAATGTCATGTAATTAAACTCAAAAAGTCCGGATGGCTTTATTATAGCAGTCTTGGGAGTATCTTCTTCATATATAGGAATTTTGTGGTAAGCAAGTTTCAGATCTAGTGTGCTATATACACTGGCGGAAAATAAAATCCCAACACCAAGAAGGAATTGTGCTAGATAAACGTAATTTGGGAGGCGCGTTTTTACACATATGAAAGATGACGCCCATTCAAATTTCCCACTAGACGAATAAAAATGGCGCTAGTAGCGCCACTATGATCATGCAAATCACGTTTGCTTTAAATAAGCTATGAAAACTTCGTGAGCGTTATTTATCGTCCGGATTGGACGTTGTGAGCTAGGTTTGAGTCAAGAATGCCTTTAAGGAGACGAAGAAGACAGTATCAGCAGCTTAGTGAGTTTGAACGATGCCGTATAATAGGACTACGAGAAAGTGGATTTTTTTTTACGCGGTAATGCAAAAAGACTTGGCAGGGATGTATCCACTGTGCATGATTGTTGGCAGCAGTGGTCACTGGAAGGCACTGTCTCAAGAAGACCGGGGTCCGGCCACTACTTAGAGAGAAGACTGCCGTATTCACCGCATGGCTGTGGCAGATCGTACTGCATCTGCGGTAGGAATTAGAGCTTCTGTTGGCCCCAGAGTGACACATCAAACTGTAAGAAATCGATTACTTCAGAGACAGCTCCGAGACAGACCTGTAGCGTTCATATCACTAACTCCGAATCACTACCATCTGGGGCGTCAGTGGTGTCAAGCTAGAGCTCATTGGAGGGCGGAGTGGAGATCTGTTGTATTCTCAGATATGTGAGCCGTTTCTGTCTTTGTGCCAGTGATGGTCGTATGTTGGTAAGAAGGCGGCCTGGTGAGTGCTTGGAACCAAGCTGTCTGCGGCGTAGACACACTGAACCTACACCAAGAGTTATGGTCTGGGGAGTCATTTCCTATGACAGCAGGAGCATTCTCGTCGTTATCCCAAGCACCTTGAGAGCAAATTTGTACATCAGACTAGTGATTGATCCGGTTGGGCTGTCATTCATGAGCAGTATTCAAGAGGGTGTTTTCCAATAGGATAACGCTCGTCCTCATACCGCTGCCGTCACCCAACGTGCTCTACAGAGTGTCGACATGTAGCCTTAGCCTGCGAGATTATAAGATCTTTCTCCCATCGAGCACGTATGGGACATTACTGGAAGACAAATCCAGCGTCATCCACAACCAGCATTAACCATTGCTGATTTCACTGACCAAGAGCAACAGGCATAGAACTCCATCCCACAAAATGACATAAGGCACTTGTTCGACAGAATACATGCACGTTTGCATGCTTGCATTCAAAATCGTGGTGACTACAGCGGTTATTAATGTACCACCATTTCACATTTGAAATGGCTCTTCTCGCGCATACTTTAACTTGTGACCTTGAAACTTTAATAAAATAAATATGTTATCTACACAATAGCTTTGCCTAAATTTCATTCCTCTAAAGTAATTTCTTCTTCGTGTTGGGATTTTATTTTCCCCCAGTGTATAATGCATTTCCATGTAAATTAGATGAGAACTCGTGTATGTGGCGAAAACTCTATTTATCCGGACAGTTTTAGAATTTAGAGATCTAAAATCTTCACCTCCACGATCTATTCCGTTTTATACCATGTGAAGTGGAAAGGGTAAGCGACTTTTAGATGGGACGTATATTCCCTTACGAATCAAAGTTTGGAGTTTTTCTTTGGCTTCTGCTAATTCAGCTGCAGTTAAATGTCTAGCTTTTGAGGCTACTGAAGAGTATTTCGTTTCAATTATGTTCGTGGTATTAAGAGTCATACTTTGGGTAGGCCTATCTTTAAATATATCACTGTATTCTTGAAGTAAATAGTTAAATTCTATGCATATATCAAGAGCGTAACTTCAAGAACGCAACTTTTGGCGTAACTTCCCTAGAAAGTATGGCACGAAACATAAGTTTGTCTATTAATATTTAGGAATTTAAATCCACATGAATTCAAGAGGAAATATGTTCTAAAATTTAGACGAGATACATAAGCGACCATAAAAGTAAAAGGACAAATTCGGCGCAAGCCAATATTTAAGGAAATCTGGCAGGTAGCATATATCGCGATTTACGTTCCATTTGCGGCTATGAAATTGAGAGATGATTGGTTTTAGACACTCAGCAAACTTAACTTGTAAGGTCAGCAAACTTAACTGTACAGGACTTGTAAGTTGGTGGTTCGAGTGCAGCGAGGAGAAAATATTTATATATCGAATTATTGTTCTTAAAATTTATTTTTTCATTCTCTCCATGTATGACTGGTTAAAAATGTCCCTTCCGGATTATAGTTTATATATTCCACATTTTTATTAGTATTGCTTAATATTTTATTTTCATTCAGTTAAATACATGAAACAAATTTAATCCGAAACAATTTTGACAAATTCATTTCCTTTCGTTCCTCTAGAACGCATTTTTAAACCATTTTCATGCACTCATCACATTAAATTTTAAGACAAAACGATTAACGTAGGATATAAAAACATTTTCTGATCCTTCCATGAAGATAATATTTAAAAAAGAAAAATAGAATCATCTGAGAACTTGTTCTATGTTTGAACAGTCCTAATATTCTTTCCTAGAACATTAAATTTCCCATTTACATTATCCCGCCATTTACAACTATTCTAGGTCTTCAAGATCCGTTTTTTTTTGCCTCAAGTTACACAAAGCAGAATTCACTACTTCATTTCCTGTATCGATCGGCCTAAAAATAAAGGAAAAAAACAATAAAACCCATCGTTGCCTAACCAAACGAAAATAAAAGGATTCTTTTATACTGTGAAAAACCGGAACGAACGAGTCAGGAGTAAGAATGTGACATTTTGTTGAGCGCATATGGTTTTTGAAATAAATTTTAGACGTATATTGTGGTGAAGTAGCAGAATGATGACAGCCATTCAGTACATCATCAGTTGTAAACCTGCCCTGTTTTGTCATGCAGAAAGTCTTTCAGCCATTTTCCTCCAGATGCGATGCAAATCTGGAAAAAGAGTATTTGAAATCACTGGACTAAATGGGTCCTCATTGTATTTTATTCTGTCGTAGAAGAAATATGGCGGTAGCTGCAATGTATGTGACCCATATTACTTTCCTTCTAGACTATTCACACTTGTATTTGCTGTTGATGTATTTTGAATTTTTGGCTTGTGTCCAGCTTCATTTTAAAATTCTATTAGATTTCCTTTTAAGTTAAAGGGAGTATAGATGAAAAACTTATTTATAATAGAAACATTGGAAATTATTTTTTGCTCAGTGTTGAAATAGTTTAAAGAGAATTTAATTTTGATATCTGTGTAGCGGAGAGTATAAAACAAAACTCGTCAGTGAGCAATTTAGGAATTATTAACTTATATGGATATTATTACACCAGATTTTGTAGTCCTCTATGACGCAGTGGAACATTTAATATGGACACACACACACACACACACACATACGGTATATATATCAAAATTGACTTAGTTAATTTATGTTTGGCAGTCCATACTATAAATGTGCAAAGCTTTAGCTTTCTTGGCTAACGAGGGGGCTTCCGGAGTGTCTGGTAAGATTATTTGGTTCGCCTTTATTATGTCCGCTCCCATCGAAGAAATTGAAAATCCAGTTCTGTTAGGTTCTGTCATGAGGTTGTATGCAAATTTGGATTATCTGAAAGAACTTTTAGAAATACTCTCATTTAGAATATTGCCCCCCGGCGGAATCGGAATTTAGACATTGTTAAGAACTGCCCCGTGGTTCTTCTATAAGTATTCAGATATTCCAGTTTTCTGGGCCACTGAGGGGATTCTGAAAAGTTTGAAACTACTTTTCTGAAGCGATTCCCCTCTATTTTCTACGTCCACGAAGCTATGAAGAATCGAAAATTCTAGTCCATTAGGTTCTGTCTTGTTGTTCATACTATACGTGTGCAAAAAATCACCGAAAGGCGGGGGGTTTGAAAAGAAAAACACTGTAGACAATTATTATGCAAATACTTTATTACAAACGTAAAGAGTCTGGTTGATGGTTCAATTTTCAACTGATCATTATTTGCAGTTTAATACTAAGTGCACTATATTATTATTATATATATTTGATAATTACGGCATTTCACATTCCGTTTTGCTTTAGGAATATTTTCAGCAATAAACTAATCGTAGAGCTATATGCCGGGAAGTATCATATTGACTATCTTGTTACATTAGATATTAGAAATTATTATGACTGTACGAAAATGTTTTCCCTTAATATATTTTAACTTAAACCGTTCATTTCTGAGTCCATATAATAAAGAAAAAAAATGACCTTGGAACGAAAAATTTTACATACAAGAGGAAAAAGGGGAATTCATTTAATACTTTGAGAACCAAAATGCGCAAGTCCCCAGTTAAGATATAACATTTTGCTGAGCGTATGTGGCTTCTAAAATAAAAATATTAGACGCAACTTGAGGTGTAGTAGTAGATTAATGTCAGTTATTTCAGTACACTACCAACTCTAAAATGTCCTTGAAAGTCTACATCCTTATATAAATCCTTTCAATAATTATTCTTTACAGATCCAATAGAAAACTGTCAAAGATATATTTGAAGTTACAGAACTAAGTGGGCATTCATTGTATTTTATTCTTTTGTAAAAGAAATATTGCGATACTCGCAATTTATGTGGCTAATATCACTTTCCTTCTGGACTGTTCACACTTGTATTTGCTGTTGATGGAGACAGAATATTTTGGCTGGCGGCCAATATCACTTTCCTCCTAAACTGTTCATACTTGTATTCGTTGTTGATGGAGACCGACTTTTTTGTGTGGAGGCCAGCATTATCCTTTACAAATTTCGTTTATTTCAATTTTTAATTTAAATGGAATATAGCAAGAAAAAGTGCTTATGGCAACATAGGAAGATATTTGTATTCGCTGTCAAAAACGTTGAATGGGTTTTTTTTTTTGTTCCGATGTGTTTTTCAACAATAAACGGAAGATTATTGAAAGACATGCTTCTGTCTGGAATTTATTTCTTTTTACTTGTTGTTTAATACGAGAAAATTTAATTATTTATGATCTATTAGAAAGCTAAGTCTAATTTTTGAAATATAATAAACGTCTATTGAACACAGAATAGTATATACTTTTTGTTTTCTTTCACTTATACAGGAAGTTAAAGAAAGCCATGGATCAGGCAAATAACTCGAAAAGTATTAAGGTTATCGCATATCTTTTCATACAAGTGCATAGTAAAATGCAATGGCGCTACATGATGAAGCATTTTTCGGAGGGCTGCTCCCCCCCCCCCCTTTTTAGAGAGGTAAGGGGAGGTATCTCGCTTTTTGTTAGAGATAGGGGAAAAATCAATTATAATGTTGAAGGGCGTTGCATTATTAGTGGAAAAGAAGTGTATGCAATCTAAATCACTTCAACCAAAATAGAACATTTAGACAACGCAGAAGGAAAAAATGACTTTATTATACACAAAATATAAAACATTCACCTTCAGCAACGATGCATAATTGCACACGTGTAATAAAATGTCTGTTCCCCTATGTTTACACTGTTATATACATATTAATAAAATTGTCGATTCAAAAATCGTTATTAAATTAGTTACTTTCTTTTTTTGCCGGGGGAAAATCGTTTCGTACTAATTTTGCAATTCTATACATCTTTGTAATTGGCTTTTTTCCTTGTCACTAGGATGATGCAAGATAACCCTGTACCCTGCTGAAAATGGAGTCACCCCCCTCCCCCACATAAAAGTACGAGAAGTACATCAACTTTTAGCCCAACAGTAGTTTCATATACACCTGCATCAAAAAATATACTATAACCTTAATACTTGTTGAAATATTGGCTCGATCCGCAACTTTCCTTGAAACCACGTGTATAAGAATATTGGTAAAAGGTATTTTGAAGGTACCACACTTGACTACACATTATATAGAAGGCAGGGTATTTACTTTAAGTATTATATTCCTATGTCTGGAATTCATAAAATGTAAAATGTTTCGTCTAAGAATTATTTCTATCTACGTATTACTTTCCCTATATATATAGTATAATGTATAAGGAAAGTACTGTGATGGGGTCGCAAAAATGAAATACAAGTTTTCGACGGCAAAGCACGTTTCAAGCATCCCTGAACTCGAATTGAATGTTTTTGAGTTGATGAGTGTGTGTGTGTGTGTGTGTAAATGCGATATCTCATGAACGAATAGAGCGTTTCGAAATAAATTTAATACAAATATTACAATCAGTGAATACTGGAAGATGATTGATTATAAATGCAATCCAATGTTCGAAAGATCCCTAAATTTTCGAATGAAATTTTGAAAAAAAAAATCATTAAAAAATCAGAACCTTCAATAATGCTACATAAATAATTATTTCTATTGGAATTTTTATTAGAAAACGAAAGTCACAAATTTTAGAACGCGAGCATGAATCGTTCTCGAGATATTGCATATTTTCTAAATAAATTTATAAAAACAAGTTAGTTAACATCATTCTCGTGGATCTAATTCTTTCCATTCACAAGAGAAGAATTACACTTTGGGTAATAGTTTTGCATGATGAAGCCAATAGCCAATTCATCCATCCTTTATATATAAGAAAAGCTCTTCTCACCGTTTGTCTAAAACACTTGGCGATAAATTTGGCGACTAATTTAGCGAAATATTGCCAACTTGCCAAATATTGCTAGAGTACAGAAAATATTGTTAAATTTGCAAAAAAACAACTCTAATTAATGAAACCGAGGGCATATTGATGAATTAATTATTGAAACATCTTATTATATGGACTATATTGCTTACTGCAGATGCTATCAATATTGATCATTGTCAATTTAGAGTTATGCGAAATATAAATTAATTGGGTACTTCGAAATAGATTTACATGTTGTCATCCGAAAAAGCGCAAAATATACAATTCAACGCGCCAATAACGTTGTGCCGTGAATGTTATACGTTACTTTTTCGCTATGAAAGAAGTAAATTCATTGCATTATATAGTGAAAGTCATGTGCTACCCACATTAGATTATTTTAATATGTCAAACATTTTAGTGCCTTTAATCCCCACGGAAGATATAAATCCTACTTTATTTAGACGTACATATATTTACGTACATAATATAATGTATAGGAAAAATATTGTGCCTTGGTCGGCAATCGGAATTGGGTTTTCAAAGATATATCTCGTTTCCAGCATCTCTGAAACCGACTTGAACGTTTTTGAAGTGATGTCTATTTATGTGTGTATATATGTTAGTGTGTGTGGGTATATGTATGTTAGTGTATGTGTCCGTGAGACCGTGGATGCGAAATCTCACGAACGACTGGAGCGTTTCGAATGGAATTTGGCTCCCGCTCCATATAAAATATCATGCGACACATTTGTTAACATCTTACTGGTAGAACTAGTTCGTTCTATTCAGTAGAGAATATACTTATTATAGTAGTTTTGTATTTCGACACCCAACAATTCGTCAAAGTCACTGATTTGTTTCGCTGTCTGTCTGTAATGCTTCATGATAAATTTGGCGATAATTTTTATAAACCATCGCCTACTTGATGACTGTGTGAATATGTCACCAAATTGGCGAAAGTGTTGCCAAATCGGCCGAAATGACTCTAAATTAACAAAAATGACACCAGATTGATGAATTTTGAATATTTTGGAAAGTAAAGTTTAATTGATTAATAATTCATACCGCTATGAGGAAAATAATAATAGTGATTCAAAATATGGTAAGTTTTACGGTTTGTGGAACAGGTATATTCTGTTTGGGTGTCTTGGGTGTCGTAAATTAATTACGTTTTAAAGAGTGCGTTATTAATTATTGTTCGACAGGGAAATCGTATAAGTAACAATCAGTACGGCGGGCTTAACATCCAGTTTTTTTTATGTCCATTTAGTGATGACTATATGGTTGTTATAGTAAAGACATTTGCATTTTTCAAATTAAACAACTACATGTTAAATAAAGTATTGACAAATGAAAAGCATTATAAGAATTATAATTTTAAAATTAAGAAATCTATTGATTGGAACTCAAACCTTCAGTTTTAAATAATAAGATATCAGTTTCTGATTATTATAATCGTTTAATATACGAACTATATTGTTCAGCGGATTCATATTTCTAATTTTCAAGTTATATGTACGAAAAATAAAAGTTAATTTGGTTAAGCTGTGAAAGAAGAAAAGTTATTTTATTACGTAGGGTCACAATTATTTATTCATGTAGGAAAAAAGTGATCCAGAAAATATATGCAACATTTTGTTCAGAGCTTATGTTTTTGAAATAAAACTTAAACGTAAGTCAAGCACATTACTATGCGCACAATCAATAACGAATTGATTCACAAGGTAAAATGCAGCAAAAATAAAATTAAGAAAGCATAAATACGTTTCGAAAATCATTACATTTACTTTCTCAGTGTTATAACTCTGGACCAGAACGCAAAACTCTGCCGATCAAATAGAAAATGGGTTTGTACCTCATTTCCAGCTAGCAAAACAAAAACGCCAGCTAGTGAAACACAAGGGATGCAGAAATAGAAAAATAGAAAAACAAGAAGAAATGAATATGAGACTCAAACAGGCAACAAATAAATAAATACAATGCAGAGAAATTAAACTGAACTTTATTAGGTTTTACTTTTTCGTAAAAGAAATATTACGATACTCGTAATTTATGAAGCTATTGCTTTCCTCTAGATTGTTTACACTTGTATTTGCTGTTGATAGAGACAGAACAATTTGGCCACCGCCCAATATCACTTTCCTTTTAAAGTACTCCTTTTCTCTACATTTAATTTTTTTTCAAGTTTGTGTTTCCTTGTTTTTCTATTTATCTATCTTTACATTCCCTTCGTCACGCTAGGTGGTCGCACTACATTGCTGCCTGTCGTTTAACAATTTTATATTTGAATGAAGGAAATCCGATGATTTCCGAAACGTATATATATAGTCTGTTATCTTAATCTACACTGCATTTTACGTTGAGAACCAGTTATACATTATACATACCATTATACATTTTAAACATAACTCGGGATTGGCTAGTAGAATGATTACAGTCATTTTAGTATTTTAGTATTTTTAAGCCTGCACATACTTTCCCCTTAGTATGCCGAACAACAGGGATGGGCAATCCTATTTGCAGGAGAATCAAATGAAAAAAAAATAGTTTTGTGTAGGCAAAAAGCTTTTATTCCTCATTTTATTCTTCATAATTAATTTTAAAAAATGTTTATCCAGCTTACAAAATAATGATAAATAATTTCTAAAATAGTCAAATGAATTCAAAAGGTTTAAAATGAGATGGGAGATGAGTAAAACTGGTGATTTAGTATTCCAGCATTTTCTCACAAACTGTATTAAACTGTGAGGAGGTGATTTTCAAGAGAGAAGATAGATACTCATCAATAAGTATATTTCTAAGGTTCCTTTTCCTATGTTTTATGATTGTAAGCATTGTCATGATCAATTTAATATACATAAACTTATGAACTCATGAACCTTTCCTTACAAACTTATTGATGTGCTTAAAGACTTTGCAAGGAACCTTATATTGTTTCTTTTGATATCCTTGCATCTATTATATAATACGTTTTCACATTTGTTTTTTCACTCCCAATTATTTGGTCAATGCGATTTTTAAGTCCAAATTTCTTTAATCTCCACATTCGTGACTCACATTTGTTTTCTCATCCAAATAGAAAATATATAACGTTGTCTAGCCAAAGAAAGTTAAATGTTTTTTTTATACACTGAAAAATTGAAACAAAGGAATCAGTAGCATGAATGTGACATATTGTGGAACGTATAGTTTTTGAAATACACTTTAAACATAAATTGTGGTGAAGTGGCGGAATGATGACAGCTATTTCAGCACATCACCATGTGTAATCCTACACATATTTGTCATGCAGAATATTTTGCAACCATTTTCTGCCTGCGGATTGGATGCAAATCAAGAACAAGAATACGGGAGAGAAAAAGCGTGAATGGGGGTACATTATATTTTATTTCCTTGCAGAGAAAATATTGCGATGTCTGCAATACATGTGACCCATATTACTTTCCTTCTAGACAGTTCACACTTATATTTGTTGTTGATGGTGTTCAAATTTTTGGCTGTTGTCCAGCTGCATGTTCAGATAAGATTCCATTTAGATTTGATTTTAAGTTTATGGGTGTATAGTGGGTTAAATATTAGCAATAATTATAAGATATTTCTGATCCTGGATAATGATGTGAATTTTATTCATGGGCGCTTGGTGTTTTGTTTTGGCGTAAATGAGTTTTTTATCATAAACTAAACAGTATAATAGAGTTTTTGCTTATGCGGTAAGCGTTTCTTTTTCCACAATAAAATGTATGTAAAAGCAAAGTACTGTGATAAGGTAGCCAACTCTCTGATTTTGATGAATTTATTCCTTCGATATTTGAATTTTTGATTTCCTCCCAACTCCCGTATTTTGGTGGGTGAGACTTTTGAGTATTATTCCTGAATTCAAATAAACATTTTTTTTTCAATGATGTCTGTGAGTGTTTGTGTTTCTGTCTGTAAACGATATCTCTCGAAAAAAATTCAGAAGATGAAATGAAATGTGCACGATTGTTGCAATCGATAAATTTCAGAAGCCTAATGATTTTCAGAGAAGTCGGATAATAAGAAATACTCAAATGTTTAATACATTTTTAAAATTTGAAAGAAATTATAAAAAAATATAATGCAATTATAAATCATTTTGTAAATAATTTTATTTTCAAATACAGATGATATAATTTTCAAAACATTAACATGAGCAGTTCTCGATTATGTGCAGACATGTCTTGCACCTAAAATGAAAACAAAACAAAACGTGATTCATTTTCGAGATACTCGGCAGGATATTATTTGCGGAGAGTTATCATGCATCATTTTCTAGTTATTAGACGTTTTTAATGTAAACTGCAAAAATCATATATGCACTCTAATCTAATGAGTAAGTACATTGTAAGTACTTTTAACTAGGAATAAATAAACACCATTAATTAGAAGTTTTCGCAATCTGTTCTCAAAATATTACACATTTTACCACAGAAAGCATGGTATCTCTTGCAATAATTCTTGATATTCACGAATTTGAATCTGTAATAATAGAAATCCCATAATTAAGTTTATATTTGACATTGCATTAGCCATTTAAACTCTTTATGTCGCAAATTAATGTTTATAATTTTATTTCTTTGTAACTTCAATTAAAATGTTATTTCTCTTATTTCCTTGCCATGCCTAAACATTTTTAAGCATAGCTTGTAGGTTTCCTTCGTATCCATTGAAGAATATTTTGTACATAAAGTGCCTAAAGCTATTTATTTCTAAGAATTGTGCTTAAATCAATCTGTTTCAAGCAATTTTCAGTTCTTTATGACCATGAGGGAAATTTCATATTTTTCTGAACTTTCGAATGTTAGTAAGTATTTTATTGCATTTGTTATGGGTATTAATTTTAAATTAGCCGGATATTAAAATACAAATGGACTCCTTATATTATTTATGGAGTGTATTTACGTAGATTATTCGAAAAAAGAATGTGGTTTCATAATACACGTTTTTAGAAATTTATCGTATTAACCTTTTTAATTTTAGATATGTATCTTTTTTCAAAATACATAATATTCAATTCATATTGCATTCTTTGTTGCCTTTGCATTTATCAAAGGTGAACATGCTTTGTAAAATAATCTCGAAATAGCAATGTTTCCCTTGAAACTGCATCCTTAAAGAGTATATCTGCCTTCAAATTATGTCCATATCTGTCCCTTACCTTTTATAATTACATACTACTCCCAAATCATGGTTCAATTAAATGTTAAATAGGATGAACATATGTTTTCAAAAAAACTTTCTTTGTTTATTCCTGGAAACTTTAAAAAAGACAAAGATTTAAACATTAAAAATCACTTAGAGACATCATTTCATTCAAGGGACGTTTTGATAAAAAAAAGTTCTAATATTTGGTCACAAACACTGATTTTTTTTCAATCTGTATATACGATATTGAGTATATAAATATTACACAAATAAAACGGTTTATTATTCAAAAACTAGTAAATTATTCAAATGTAGTAAAAAAAATTTATAAATGAATCCAGTGCAAATTATGAAGGATTTTAAATAAAAATTAAGTTAATGGTATTTTAAAAAACAATATCCCCAAAGATTCTAAATTGAAAATTGTGTGTTTTTAAAAGATTCTTACACACAAATGGTAGATTATTTTAAAATATATAAACTGTTCAGTAAGCACAACATATTTGATATAAATTTATTTTTGAGTTCAAAAATGGATTGAGCAGGAATTTTATACATAAATTAAAACTGAACAAGTATTTTATAAAAAAGAAAAATTTTATGTTGAACTTATAAATAAGAATTTTTTAAATAACGTAGAGTCAGTTACCAAATCTGTTTTACACGTGACAGTTGTTTTCAGTATCAGAAACAAACAAAGATCATTATAATTGAATATTTAATGTTTTTATATTCTGCTTAAAATTTCAAATTTTTATATGGTTATTCAAATAATTTTGTCTGAAAGTAATAACGAAATAAGAATAAAAGATAAAATTTATAGTCACAGGGTAAAAAAGAAAAATCTGTTTTGAACAGCACATAATTTGTCTTGCATAATACAATACATTTACTGTTTTCACAGCAAACTAATGTTGTATAAGGTCAATAACACAATGTTTAAATATGACTCCTTCTCGAAACATAATAATTATATAACCCATCATAAAACACAATTTTTTTTACGACAAGTTATAACGCCTAATAAAATATACCTGCCCAGGAGCAGAGAAATGCTCTATATTTCGAATTATTCTCCCAAAGCGACAGGAATTATGAAAGAAATTGAACTTCATTGATATTGAATGTAAATCTATTTTAGCGTCTTTTACCCAATTTGGAAATGTTTTAGTTAAATTGGCAATATTAAAAAAAACGCCAAGCTGGCGATATTTAGCCAAATTCTACGTTATTATCAGCATATTTAAGGTTATTTGCTACTTATTTAAATTTTAAGATTTTTCTACAGAAACGGTTCATGGTAGTTCTAAAATTAATGCCATTCGTTTTCTAATAAACAATCACATAAGAAATGATTACTTATATAACGATATTGTTCTAAAGTTAGTGCCATTTGATTTCAAATGAAATTATATAATAATTGATTACTTATGTAACAATATTGAATGTTTTCATTTAAAAAAATTAAATTTTCATTCAAAAATTACGGATATTTCGAACATTCAATTGCGTTTAAGATAAATAAAGTTTGAGTATTTACCAAGTGTAAAATTCGGATCAAATTTCGTTTAAAATGCTCCATTCGTTTGTGAAATATCGCAACCATAGACTCACGGACACACACACTAAAATATATACACATACACACATATAAAGACATAATTTCAAGACGTTCGATTCGAGCTCAGGTATATTTGAAACAAAAATCGAATTTGAATTTTCGAGCCCGTCACAATACTTTCCCTATACATTATTACAGTATACTATATATGTAGGGAATTAATTAGGATACAGATTCTGGACAGTGGTGCATCAAATATTGAATATCACTGGCTTAAACAAAAAATAAAAATTTTATTTTCAAAATATGATATCGTTATATATTGATTCTTAACTGGCGGCGTATTAAAAGGAATTTTGAATAACATGTGAGAGGAATTTTGTTAAATATTTCACTAAAGCGTAGAAATTAATAAAAGAAAATTTGTAATTGCATAACTTTTATATGAGGCAGAGAAAAAGTTGACGTCAGAAAAGCAATTTCATGGTTGAATTACGTTCATAATTGAAAATATGTCTAGGCCAAATATTGATCGAAGCATTCGATTGACAGTTAAACTACAGAAAATGAAAAATCTCCTCATAATATATCCATGATTCAGACATTTTTATATGAAATATCTGCATCATCGGTTCTTAAATTATCTGTAATTCAAATATAACATATTATTTGTATGAAGCAGATATAAAATGTTGTAGACAAGCACAGAAATAATAATATTCATTTAATATTACAAATAACAGTAGTACAAATGCAATATGTAAGGAAATTTGTGATCTTATATGATATATAAGAGTAATGAATGATATATTAAATGTTGCAAGTTCGAATAGCATAAAATATTTATGTGAGAAATAAGTGTGATATATAATTGACATATAACAACAGATATTATTATATAACATACTAGTAAATCCGTTCTTCGTAGGGGATTTATCTCTCTACATTAAAAATATGTAACTGCCGATGCCGCTGTTTGACGAATTTCTCGTTCCTTGAAATTATCTGTTTCGAACAGCAAAAAATATATAATTTTGGTACAAATATTTTGGAAACAAGTTGAAATAAACCGTGTTTCGATTTAAACTTTTGTTTAAGAAATATTTGATGTTAAAATCAAAGACAAAATATTTGATCTGCGAGTTCGCGTCCTGGACAAACTAACAATAGTAAGACCATGAATTTTACAGGGATGTACTTACATAGTTGAAATTTTGCAGGACGGAGCCTTTTCTCAATGTGGATATAGTTTACGAATAATTCTACTTTTTATAAAGTGAAAAGTATTCTTTTGTATCGGCGAGTTTCTCGAGTTTCTATATCTAGTATCGTGACAACTATACAAAAACATGAAATTTGGTACTTTTGTACTTTTACAGAAAAAAATTATAAGAGAACACGCTGAAATAAACCCTTTTTCGATTTAAGCTTAAGTTTGGCTTGAAACAGCTCGCGAAACCAGCTCAGCTCGCTTCAGCAAGTATGAGGTAAAGCATGCAAACTTGCGAAGCAAGACACGTAGGTTGGCGAAACGTAGCGAGCAGGGGGTGGAGCCTTTTATTCTTTATATGTAATAAAATTCCAGTTTTCAGACTTTCCTAACCAATCAGAACGAAGCAAACTAACTTTCAACAGACGAGCATGCGCGTTCATATAGAGTATGGACACGTTAAATATGTGGGCCTGAAAGTACTTTCGAGAGGTTGGTGGTAGAGGAAGGAGGGTACGGCCCTGTGAACGTCCCTGGAATAAAAAAATCTCAGATAATACGAAGGAGGTCTCATAAATCGACAGTTGAAGACCGATCGGACTTCAGAGGGAGGAAATTATAAGGTCCATTTTGACGAGAAGAAATTGGAAACATGTCCCAACATCTCAGTGGATGGAACATCTGTCCGAAAATCTGCGGTCCGTTCCCCAGGTGGACAGTGCGTCCTTCCCATTTTTACATGTTTGTAATAATGTAAAGATGTTTGCATACAAATAAAATTATTTCTATATAACATTTTGTTTACAGAACGTTAGACATTCATTTGTGTTTTTTATGAATCAAATAGAATCATTTTATGCAGAAATAATATAACAGAAATAAAGTACATCGCTTCTAATTTGTACCTCATGGATACGCTAATATTGCGATATTTTTATGAATGTATCTATAATTTGTAACACCGAAACACAATATTTAGAAACAAACAATCCCATTTCCCCTTTACAGTGAATGCTACTCCTCTAAATAATGTACAACACCAGAACCAGGAAAATATCAGAAATGCCCTTGATGATTATTGTAGAACAGTTTCAGCAAAAATACCGAGTAAGGACATTTTCAAGTCGTGGGAAAACAAGGTTTGTGCCCAGTGAAGCACATAGAGTTTTTTTTTCAGCGTCCTTCAATTTTATTTCAAAAATGTGTAAAACAATTGTTTTTCTCGAGGACGAAATCTGCGAACACTATTTCTCTGTATTTACAGCTGAGCTGGATATAGAATCGAGGACTTACATTAAAAAAGTTCTTTTGCAGTCTAGAATTTTTGCCAATTAGTATAATTATTTTTTGCATCATTATAGATTTAGCAAGAATGCTTCATTAATTTAGCGAATGATTATTATCATTTCTCAATATTAAGGGATTCTGTATCCACAAAATGTCACAATTTCACATGTTCTCTTAATATGTTTCATTTTGCTAGTTATTCATGTCTTATTCGAATATTTAAAAAAAAGAAGTGCGTGAAATGAATGTAATTGAGTTGTTTTTTTTTTCTTGTGGAAAATCATTCACAAAACATGTCGACGCTGAAAACATGGTCGTATCTTCATATATAATACCGTACTTCCTGCCTTTTAATGTTGGAAAAGCTTAATATCTTTGAACTATCTGATTGATTATATTTTTGAAGTTATTCTAGGGAAACCATCTTAATGTTGTTGCTATTGATTCTGGAATTTACTCATATTATAGTAGAAATCCATTCATCATACTTTACATTTTAGTTTCGGCTTATATTAAAATTTTACTCAAAAAGATTAAATTATTAGTGATTATGTATTTTATGTCGGCAAATTTTCGATTACTGGTAGATTCCTAAATTAAAATGGGGCAAATGTAAATAAATGAGGCAAATGTAAATAAATGGGGCGAATGTAAATGGGGCAAATATAAAAAAGGTCAAGTGCAACAGTCAAGGCATAATATCTTTCCGGAGTACGTTATAAAGAAACAGTGCTATATTTGCATTACATGCTATGTTAATCACAATAATGCCCCTCGAATCCTATGAATATCGCATGAACTGGAATTCGAACTTAAGCCTTATTGTTTGGTTCATTGCGTATAACTAAATGGGCATTGTAGTAACTATTACGAAATGGGTTTCTCATTTATTTTTAAGAACTGGATATAAAAAATCCACATTAGTTTCTAATCTACAACCTACTGAGTTTAAAGTGTCTGAATAATAGTTATATACAATACATTTTGAAGCAATATACAAGATATCTTACTTCACATTGAAGATAACTTATGCTTTAGCGAACACAATTATTGTAATATTTAGGTAGCTGTACTTGCTAATTTAGGATCATGTTATACTTTCAAGTTAAGGTTCCTGCCATAGGTCCTGATTTAGGTTCTTGTCGTAATTTTGGATTTTTTCCCTGCTATACTTCATAATTTAGACTCTTACCATGGCCATTCAGATTGTGGTCATTCTTCCGGATCTTGTTGTATTTCTGATTTACGCTTTTGTCGTACGTCCTAATTTCGATTCTTGCACCTCCAGATTTAGTTCCTTGTGATTCCTTTAAATTAAGATTTCTGAGAAGTGTACCTTATTTGACAACTCCAATGGATGTATGAAGAATAATCGTATAAAATATTTATTTATTTGAAAAACAAAGTTACAATTCACTAAACAGTTTCTGTCTTTCTTGATGGTATAGTATACTTATTTATGGTAGAATAATATGGCGTAAATTAGAAACTGTATAAGTATTAAAACAATAATAATATATAAATAGCATTTATTTTTATTTGCTGGTCTTAAGAAAATCATGTATAATCCGTATCACCATAAGTTAACATAAATTATTGCCCTTTACTGAAAATGTATCATAACCAAATATTTGTTTAACTTAGAAACGTATGGCCAGAGCCAATTTATATGCAAAATGCATATCCCATACAACTGTAACGAAAAGTAGCAAAAACAAATCCCCGAAAGGGCAATAAAATCATATTTATCTAAAAGATATTTTGGTTCAGCGAAGCATACAGTAGTGCAGACAACAAGCCTAGCATTTCCCCCCATAAACTACTTATCACTTTTAAATTATCGACCGCATAAGAGCATGTTTCATGTTTAGATAATTAACGCACACAGAAAAAGTTTCTTGTTTTAATGCGACAGAGAAAGATAAATGCTATGAAAAAAATCAATTGAAACATATTTCTAACAGCATAAATAAGACAAATTGCCTGTTTAAATTGGAATGTTTTGAAAAATATGAAAATAGACAATTTATTAGAAACAGAAAGAGAATAAAAATGCAAAGAATGCCAGTGGAAAAGTATGAAATTGTTATAAAAATGGAATGTTGCATCTTCAGCATCAAATGCGAGAAATATATAATATTTACTTGTGTGCTGATTTAATTTTGTATATGTCCCAAACTCTGAAGTAATAATGTACCCGTATCTGAAAATAGAATATTCTGCTCTAATATGCTTTGAGTTTGGAATATTTTAACATTTTAATGAACAATGTAATGAACTAGTAAATATATAATCAAACAATGAATTTAATGATGAACCTTCACATGGTAGCAAGTGGAGTGTGTATTTTATTTTCGACGGAATTACTAAGTATTCTTACACTATTTTCACACTTATTTCGTACAGCCATATGATTTTTTTTAATTCTACTTCAGGCGTAAAGGTTTTTTTTTCTTTCTTCGATTTCAAGTATTTTTATTGTGACGTTTAGGTCTAATCGAAGGAGATTATTTAGGGCGTATAAAAAAAGTTTATTTAGGGCATAATACGGTCGCGTTATATAATTGGCATATTTGCTCATATAAAAAACGATGAGCGGGCATGAATTTAGTTTAAACCAAGTGATTTGGAAATTAGATGGTACTATCTTTATGTGTATTTTTTAAGTAGGGGCCGTTTATTTAGGTACCGTACATGTTCTAGTTCTTAATATACAAAGTAATGAAATTATTTAACTGAAATCCTATTTATCTAAAAAATCATGGCATGTTTTGGAGAAATTGCTTAAATGCACATGAATGCACATTTCTCATTTTACTTTTCTCAACGCCCTATGTATATACTTTTATATCATAAATGGAAATGTAATGTTGTGCTACTCCATAAAAATATTTGTTATTTTATGTTTTAAAGATAAAATTGTAGCATATAATATGCTGAACTTATCATACATATAAAACTGTTGAAGTTTCTATTTAGCAAAATAGTGCATTCTAATGCAGCTACTTTTAATGTAATTAGTCACCATATGCCTGAAGCTATAAATTTGCCCATTATAAATACAATACACAAATAAATACAATTACCTACACATATAAATACAGTATATTTTCTACTGGTTTTCTATATTACAAAATATTTCATAATTTCACTTATCTTCTCTCCTATTTCTTTATCTTTCAATGATTTTTACATGACAGTTTAAAAATACCCAGCAGTAACATTTAGATTTCGCTGTCGCACTTTATAGTCTCCTTTATTCAGTTCAATAACCTTTGATATATATGTTTTTACAATGATTAAATATTACCTGATGCGTTAAGAAAGTCATGTGTTTAGAATCCGATACATTCCTAACAGGACCAACACTTTTCAGAATTAGAGCATGAAGCAATATGCTGATTTTAAAAGGTTAAACACATCTGGTCTCGCTATGATTAACGCAATGTCACTGCCATATTTCCCAAATGATAAATGTGAGAAAATCCATATAAAGTAAAGGTTTGTCTGTTACATTGTTTAATTTTATGTATCCGTTTCTTTTAATTTTATCTACCCTATTTATTTTATGTTTTGGCTAAATCTTACAATGGGAGAATGTTTGACTTCGAGTTATCGTTGGTCATTCAGGTTTCGGAAATTGTCGAGCACGAAACAACTATTTGAACATGTCGTCTCTTTTATGTTCAACGAAGTCTGTAATTACTTACTACGTTTGTTTTCATATAGTCAAAATTGCACGAGGGTTTAAAATACATTTACGTAGTACTAGCAGTAAACTCGTTCTTCCTACGGAATACATAATATACAGAAACTTCGAATTTACAATTATGTGCTTAGAAAAGAAAGTATGAACTCCCCTCTAGAACACACAGAAGGAGGTATCATTCATCAAAATTGCTTCAGTAGTTGAGTCTGAAGTAGTTGAGGCTAGAAAAGAAAGAGGCTGTGTCGCAAATCGTAAAGAATGCCTTTTTAAAGTATTTTTTTCTCAAATGCTACTGTAGCAATTTTTGTTTTGTTTTTGTCACTTTCGTTGTAATATGGCAGATCAAGTCTATAGCTATCTTGATTGTGTGTTCAAAATTGGGTTTTGTCACGTCACATATAATATACACGGATTCGAACATGACGACTTGACGGCGCGGTGCACTGCCACTTTCATACAATATTATAAACATCAAAATTTCATAGTTTTAAATTATTTTTTTTATATACTTAAGTAGTTATTTATTAATGATTATTAGATTTGATAATATGATATGCAGCTTATATTATTGTTTTATTTAGTGAAATCCTTCTATGTAATGCAAATGACCAAACATGTTTTGAATGTTTGATTGCAGTGTTGTGAGTGCTAATCGAAGATCACTTCTGTTTACAATATTCAGATGGTCACGAGCTTCCAATAATATGTAAGCTTCCCGGCCATTGAAAAATCACCATGGCCTCTAATATTATGTTTTCATTTGCGTCCCTCTCAGAAATACTCTGTGGTCTCCTGGTGGGCCATATGCTCCCCTCCCTCATTTAGAACCGTTGTTATAAATCATCTGGAGGGTATAAAAAGACACAAACACATTAGGCATTTATTATATAATCTAGTAATTAAGTCTGTCAAGGACAGGGAAATTGATACTCTTAAACAAGTAAGCTGCAACTTTTTATACATTAATTTTATTTTGTTTAACATGGTATGGTGATTTACGTCGAAAAGAGCTGCCTCAATTGAAAACTAGCTCAGTTAGGTTCTGACCCGTGGTCGAATTTGAGACATTTATATCCTCGGTAGAGGCTTTAGGATCTGAGAGACTGCAACTTCTCTCCTTCCTCCATACCTTTTGTTTTTTCCTGCAGGAAATTGAAAACTCCGGTTCCGTTAGGTTCGGTAGGTCTAGTGATCGATACTATGAGTGTACAAAGGTTCAACCTCCTAAGCCACCAGAGGACTGCTTGAGGGTCTGGAAAAACAATAAAAATAAACCCATAATCTTCATACCGGGATGGAGGAGTAGAAAATCCGACTACGTTAGTGTAAGATTTTCCAGGGAACTATTTTCTTTATCCCTACATCCTTGCGCGAACGTCCTTAGTCAGAGACTCTTGAGTCATGCAATGTTCCAGGATCATGCACTTGGACGCTAGACGCGATGTATATCAGATGGTACGGTAATTTTTACCTTTCGATGCGATGTATTAATAAATCATTTTTTTTTTCTTATGCTAAAAGCTCCTGGAGCGTCCGAAAATACTTTTTGAAACCTCCCATTTCCTTCGTCCCATTAGAGCAAACCGAAAATTCGTGTCAGTTAGGTTCTGAACCGCAGTCCATACTGTAAGTGTGCAAAGATTCAGTCTTCTGAATCACCACAGTGTTTCTGGAGGATCTACAAGCGCCCAAACACGGTATACAATTATTATATAGATATCCCACACATGTCTCAAAAGTAGTACTGGCTTACATACACTGCCTGTCGTAGAAATTAATAGTAATGTTGATTTATAGCAGACAATTTTTTTTCAAAAATGTTTCATTTTCCAAAGAAAGGAAAAAGAAAAGCATACCAAACAAAACAATATGAGAGGTCGAAAAAATAAAGCTGAGTTATTTCAATACTCGATCGAAGCAATACTCAGGACAGCTATCAATCAAATTTTTTCCTAGCTTCTGCTTTTGGAAGAAAAATAGTAACTTGAATGTTTAGATCTGAATGAGAAAGACGGGGATGGGAATTTTATTTGAGCTATACGTAAGTATTATTTAGGGAGTGTGACATTTTATTTGCACTTTTTTTAATCAGAATTTCTAAAGACATATTTTATTAAAGCTGTACTACATCTTCGGATATTCTCTTTATTGTGATTTAAACAGTGATGTAGGTAAAGTATGATTCATATTTTGGAAATATTACTTATACAGACTTATTCAAAACTCTCTGTATAAACTGTAATAGGAACTAGTAAACAAAAAAATAAATATTTTACGTTAATAAACGTTTATCTGCAGACGGCATTATTGAGTGCTATATGGAAGGATAGGATTTAGCTATTTTTCTCCATTGTCATCCATAGTGTGGACTTCTTACGAGTAAAATGGAACAGTTCACGAATGTTTAGACAGCTGAAGTGCGCGTGGTTCGTAATAACGCAGTGGTTATGGTGAAAAGGTTGCACGCTGTAGTACCGTGTTTGATATTCGAGGCCGATGAAAACTATATACGTGTCTGTATGGGTTCGATGAACTTGTATGTCCGTAAGTCTATGAGATGTGATGGGTGAAAGAAAAAATGGCACAATCACTGTGGTTCCCGCACCAGTTGGGTTTAGGTCTAAAATAGTGGTTAGCCCCCAGCCAAACAAATATATATATTACACCTTTAGATAGGTCGGATGCCAGGGTAATACGCTTGACATACATCTAGCATATGGGTTTGCCATCAAAAAATGATGATACTAAATTGTTTGTTCAGATTAGTACTTGCATACCGATTTGAATGCAGAAGTGTCCACTTTGACTACTATAGTCCTCTTTGACTACTAAGATATACTATTGATAAGATATATGTTCATTTATATACTTGGTCGGTTGGCATACTTATACACTTGTCCGGCAAACTTGTCAGACATACCTGCCCGATTTATAGGATTCCACTTTAACAGGAATAACATGGAATCCAGTAGCTCAATGGTCCAGTAGCTCAATGGTTAGAATATTGGCTGACTAGTTCAAAGATCCGAATTTACTTATTTATAAACGTATATTCATCCTAAAATAACATTTAATAATTTAGGGGTGAATGTTTCGCTGGAGAAGGTTGGATAGGGTCACTTTTCCAAACGATGATTTATTTCCTTTTGTCAAAAACATTCAATGGAAACTTATTTACTTTACTTTATTTTCTTAAACTTATTAACGTATTTACGTTAGGAAAATTTCAAAAGCATTGCACCCACAAAGTAATCATATCGTCTGAGCTAAAGTTCTAAAACCACACCCTGAAGCCTGATAAGTCATATTTTAGCTGTTTTGTGAGCTTCGCAACCACTGCATTGTGGCTAGGTTATTAAATCTGGGAAGTTATAAATAAAAATTGTTAAATAACAAAACATTTAATGCATATCTATTTAAAACTTTTTAAAAATCACTACATAAGGCAATGACTGAAGGTACACAACATAAAAATTTCTGCCACAAACATTTGCATAACATTATTTCGTTGTTGATATTTTGAGCAAATTACTATTATTTTAAATAAAAATACTTCAAAATTGCAAGTTATTTAACCGTAGAATGGTAACCCTAATTTATTTTACATAGAGTGCAATATCAAAACATTTTAATTTTCTGCAGACTTACCATTGTATGGTTACGGAATGGGAAACAGGGACCTTATTCCAAGCTTTATTGTTTGTAGATTTATGTTGATCAATAGAGTACGTTCCTATAGCAGAGCTATGACGCTATTGTGTTTGGAATAGATGGTGTTGCTCCGATATGGGAGCGCCCTCTATTGACTGACGCCTAACTATGATCGACAAGTATGAAATAAAGCCTCAAAAGCGCATCATGGTGGATCTGGTACTGTATAATATCTTAGAATTTAGATTACTGAACTAATTTTTGCGTTAATTTTAGAGTCATATTTTTAGAGCTTATTATAGCTTCTTGTAGTAGATATTTCCTGCCTTTAAATGAGTTATGTATAGTACAATGCATTGCTAAATTTTCATTTAATTGTTTAAATTAATTATTATTAATTATTTGCTGTTTGCCCAGTAAGGGCTGTCGATTTAAACGTCTGCTAAAACAGAATACAGCGGTTTTACGTTCATACTTTTATCTGTGGTTTTGAAATATGTTCATATTTAAATCTGTTATTTTTCTTGTGGTAAAAATTATATCGTGCAAATGAATCAAAGGAATTTTAAATAATATATATTATCATACAGTGATATATAAAAAACCTAAATCGCTCACTAGAATGCTTAGTAATTTATAATTTATTTGCTTCTAGCTGACTTACCCATATTCATTTCCAACTTTACTACACGTTTAGATTAAAAGTAAATATGTTCTGAAAAAGTTATTTCAATTCGCGAACTATTTTTTTGTCCCAAAGTTTTAGCTATTTGTCTAAAACTTTGGTAATTACATACTAATTTGAAGACCAAAATTTTGCTGGCCATTATTTTTGATTTATTGCCCAGATAATCGAGGTAATATTCCGAGTATCCAGCCCACAGTAGCTAATGAAACGTTACTTAAATGTTTACATTCTTTTTAAAAATATTTAAACATTTTTATGTTCTTAAAATTCGAATTTAAATTTTTTTTATATTTTCGAATTTTTAAGAAATAATTACGTTTAATGAATAAAATTCAAGTAGTTCCAATTCAAAGAAGTTTATAATTATAAAACTAATAACACATGTCTAAGAATAAAAAAACCCTTTAAAATATTTTAAAAAATGAAGTCAATTTCATTTTATCATTTTAAGTAACTATCCCAATGAAGTACGTCCAGTTGTAAATATTAAATTAAACGACATTAAATTACTGAATTCCAATTTAAATATATAAATATTCAAACTGCTAAAAGGAAGGAAGTTATTGCTGAAAATGAAGTTAGTGCTGAAAATTATTTCTGCTACTGAATTTACCATTTACATACCCTTGTTATCCTCTTGTACTATATAGATGAAGGGCTTTTTCCAGTAAATGAAAATTCCGAAGCAATTCTATAGATAAAATATTTTTTGTAGTTTTTGTTATCTTGTAATTCAAAATTCTGACGAAAAATTAGGTTACAAACTCATATACCCTTACAATAATACTAGCTATTTCCACCAACGCTTCGCTAGGACGAAACGGCTAGTAGTCAGTCAATGTGATATGTATGCACTTAATAAAATTTCTGAATATCAAAAACCGTTTCAGAATAATGCATAAACATGTCGCATATTTTAGAGTTCTGTTAACGTGAAAATTGCGGAACGTAAAATCATATTTTATCTCTGATCCCTATATGTTGCCTGATTTTCAACGTTTTTAGACATTTTAATACAAAAATAAATTGACAAAAAACATTTTAATAGTTTGATCAGAATAGCCAGCAGAATGTTTCGATATTTGAAGCTTAACTCCGTTACTAAGATTAGAGATGAAATCAAAAGCTGCGTAAAAATTGCAATTACAAAATATAAACAGAAATCGTCTGCTATAACTATGAATGAAAATATCTCAAGAACGACTGGTTGCATACAAAAAGTGTATATCAAGGAGCTTAGAATATTTTTGTGCCCATGATGGCATAGAAATGAATTTTGTATGTCTAGCCGTCCTCAAATTTTAACTGGAAAAAATGTTGGAACAAAAGAATTCAGAGATGCTTTAATTTTATGAGCAAAACGTGAGTTTTTTTAATTATTCGATTTTTTTCATTATTTGTAGGTCAGGTCCCACGTCTACGTAAAATTTCAAGTTTGTACCTTCAGCAGTTTGGGCTGTTTAATCCAGCACTTAGTCAGCTTCATTTAGCTATATGATACTATGTTAATATACATTCTATTCCTACACTGTAATTTCATTTACCCTATAAATTTAAAGGGTAGTAAAGTACAGTATATTAAAAAATTTCATCTAATTCATTACCGTGACTACTAACTTAAATTAACTGCGAATTTAAAAAAATGTATTTAAATAACTTCTAATAAATAGTCTTTAAGAATAACTTGATAACGAATAATCACAAAAATTCACATTTATGTTTCATTTTGATTCTTATATTATAATCGATCCGAACTTTATACAATATGAATTTATACAATAATCTAGTGTAGTCCCGCATTCAAAATATTATTAAAAATGTACCAAGCTTTTTATCATCCTCAGTATCTGATCGCATTTAGTTTAATCATGATTTAATGCCACTTCTGAACAAATTTCCAAAAATAAATTAACATCTTATGGAAAGTTGTGTGACACATGTTACGGGAACATTCGGTCGTGCCAAAGTAAAACAGCAAATTGCGAAGATTTCCTCTAGTCCTTGCGTCATAAACTATTACGGAGTCAACTTTTGACAAGAAAATTAAACCGATGAAAGCGCTATCGACCACTTCTCCCGTTTCAATATATTCTCGAAGATAACACGGGACATAAGCCCTTTTGACAGCTTTCGGCTATAACATGGGCTTCTATCCTTATCGGGAATATAGTAAGTATTTTTGAGATAAGTGAATATTTTATTGCAGAATGTATCCATCAGAATGAGATTTTGAAAAGAAAATGTTTTAAATGTCCATAATGATAGAATATTTATACCTTCCAGATGGTGGAATTTGCCTCAGAAAGATTGGATTCAAATATGTTTGCAATTTGATTAAATTTTCTTGGGAATAAATCTTTTTGTTAGTAAAACCTTCTCTCCTCTACTTATGTTTTATTCAAATGCATTGGAAATATTAATAAGTTTTATTATAGACTTCTATTGCATCAAAAGAATGTATTCGCAGTAGTAGAAAGAGAATATAAAATTTGTTACTTATAGGAGTGCATACAGAGGTCTAGTCGGGCCAGAGTTTGTCGAGGCTCAGCCCCGGCACATTTTTGTGGAGACGAGGAGGAACACCGATACAAATTTGTGTCCTGCCATTTTCTGCAATTGAAGTTCACAGTTCGGTGCTGATCAGAAAGTTAAAATAAAATTTTAGAAAATATTTTCAAAATTTGCGTTGAATTTCAGTTGAATTTTCAGAGCTCACTTGCAATACTGAAATAATTCTATATTCCAAACTTTGAACATTTATTTTTTAAATCCGAAAATCGCAAAATTTATAACAGTCTAAACAGAAAATCAGATATTATTCGCAAAACACCTGCAACAGGAAGTTCTTGTATTCGAAAAGAATTGCTACATTGACAAAGTGGATTCAAAAATAATAAAAATCCGGCCAATTTCCAATTTATGTAATTTCATAATTTTTAAACTAATTTGACTTAAACGAAACAAACCTGACGAGCTCTGTCGTTAGCAGAGACAGCTATTCTTACACAAAATTTCGTGGCTATCTGGAACTTCGATCTTTCGCAACACACATATAATTTTTTATGCAAGATGATACCAACTCACCAACACTTCTGGCGTAGTGGTTTAATTCATTTCATTAATCACAGCAAAATACAAAATAAGCAATTATCTGTTATAATTAAATATATTTATTACTCTGTCATGTTTGCTGCTTTCTGATCTGTACGAAAATCTTATCAACACCAAAGTAACATATTTCTTACGACTGCTAATTTTTTTTTAAATCGGACTGAGAGATTTTGAGCTGAAGTGGATACATATATTGCTCGCACACATGCATATACGTAGGTGATTCAAAAGATAAGGTAACAAGAGCTCTCACGGGTGCACAAATTCGGCGTGCGAACTATTTGAATTAAAAATTAAAGGTGTCGTGTTGTTGCCCGACAACGCCCGACCGCATACGGCCTCGGTTACACGTGATTTGGTACAGCGTTTCCCATGAAATGTACTGGAACACCCACCCTACAGCCCGGATCTCGCATCAAGCGATTTTCATCTCTGAAGACCGTTGAAGAAGCACCTGGCAGGTCGCCATTTCACGACCGATGCTAAAGTTCAGGAAGCCGTCGTTGAGTGGCTCCGCGACCTGGACTCTGATTTCTTCTATGCCGGTTTCGATAGATTGGTTTACAGATGGAACAAATGCTTCGACAACCATGGTGACTATGTGGAAAAATAATATGTACCAGTGCCTTGCTAACTTTGTGTATCTCTTTGATTTCGTGAATAAACCTTTTCTCTCACAGAACTTGTTACCTTACTTTTTGAACCACCCTCGTACATTGCGCTGAGCAGTACATTCGCGCGCTAGGGTACCCAAGACATCAAAATTAATTTAAACTCTTAATTTACAACACAATTAAAATTCATTCTTCTTACATGTACTATGTATTGTAAGAAAAATAAAATGAGGACTCCAATGTACCCTTCTTAATTAAGAAATAACAACTATTAATATATTGATTAATCCCAATGACAACTGCAAAACATTTGCAATATTCATATTTCAAGAAAATTCATTTTAAGGGGTTTCAAATCACATATTTTAAGGAAATGTCTAGATCTTTGCATTTTATTTTGTATCTGAGCACTCTGTTATATTAGGTCTTACGGCAAAAATGCTATACTTGATTTCCGGAGAATTCATGAAAGATACAGTTAACCCCGTATAAGACGCAAGAAATGTGAAATACGTATTTCAAACCTGTTACGGCTTGCTGAAGTAGCTAGTTTATTAGAAGGAATAATTTTTAAAATACCTATATTTGAAATAAACATGCTTTAAATTTTTAAATAAGATATAAATTTGTTTATTTAGAAATCAGTTTTTTGGCTTTTTAAAACATATATTTACATAAAAATCTTATTAGATTAATTATTAGATTAGTAACTATATTATAAAATATATAACTATATTAAATATAACATAACTCTTTATTACTTATTCATATTTGGGCTTGCCAGAGACAAGGAAACTTATATTTTAACAATTAGATACACAAGTGCAACTACATTGTGTATTCAATAGGAAAAATGATAATAATAGGTAACGGTGAAATGCAATTATAAAAGGAACATATTTTTTTAATCCTAAGCCGATTCAGGAAAAATTGAAAAGTTCAGAAGGTAAATATCCTGAATTTACAATGTATATGCATTTTTAAATATAATGTAAAATAATTTAAAACAAACTCAATATTACCTATTTTTATTTACGTTCTTCAGCAAGATATCTATTTCTTCTAAGCAACATGATCACCTAAGGTTTTTGAACCCACTTTCACCCATATCCTCTGTCAAAATATAAATATTTGAATATGAGTTAAACACTGCTGTTACGATATGAAAGTAATGATGATATATTCATGTTCTCTCTTATAGGAAAAACCTGTAACACTGATTCATTATTACCTGTGATATTGCGCCATCGATAAATAGAAAAAGCAGCATACCATTTTTGTTTCTAATTGGACATTTCTTGAGTCAATGCCTTGGTGACTGCAATGATTTGTTTCATCTGATTGCAATGATCAAGACAAATGGGAGATTTGTTTGAGGATGCATGTGTATTTATTAAGCCTTCTGTTTTTATATACAAAAAAGCCTAATTGCATGGTATATTTATAAATCTACACGTGCATTCATAAATTTATCTGGTCTGCGTCGTTTGATGAAATAAAATTATGACAAATATTAAATGCATTAAAATTCTAGACGCTTATAAACTCGTACTATTCACTAAAAAGGCAATGGTTAATTAAAAATATTTTGAATTTAATCACTTCAAATTTGCAGCGCTTGCTTATAGTAACCAGATGATCAGATGGGTAGTGTTTAAATATATATATATATATATATATATATATATTTAAACACTACCCCAGACATCTTTTTTGTCATATAAATTAGTAACTATCCCATTAGTATATATATATATATATATATATATATATATATATATATATATATATATATATATATATATATATATATATATATATATATATATATATATATATAGTATATATATATATACACACTAATGGGATAGTTACTAATTTATATGACAAAAAAGATATCTTTAAATTTAATATTAATAAATTATTACCATTTAATTCCTGCAACTCAATTCAATTGTTTAGAAATATTATACTTAATCAACTTTTTAGAATTTATAGATTATCAGATAAAAAATTTCATGCTTTGCACATTAATAACCTCAAAATTACCAGTAAATTTTATGAATATCCAGCATATGTAGTAAATGGAATAGTTAATAAGTTTCAATTAGCCTAAAATTCTCCTAGTCTCTCCTTAATATCTTATTTTAGCCATACTTCTACATTCTCTTGAATTTACATTATAATATATTTTCATCTTTTACTTTTGTAGCTTTAACTGTAGAATACCTCTTTTTATTGCCTTTACGCAGTATTGTTTTTATTACTCTTTTTGGCAACAGCAGATCACTTCTTTTCATTTCTGCGTATGGCAATATTGGTCTAGTCATAATCGTCATGGTGTATATATCTAGTCATAATCGTCACTTTAGAGGTGTATTTTAAGGTATTTATATTTCCTTTATTTTTTTCCAATCTTTATGCTTGTCCTCCATATAACACAAGTTTATAGATAAAATCTATCTTGTGTTTTAGAAACAAGCATTTTTGTGTTCATTTCTAAGGGATATATGGACTTGAAAAATAATTTTTTTGAAATGAACTATTCTTTAGCTGAGAGCTCTTCCACGTGCAAATTTTTTTGCTTGATTTTTTTTGTTTTCCTATTTTCATTCCTCACCTTTGAAATTTGTTGATTATCTTTGTCTTTATGACCTGCTTTACGTTTTATAATTTCCTCTTTATGGTTGAATTTCCTTTATTTCATTGCATTTTGTAGGCAAATTTTAAGATAGTGTATTATGAGTTACTACTTACATTCTACCACTGGATTTACAATTATATATATATATATATATATATATATATATATATATATATATAATAGAAGTTTGAAAATCCAATGAACGAAAAGTAAGAAGATGTAACACGATAAACCTAACTTTTTTAAAAACACCCACAGAATAAAATATAATACAGCAGATCATCAATCAAATGGATAAAAAATACAAAACACAAGCTATCAAGTTACAGAAAATCAACCAAATTAAAAGGTATGGAAACAAAAAAAGAAAAACTTAAGCTAAATTCAACTATCTAACAGGCTTACAAAACAAAAGTAAAAATCAACTAATCCTCAAGCAAATGGGAAAAAAAACTATAGTATCTATATATACATATATATATATATATATATATATATATATATATATACAAACAGACACACACACACATATATATATATATATATATGTGTGTGTGTGTGTGTGTATGTGCGTGCGTGTTTGTGTGTGGAGGCTTTAAATATAGAAGAAAAGGTAATTGTTTCAGTGGTTAAAAGAAAACTTGCATCTAGTGACCTGCAGACCGATGTTTCAATTCCCAACTGAGATATTTATACAATTTCTGAAAAGATAATTGCATAGACGTGCATTTTTTACTTTCCCTGCAATACATGGTAATGTACGGGGAAAGTATTGGTATCATGCCGAAAATCGCAACTCGAGTTTTCGACAGATCTACATGTTTCGAGAATTCTAGAACACGAAATAAACTATTTTTAGAGTGCCGTCTGTGTGTGCGTCTGTCTGTATGTATGTATGTCTGTGTGTCTGTCTGTCTGTGTGTCTATCTGTGCAATGTATGTATCCACTCTAACTCCAAAACTAATGGACCGAATTTCATGAAATTTGGTTGGTAAATTACTTGTGTATGACCCTGGTGCTGGTTAGTTTTTAGTATGATTCGGGAAAAACAACCCGCCTTTTTTTGCGCAATGGCCCACAAAAATCTTCAAAATCTAAAATATAAAACTATGTATACTCAAATATATGAATTAAATACTTGTTTTATGCATAATTTTTAACATTAAAAATTATAAGATCCATTACACTAGGGTTAGCCTTTCTCGAGATATTTTAGTTTTTTCACATATACGTTGCACCACTGTTGAAAAACACTCCAGTTACTAACTGAGAACGAAAATTGATTTAACTGATCAGTGTCATTTTAAATAATTGTGGGCGTTATTTTGTTCAATTTAACTCAATATAATAATTTTTTGAAGAATTAGAGAACGTGGATATGAGTCTGCAGCGAAGGTCATGTGCTGCCCACATCAGATTTTTAATGTTACTTCGATAATGAAATGTACAAATGAGTCATATTTATGCTTTCACATCTGGGTAAAATAACTTTAGGTACTCTAAAACACACGTCGTCCTAGTTTGCAGACACATACACATTAAAAATACAAAATCAAATTTCCCGAAGCAAAGTGAAATAATTTTTACACATGGAACAATTTTTAAACGTGGAAGTCTATTTTTTAGCAGTCATATTTTCGCTACTTACGTGCGGGAAAAAAAATACAATTTTAATTTCTTCCTCATCTCTTTGATATTCATTATTTAAAAAATAGTTTGTTTCAACAGTTAAAGAAATAAGTTCCATAAAAAGGAAATTTGATTATGGTTCCTTCTTCATAAAACTATAGCTTTTCTCAAGGGCCTCAGAATATTTTACGGCGGACTTCTTATGCTTTTTGGTGGCTTTAATTATTCTCCGGGGAGTAAACCATCAAATTTTGAACTATTTTAGATTCATATTGTTGTTTAAGGACTTCAACGCATTTTATGTATTAACAGTCTTGAACAGGCAATATTCATCCGATTTATTTAACCTATTTTTAGTCAATGTTTTGTACCCAGAGATTTTTAAAGAAAAATAAAATATTGATTAAAAATGGGTGAATAACTATTTCAATAAATATTTTAATTTTTTTTCTTACAGTCCGTAGTATTTGTGCAGAGTATGATAAGGTGAAATCCAATTGTAGATGAATTTAATCATTTTGGGCATTTTAGAATAAGAATTGATTTTGACGTTTGTATATGTTATCTGAGCAAGTATTCTTCCTATTTTCATAACATATAACAATTATATGACTTGTGATACTGAATAGATTTTACAGCAAATACAAAAAAAAAAAAGAAAAGAAAAAAGTGTCATTCTGTCTTTTTTAAATGTAAAAATCTTTGCGGCCCATTTAAGCCGTAAAACTCGAAAAAATGGGAAAAATAAATATGCTAATTCATATTCAGTATAATTATTCATTTCACCTTGAATTTTAAAATTAATTATAACTTCTGTTACGCTGAGATAAACATTTTCTGAGATATCACCATCTTTTAAAAATTTGGCTACTTGGATCTATCTAAAATGCGTCAAATTAAAAATAAATGAGTAAAAACTGTATATTTGATATAATTTTTAAAACATAATCCATTTGAAATATTATTTCGTGTGGAAAAACGAATCCCTTTTCAATAAAAAATAAACTAGTCAGAGTAAATAACTAGTAAAGTGAAAATAATACACAAAGAGATAAAAAAGAAAATATAAAACATTGGTAATTAGAATCAAACTAAAGATATGTGCTGCCCAACTTAAATTTTTTACCGCATTTATTGATATTCTTCCATCTATGAAATAAATATCTTCTTTTAGCGGAAATTGGATTCGATAAATGTTTCTTTATTTAAGTGTTTGTAGAGATTGCGTGTTGATCAAATGGATTTTCTACACGAAATATAGTATAGTAATAAATGAAACTTATATTTAGTGAGGGAACATTGAATCATAATGTTTACACAAATCCGTGCACATGTGTGAATAAGAAGTTGTTTAATTTGAAATGAAAGTCGTATTTCTTAGAATTAATAATAGAAACATAGACGTGAATCGAGCGAGTTAAAGTGTTAGTATTTCATTATAAAAATCAGAAGTTAACAGTTTTAACGAAAAGAGTGTGTGTATCGTATTTTGTCGTCGAAGTGGTCGATACTCCGGGGATGTGGTTCCATTAAAATAAAGCTAAAACTCACACTGTCATTCAAACTTTCTATCTAAGCCTAAAACGTAAACGATTCGGGTCTTGACTTGGCGAGAATTCTTAGATCAATTATTCCATGGACTATGCAACTACGGATGAGGGTTTGCTGGATGGGAAATAAGAACACAGGCCCCTCCTTAATATCGGCAAAAAATCCTAGGTTGCAGTGGATAATATCGTTTTGAACTTGCAAATAAAACTATGGAACTGCTGAAAACGGTTTTTATAAAACGAATAACTTCCAAGAATACTAAAATTATGTGGCGTCCATGTTGGCCTGACTTGGCTCAGATTTTTTCCTGTGTTAATACATAAAGGAGCCAGTGTACACAAACACGCCTACAACAATTCAAGAAAAACAATAACATTTAAATAGAAATTGAATTAATAATAGAAAAAAGTGTGCCTCGTGTTATGGAAAATTCTCTAAAAAGAACAAGAATTTGCAAGGTAGCATAAGCGCATGTGTTAAAAAATGGAAATGTTAGTGTATTTATATCTCCTCTCACTTTTTTGCTCTGGGAGAGCTGATATGTGCGTGGTTTTAAAGGGGTGAATTAACATAAAACAGAATAAAAGAGGTATCAGATTTTTATCCAACGAGAATAACATATTCGAGTTTCATTAAAATTTAAAGGATTTTTCGTAAACAAAACAATTTAACAGAAGTAACTTCAACATGGGTATTTTGCAAGCAGGTATCGCCAGCCTCCAGACTCTAGTTCGACATAAACCTACAGATATGAAACTACTGTCAGAGCGTTAGCAGGCAGGAGCGTTAACTCCCATATACAATTGCTGCTCGCAAGAGAATCATGCTTGATCTGAGAGTCAATCGCATATATGTCCTATATATATAACTGATTAGTATTTTTAAAAGTTTTCATTCAAATATTTTTTCGTTCACATTCAATAGTATATTCATTCCGGTATTCACTCACTTTAACGAAGAGATGTAAAATGTTCTGTCGTATGTTTCCTTGATAGCATTTCGACTCACACGTGGTGACTGTACCTCTAAGTTTATATTTCTGTTTTTATATTTCTGGTTTTTAATACATTTAGTTTTTATCATTTCTTCTTCCTTTCAGACAGTTCCAATGGTGTCCATAGTCTAATGCTATCCCCATTGTCAGAAACTGGCTATTTAATCGGTTTTAATTTGAATTGTATGGCTGTCCTGACAAGAATGCAATTTCGAACTTACCGCCATTTTTTATGTAGTTTCAACTCATTGTTCTCCTTGTCTAGATTTTTAATCTTGAGCTAATTATTATTGCCTTTTCTCATTTTTGCCGAGTTTGCGTTTTCATTTTATATATATTTATATATATACCTATTCCATTGTGATTTATGTATACTCATATTCCCCTCATTCCCATACCATTATAGTGATAAGTTATCGACTATTTTTATCGTTTGTCTTGGTTTATAGTTACTTATTTGTAACAGCTATGCGCTAGAGATGGGTTTTTTTGTACTTACCGTGGTTTATGCATAGTTTTCGATTAAAAAATTGCAATATATATATATATATATATATATATATTATAAATCAAAATTCCTCTCCCAATTTACTATGTGTCTGTAACCAGCCAAACTATTCTAAATATATAGACAGCAATCATAAACACATAATTACTGGTGATCTCAATATTGTTCAAAATGTAGCACTTAAAAATCTTATGCTTTATGGTACCAAATTCCGAATCCAAAATACATTAAATCACTCTCTTTTAATTAAACAACTAAATATTGATCTAGAAAAATTAATATACAAAATTGCTTGCAGTAAAAACTATCCTATTGAAGCTTTCGATATGTGGGAGGTTAGCATTCTGACAAACATCAAACATCTTTTAAGTAACTTGCCTATAACTAAACCTACATTTAACTATACAAACTTGAAGCAGGAAATTAATGAATTAAAATCACAATTTGTCATCACATATGTGGATAAAGCTGCCAACAATTACGCCATCATATGTAAAAAATATTATGTACAAATCTTAAACGATTTCTTAAATCACAATGATATTTTTAAAAAAATTGATTCTTCAGCAACATCCATATCTAAGAAAATTATTGCTTTTCATAAATTATTAAAATTACCTTGCAACAATCTAAGATTCCCTTATATTGTCATGATCCCAAAATTTCATAAAAATCCTATCTCTTTTAGATCTGTAACTATAGGACATAAATCATATGCAACTGTCGCTAGTAAATCTCTTTTGGTTATTCTTAATAAAATCATCTCTAATATAAATGATAATTCAACTTCTCATATTATTAATAACAGTTATCAATTAATTCAAAAGTTGGATACGATTAATATTTTGGGTTTTAAAACGTATGACTTTAAGGACCTTTTCAACAATATTGACATAAAAGATCTATATAAAGTAACTTGGGATATTATTAAATCTTTCTATAATAGACAAAATTTAGATATAGATCATTCTTTCGTGAACCACCTTCTCAAGTGTGTAATTTTTAATAATTACTTGATGCAAGGCAATAAAATTTATATGCAAATTAAGGGTGTTCCACAGGGTGGCTCTGCCAGTTCAGCTCTCGCAAATCTTTATCTACACTTCTACGAGTCAAATTTTATTAACTCTGCATATACATTCTACAGATATATTGACGATGTTATTCTCATTAAAATAGCTCCCTCATCTAATGATATAGATTTTGATTTTTATCCTCCAAATTTATCCCTTTTACCAAACGAAAGCAACTTCTCGACTAGCGTTAATTTCTTAGATTTAACTCTATCTATTGATAATGAATATTCATTTTTGTCAAACATTTATGATAAAAGAAAAAGTTTTCCTTTTAAAATTCACAAGATAATCAATTTTAACTCATGTATGAGTAAACAGGTATATAAAAATATTTTAATAAATCAATTTCATAGGATTTTTAGGTTATGTGAAAATACACAATACAGTAACCATCTTGCAGATTTATTTCGACACTGTAAGACTGAATCATATCCAGTTAATTTTGTTAAATATCACTTTAGAAATTTTGAATACTATTTATAATATATTATTTATTGTTTTAGTCTAATTTGAAATTGCTATTGTATACTTTGAACATTAAAATATTCTTTGAGATTTTATTGTCTTAGTAATAAGTTTTGGATACATATTATCTAATTGTTAATTATTACTGAGTCTATTGCGTATTTTTTTTATTTTTTATTTTTATTTTTTTTATTTTTATTTTTATTTTTTTGTATTTTTATTTTTTCTTATTTTATTATTTTAAATTTTTTTTTTTTTTTTTTATCTTTATATCTCTAATTTTTGGGTTTGAAACTTATAAATTTGTATAGTCCTTTGGTTAAACATGCAGAAGTATTTCCTATAATTCACATCAGATGGCGCTCTCTTGTACTCTTTCCTAATACATTGTTTAGTGCAACGAAAATGTGTCTTGTATAATGGTGAAGAAAGGTATGACTTTAATTCTATCCGAATCATTGTGGATTGTTGGTTAGATTGCTTATATGTTTGCTTAATGCACTTTCATTATATTCCATCCAATTTCCTTTTGCTTATTTTTTGTTATTTTCGTTTATGTTATAGTCTGGAAATGTGTCGGATCTTTTGACGTTATTTCGGCCATGTGGCTGTATCGTTGAGCGAAACACATTTGGAACCTCTGTGGATGCAAAGATCCTTGATAAGCTGGATTCACAGAGCTTCTATCCTATTTCATATTTTCGGATTGTATCTTTTCTCTTATTTTGTCTTTTTAATATTTTGAGCCTCCAGATTTTGATAATCCTTTGTTGTTTGAACTTGATTAGTATGCTTCGCTCTTGAATGTTGATAAATTCATGTGTATTATTCATATTTAAAATTAAGATCATTTTGTCTTTTATGGTAGCATTGTTTTCCTTTTGTCTGATATTTCCTATCATATCATATTTAATTAATTTTCCTCCGTATTGTTTTTGAACCAGGGTATGACACTGATCATGTTTTAAATTAGTATAACTATTTTAATTTTATTTTTAATTTTATCTTATTTATTATATGTATATATATATATGAATATATATGTATATATATATATATATATATATATATATATATATATATGAATATATATGTATATATATGTGTATATATATATATATAATATTGATAATATTAAACATTCCATTAATGATTTACAAAGATCCTTTGTTATCACCTATGTTGATAAAGCCTCTAATAATTATGTAAAAAATTTTATATTCAATTTCTGTTAGATTATTTAAAAAATAATTGTCTTTTTAAACATGATTTACATTCCATCAATAGTATTAAATTGAAAATTATCAATATGTATCGTGATTTAAATATTAAATATAAATATCTTAAATTTCCTTATATAGTGCTTAATCCAAAATTTCATAAATATCCTATTAAATTTAGAACAGTAACTAATGGTCATAATACTTACTCTACTACTGCGAGTAAATTATTACTCAATTCTTTAAATCTAATAAATAATAGTTTATGCCAGACTAGCAATAATTACCTTATTCTAAATAATAGTAAAGAATTAAAGAATAAATTAACATCTCTTAAAAAAATAATAGGATTTCAAACTTTTGATTTTAAAAATATTTTTAATAATATTAAGATATCTGATCTATATGATGTAATTTTAGCTCTATATAATGCTTATATTACTAATCTTTCAAATCAAATTAATTTTATAAATTTTCCTAAATTTCTTCACTTTGTTATTTTCAATAATTTTATTTTTCAAGGAAATAAATTATACTTACAAGTCTCAGGAGTTCCACAGAGTGGCTGCAATAGCAGTATGTTAGCTAATTTATACCTTTATCATTATGAAAAGTCTTTTACTTCAATAGATTATACTTTTTACAGATATGTTGTTGATCTGATTTGCTTAGTACATACAGAAAATTATCTCATAGATATATATTTCTATCCAAACAATTTGGAATTAATTCCTAATGAAGCTACTATTAGTAATAATGTTAATTTTTTGGATTTAAATCTTTTTATTGATCCTTCTAATAGAATTGTTACAAATATATATGATAAAAGCAATATTATAATTTTAATATTCATAAAATCTATATTTAATTCCTGTAACTCGATTCCTGTAACTCAATCCCATTTAACTCCTGTAACTCGATTCAATTGTTTAGAAATATTATACTTAATCAGCTTTTTAGAATTTATAGATTATCTGATAAAAAATTTCATGCTATGCATATAAATAATCTCAAAATTACCAGCAATTTATATCCCTCTTATTTAGTAAATGGTATTGTTAATATCCCTCTTATTTAGTAAATGGTATTGTTAAAAAATTTAGAATAGCTGGATTTTTATGATTCTTTTCATAGTATATTATAATTCTATTCATAGTATCTTATATTAGCCAGACATCTCCATTCTTTTGTATTTTTAATACTTTTATTTTTACATCCTCTTCCACGTCAGCATTACTATTATTAGCCCCTCCTTTTAGTAGCTCTTTTTGTATTTTATTATTTTTTTTACCATTTCGCTTTACTGTTTTTCAATTCTTATGAATGGCAACAGTAGAGATCGTTTTTTATTTATTCTTTGCGAATGGCAACACTGGTCTTTTCAATCAGAGTTCCCAGTTTCGACTCGTTTGTACATATGCTGTGCATTTTCCAGGTATTCATTTTTCTTTTTTATTCCTTCTTTATGTATGTCGTCCAAGTAGAAATAGTTTATAGACATTATCTATCTATTTCTTCAGAAGCATACATATTTTGTGTCTGCTTCGACAAAATACTTGGACATGAGAACGAGTTTTTCACGAAGTGAACATTTCCATTTTTTTAGGCTTAACCCTTTTCCCACGTGTATAGCGATATAGTTTGATTTTTTAAGATTTTCTTTATTCGTTTCCATACCTTTGAATTTTGTTGATTTTCTGTAACTTGATAACTCGTATTTTGTATTTTTTTCCACTTGATTGATGATTTGCTGTTTTATATTTTATTCTGTGGGTGTTTTAGAAAGTTAGGTTTATCGTGTTGCAGCTTCTTACTTTTCGTTCTTTGGATTTTCAAACTACTATTATACAGGGTGCGGCAGAAAGAACTCCCCGATTTGGGAAGCTAATAGAAACTAAACGAAACAAGGTAGAAAAAAAATCCCTTTATATCTGAGTAGTACACATAATGCAATTTGAAATCAGCAAGTTTTAAAAACTACATCACTTAAGTGGCGTCCTCCATTAGCGATACATTGTTTGAGCCTTTCCCGGTAGCGTTCCATAGCCCTGCGGGCCATTTCAGGCGGAATGGTAGCAATTTCCTGAGTGATTGCCGCCTTGAGAGCTTCCAAAATTTGGGGACGATGTTGGTATACCTTGTCTTTGAGGTGGCACCAGAGAAAAAAATCGCACGAGAACTGGCCATGCCATCTCCTTACGTAGTGACGTTGGGTGGCCGCCGCGCTCGCCAGATTTGAATTCGTGCGGCCACCTCAAAGCCAAGGTATACCAACGCCGTCCCCATACTTTGGAAGCTCTCAAGGCGGCAATCACTTTGGAAGCTCTCAAGGCGGCAATCACTTTGGAAGCTCTCAAGGCGGCAATCACTTTGGAAGCTCTCAAGGCGGCAATCACTTTGGAAGCTCTCAAGGCGGCAATCACTTTGGAAGCTCTCAAGGCGGCAATCACTTTGGAAGCTCTCAAGGCGACAATCACTTTGGAAGCTCTCAAGGCGGCAATCACTTTGGAAGCTCTCAAGGCGGCAATCACTTTGGAAGCTCTCAAGGCGGCAATCACTTTGGAAGCTCTCAAGGCGGCAATCACTTTGGAAGCTCTCAAGGCGGCAATCACTCAGGAAATTGCTGCCATTCCGCCTGAAATGACCCGCAGGGCCATGGAAAGCTACCGGGAAAGGCTCAACCAATGTATCGCTAATGGAGGACGACACTTAAGTGATGTAATTTTTAAAACTTGTTGATTTCAAACTGCATTATGTGTACTACTCAGGTATAAAAGGATTTTTTTCTACCTTGTTTCGTTTAGTTTATATTATCTTCCCAAATCGGGGAGTTCTTTCTGCCGCACCCTGTATATATATATATATATATATATATATATATATATATATATATATATATATACCAATAGATGCGTCTGTCAAAAAGACGTATCATCAGAGCCTCTAACACGGTGACACCTGCAATGTTTGTCAAAATACGCGATAAATTGTTTCCTTAAATTTAAATGTGCATTGTTGCTGACAGAGGGCATTTCGATCAGGCATTAGATTCCTGTGCATCTTAGTGTTGTGTATATGTAACTTCTGAATAGGTTATCAAATCGCCAATAACCACATTGTGTTAAATATATGCTTTCTGTAACAGTTTTATTGTTAATTCATACTCTAAAATTGAACAACGCTACCCAACTTTGTAATAGTCTCCTTTCGTCTGCCCCTCTTTTATTCCGAGTTATTTATTCTAACTTCTTTAATTCCCCAATAGGATCACTGCAATCATTTTCATTTAATTGTCCATGTGCACTTTATTCTGGATAGGCCTAAAGTGTACATGCCAGGACCATTCCGTCCGAAATCATTGAGGTGCATAAGGGGTTTCCTGTATATATAAAAACCCAATTTAAAAATGCAGTTCATAAATACTCTATTTAGTTTATATTACTTTTATTTAAAACTAATTTTTAGTGCACTTCTTTTTCGGTATAATCTACTGCTACATGTCTTAAAATTAGCTCAAAAACAAAAAAAATTCATCCGTAAATTATAATGTTTATATTCGAAATCTATTGAGCTATATCTGTGTACTTAACCACGACATTGCCCGTCACATGATCATGTGCTGGTTTTATTACAGTAGACAAAAAGTAATGATAACATTTTGCTTTTCAACATGCAAATTATCAGAACTGTATATACATGCAAAATCTGAAATTCGTGGAGGTCCCTTCATGGACATAAAGTACCGCGTGTCACTGAAAATCGTTTCAGTCAAACTCTGTTACATAAAGCCACTATAATCGAAAATCCATTTTCAGTTGCAAACCACTATTAAGGTCAGTCGTGTTTCGTGTGCTAACTCTAAGTAACGATCATCTGATGAATGTTACATGCCTAGACATTTAGATTCTAGAGGCTTTTCCATGGCAATAATGCTGTTATAACATAAAATAAATAGCGCCTCGGTATTTAGTTATAGACTTAAAGCCAGTCATTTTTACAGTAAAGAAAATATCCAATTTTTGGAAGAAAAAAAAATGATGCGCTTGGGAAGAGTTTGGTAGACGGTATATCTTCTTTCAACTTTGAGCAGAGGGTTTTAAGGTATGGTTATATTAAAGTATTTACTGACAAAAGAATTTGTATACTGTAGTGCACTCTAGGAGATGACTAAAATGGCGTTTTAAATACAGTTAATTTTTATTTAACTATTGATGGTTAAAATATTAGCAATTTGATTAAGATGAAAATATACATTTTAAGCATATATGAATACGAAATAATATGTGTTTTCATATACTGAATTTGTAAGAAAGACCTTTTGTACTTCAAAAACTTTGTAAGGAAATGACCGTAAGTCTGCATATTATGTCTATTTATAGTAAAGCGACTATAACTGATCGAATAAAGGTACTTTCATTGCCCCTAGTAGAGAATTAAAAGCACAAGTATAACGAACTCGATAAAAAGCAAAATAGATGAAAAAGTCAATTAAAAAATTGCTGAGCATTGTTTAATGAGAAGAAATCGAAGATAAAACTGCTACATAAGGCATTCATTTGACACAATATGTTTATTGGTGAATTGCTGCCATATTCAAGAATGCTAAAATAAACAACACTATGCCCAGAAATCTAATGTGCAGCTTTTTCAAAATGTCCTAAATCAACAACAATGAACCTTGGAGTTTAAGAAAGAATTTTAACGCGTACTTTGACAAACAGTGCAGGTGTCGCTTTGTTGCAACTTCTAGCAACCGATGAAGTATGACGGGTATTTATTGCCTTCATGTTCGGGTTATTTGCGTTCAAGATGCCGATTCCTATGAGCTAGACAATGATCTACAACTTTATAATTGACGTTTAATTTTTCTTCTATCTTGCTTTTTTGCCGAGTTTCTGTTCATAATTTAATGAAATCTCTTCTGAGAGAGCTGCAATCAATTTTATTTGATGATGCATTTTCTTTTTATTAGATTTAACGTGCACACTTATGGATTTTTCCTTCTGAAATTATTTGGGTGCTTAATGACTTTCCCACGAAATCCTGTATTTATTATGAAATAAATTAGTTATGCAAAAACTAAGTGGAATATTCAATAAAGAAATCACAACGCAAATTGATTTGAAAGCACAATTCTTAATGTTTGACTATCGTTTCAAAAATGCGTCTTTTTCTTATTCGTGAACAGACTTAAAGCTTACCGCCAAATTATTATCACGTGCTATCGAAAATACTAAACAACTGTTGTTATGTCGCCTAATGTGAAATATGACTAATAAAACGATAAACGGCAATATAATTAAAAAAACTGACAGTACTTTTAAATAGAGGCAGAAAAGTATCCAACTAATGATTAGTGATGCTACCGTGAATCGAAATTGCAGATTTTGAATTATATATATATATATATATATATATATATATATATATATATATAATCAAATCTAAGATCACTGATATATATATATATATATATATATATATATAATTCAAAATCTGCAATTTCGATTCACGGTAGCATCACTAATCATTAGTTGGATACTTTTCTGCCTCTATTTAAAAGTACTGTCAGTTTTTTATTTACTGTCAGTTTTTTAGTCAGTTCTATGAATTGAATAAAGAGTCATATTGCCACTGTCATTTAGAAAAATACAAAGACTTCGTAGATAAACACCATGGGCATGTTATAACGGGAAATCTAAATAATATTAATTATGATGCACTAAGATCACTGATGTTACTGGGTACTAAGTACCGTATACCTACTAAATTTAAACATAAATTAATATGTAAAGGTTTATTTCTTGACTTAAATAAATTTATCTATAAAATCAGTTATAAATATCAAATCCCTATAGAAGCCTTTAAACCCTGGAGAGTCTTAATAGAGCAATACTTAAATCATTATATATATAATCAGAAAATTAATAATTCATATAAACTTAATTCAATTAAGAATGATATTAAAGAAATACAAAATGATTTTGTCATTACATATGTCGATAAGGCAAGTGGTAACTACTCAATTATATGTAAATATTATTATAAAAATACCCTTCAGTCACACTTACTTAATAATCAAATCTATAATTTACATAAAACTAACCTTAAAATCTTATACAATAGAATATCAGCCAAATATAAGCAAATCCATCTAAAAAATAGTTGTAATAACATTCCATATATTGTTTTAGTACCTAAGTTTCATAAATCCCCTGTTGCTTTTCGAACCATTACCAGTGGGCATAATTCTTACATTACTAATGCTGGAAAATTATTATTAAAGATATTACATGAAGTATACTTGTCAGATGAAATCTCAAATAATTGTCATATTGTAAAAAACAGTTTTGAATTAGTTAAGAAATTGAAAACTCTTACTAATATTCATAGTATTTATACCTTTGATTTCAAAGATTTGTTTAATAATATTAATATAGATGATCTGTATAGAATTATTTTAGGAATTTTTGAAAAATATAATATCAACCTAAAATATTCAAATTTTCTTTTTAAAAAATTACTTAACTTCACCCTTTATGAGAATTATATTCAACATGGTGGTACTTTTTTTAAACAACAGGTTGGTATCCCACAAGGGTGGTATGCATCATCATTGTTAGCTAATCTGTATTTATTCTTCTATGAAAAAAACATTAATCCAAGTTTGCATAATATGCACATGTTTAGATATTTAGATGACATTTTATGTGTATCCCCAAATAATAATATCCCTATAGTATTAAACTTTTATCCAAAAAATTTACAATTAAATGCAAGTAATAATGACACAAATGTTGCAAACTTTTTAGATTTAAATTTAAATTTACAAAATTGTAATATGGTTATAAACTTGTATGATAAACGAGAGGATTTTAAATTTAATACATCAAAGATTCAACATTTTGACTCTTGTTTGCATATATCTGTATTTAGAAATATTATAATAAACCAGGCTCTTAGAATCAATAAAATTTGTGATGAATATTATAAATTAGCGCACTTTTAGCGAATATTATAAATTAGCGCACCCAAGTTTGTTATTAAAATTATCAACTCAGTGTATCAAATTTCACTCGATAACATCCTAGAAAACATTCCCAATTATAGTGACTAACATAGAGTAAAAAAATAAATAAATAAAAATAAATAAATAAATAAATAAATTTTATATAATTACTTATTAATTATATAAATAAATAAAAATGAAAAATAATAAACTAAGTCAAAAACATTAGAAAAATCAAAAAATCGGAAAATAAGATGCATTAACATTAATGTTTTGAATTTTATTTTCGCAAAAAAATGTAACTTTTGTCAGTATTGAAACTACGATTTGAGCGCCCTTATAATGGTGTATAGTGGCATTCTCGTTTATTCAGTTTTCCTATGAATTACTTGTTTAGTAAGAATTTCCATCTTTGATTCATATTCATATTCAGGATTGCATATTTGGGAAGTTATATTCTGAATTGCTTGTCCAGTCTCCAGCTTAGACTCACTGGACGGGTCTGGGAGTATTACCGTGAACGTTCGTACTGCCTCCCTGGTAGAATTTCGACTTGTTCATTCCGGTGCTTCTAGATTAAGCTGTTGAGGTTGATCGTGGATACACGTGATGGAAGAAGAAGGGTTCATGCCGCTTGGTAATACAAATTTTCTTAATGCATCCTATTTTCATTTTTTCATTTTTTCATTTTTTGTTGCCTGTAGTCTGAGTTTAAGCATTTATAGTAATGTACTATTGCTTAATCTGAAACAGGCATTTGTTTGGGTTAATTAGAATTAAATACTTAGACCTGAAGATGAATTTAATTCTGATTATTCATCGAATTTGGGACGGTGCTGTTCTTTTCTCTTATCGGCATTATGGCCGTGAATTTGCTTCTATGGTGATGTTAATATTACTTGAATTGTATTTTAATTTTTTTTATTTTTACATAATTCTAATTATTACATATTTCAAATATATATATATATATATATATATATATATATATATATATATATATATATATTGTCAAAAAGAAAAGAGGTATGGATGGAAACAATATACCAAAAGATGGCCGGGGGGAGTTGTGACCCCCTCACCCCGGTTAAGCATGCTTTACGTCGCGACAACACTCCCGGAGAGCCGGTACAATATATATATATATATATATATATATATATATATATATATATATATATTCACTTTTGACATAACATTTGATGTTCTTTCAAGGGATTCTTCAAGACACGTTTAGGTTGACGTTATTCTTATTTGTCATTAAGCCCTTGGCTTGTTAGTTTAAAAGATGAAATTATGAAGGTGACCACTAACTGTGGCGACATTGGCTTGCATCGGTATATAGTCCGTAGAAGAAAATGGACTTTTGAAAGTGATTATTTTCATTATTTTTCACAGAGTAATTAAAACTAATACGATACACATCTACGATACACACCAGTTTTAAAAAGAGAAGAATTTGGACATGTAGCCATTTCTAACAATCAATTTACGATGTTAAAACTGCACTACAAAGTTTGTTTTTTCCAGATTCTAATAAAATCATGGTGACATCCACATCCATGAATGCACTTTACTTGTTAAGGACTCTAATGGCAATTATTTCCTTGTGCCTCAGAACTTTTCTTAGACACAGAATAATATATATTAATCACACTTTAAGTTTATGGTTCACTTACCTCAAAATTACTTTCTTGGAGATCACACAATACCTCCCCATTTTACCACCATCAACGCCGAATTCGCTATTCGAGGTGATTTTGAAAAATGTTCTTTTCGCGAAATTGCTTGCATATGTTCGAAAGGTTGCACCCGTTCGTTTTGTTGGGTTTCTGTTTCTATATTATTTGGCAGCCTTTGATTGTAGATACTTTAATTATTACCACTCCGCACTATAGCAGGAGGAAGACAGGTAAAGTAGTCGCTCTAAAACAATCAATTGTAAAAAATAATAATTTATTAAAAAGTATAAATTAATACTCTTAACCGATATTATGATTTATGTAGATTTAAGATTTTACATGTAGTTTATTATTTATTCATCGTATGTCTTATGAAAACTAAACGAATATTGTCTAAATAAATGATCACTTTACACGGCATAGGAGGGCAAAGTGGACATGATATAGAATAATGAAATTGAAAACACTTCCAAGAATAATAACATATATATTTACATATATATATAAATGTAATATAACATATATATATACACAATTTTGAAAATAATATAGAAAACACGAAAGATCAATCATACATAAAGCATTAATTATGAAACACTTTCCAACTTCAATGCAATTTTATTTAAACATCTCTAAAATGCGATACATTCCTCGGTAATATTTCTAAAATTTTCACGATACTATATTAATTTATTATATTTGAAAACTTAAAATTTTATCGATAAAACTGAACTTCAATCAAATGACGGCATTGAAATATAAATTGACTGGTTTAAACATCTCTAAAATGCGATACATTCCTCGATAATGTTTTTAAAATAATCATAATACTCCAATAATTTATTATATTTGAAAACTTCATCGAAAACAAATGAAATTTATTCAAATAACGTCATCGAAATATAACACTCCTGGCTCTCTCTATAAAAGAAGCATTTCATTCATAAACATTTTTCCATTCATTTCATTCATCACAACACTATAATAATGAATTTTATTTAAAAACTTAATACCATAGAGATATAAGTAATTAAACTCTATGCTTAAAGCTTCATCCAAAAATAACGTTTGCTTCTTTGCGCAAAATCAATGAATGTTTCATCCATATCAGCTATATTGCGAACTCCATGAGTTAAATAATTTTGCGTTAAAGAAATGCAGCAATTCTCATACAACTCATTCTACATCTTTTGGTATTTACATTCTCCATAAGTGAAAAGTGGGCTTCGTTGTAGAAATAATCAAATTTGGATGATCATTTAAACTCAACTATATTGTAATTGCGTTGTTTCAATATGTAGATGCACAAAATTTAAGCAAAAATAAAGCGGTTTTAGGACGGATACAACACTCAGTAAGAATTAAAAAGAACTTAAAAATCACGATTTTGAGACAAGAGGGATGCCATATATCATTTTGAAGTGGGTCACGTGATATTTTCATATCATGGCCACGTGAACTCTCCATATAAAGAGTGTAATTATTATTTTAATTTTTATTTAAAAAACTACTGAATATATTTTGCTGATTTTTTTTCATATATTTTATGAGATAACTTAAATATTTCATAAAACTTTCGAAGCAATTTGTGAATTTTAAATCCGCTTTAAAAATGTTTGAAAAATTAGATCCCATGTATTTCATTTTTTCAACCCGGGTTCAATCCAAAACTAATTGAATGATATTATTCATTTATATTCCCATAGGTCCCACAGACCGTCTGAACTACATACTAAAATTTCATTTTGATAAAGTCATTTTTACGGCAGTTATCGTGCTAACGGACAGTCAGACAGACAGAATAAACAAAGTCATAAACACTTTTCAACTCTGTTGTAAAGTGTTAATTATCGTGCTAACGGACAGACAGACAGAATGAACAAAGTCATAAACACTTTTCAACTATGTTGTAAAGTGTTAATTATCGTGCTAACGGACAGACAGACAGAATGAACAAAGTCATAAACACTTTTCAACTATGTTGTAAAGTGTTAATAAAAGGCATACGCTGTTTAGTATAAGCAGTACAATATTTCCACTTTTAAATATGAAGTTGGAACTTCATATTTAAAAGTGGAATATTGTACTGCTGATAAATAAGGAATGAAAATAGCGGAATGCTTTTTTGTATGGGCTGAACAAAGGAAACATAAATTGAACAAGGAAAACATAAGTAAATTGTAATAAACAATCTGGTAGCTGTTTCATTGACAAAATGGAACCCATTCATCGGATCTAAGTCCCCTGATATACAACATATTGCTGGCCACTTTTTTCGCCTGGATGACATCAAGTCACTAATACTAAAGCTATGAGCATTATATTATTCTAACAAGAAAGATCAATCATGCTTAAAGCATTGATTATGAAACACTTTCAAACTTCAATGCAATTTCATTTAAACATCTCTAAAATGCAATACATTCCTCGGTAATATTTCAAAGCTTATCACAATACTATATGAATTTATTATATTTGAAAACTTAAACCTTCATCGAAAAAAATGAATTTAATTCAAATAACGGCATTGAAATATAAATTGCCTGGTTTAAACATCTCTAAAATGCAATATATTCCTCGGTAATACTTTTAAAAGTATCATAATACTACGATAATTTATTTATTATATTTGAAAACATCATCGAAAACAACTGAAATTCATTCAAATGACATCATAGGAAAGATAACACGCTTGGATCTCTCTATAAAAGCAGCAGTTTATTCATAACATTATCCCATTCATTTCATTTATCACAATACTATAATAATTTATTTTATTTAAAAATTAAGACCATGGAGCTACAAGTAATTAAACTCTATACTTAAAACTTCATCGAAAAAAATCGTCCTTCTCTCTGTAAAATCAATGAATATTTCATTCATATTAGCTATGCAAACTCCATGAGCTAAATAATTTTGCGTTAAAGAAATACAGCAATTCTTATACAACTCATTCTACATATTTTGTTGTTATAAGTGAAAAATAGGCTTGGTTGTAGAAATAATCAAATTTGGATGATGATTTAAAATCAAATATATTGTAATTGCGTTGTTTCAGTATGTAGATGCACAGAATTTAAGCAAAAATAAAGCGGTTTTAGGACGGATACAACACTCAATATAAATTAAAAAGAAATTTAAAAATCACGATTTTGGGACAAGATGGATGCCATATTTCATTTTGAAGTGGGTCACGTGATATGAGTCTGCAGGGAAAGACATGTGCTGCCCACATCATAATTTTTAACAATATTACAATAATGATTTATAGAAGTACGCCACCTTTGACAATAAGTCCAGCTATCAAATAAGAACCAAATTTAAGTTTAACGTGCAAGTTCAATGTCATTTAAAATACTTATATCTGTTATTTTGTGCAGATAAACTCAAATTTTTATTGAAGAAATAAAGGGAACGTGAATATGAGTCTGCAGGGAAAGACATGTGCTGCCCACATCAGAATTTTTAACAATATTACAACAATGATTTATAGAAGTGAACGGGGATTATTTGCAGGCCATTTCGAAAAAAATGTATGATCATCCATATTTAAAGATCCACCAAATTTTTGTAGAATAAAATGTTCAACAAATTTAAGCTGTGTACCAAATTTTAAAACTCTCTAGGACTTAGGAAAGTGCATTAAAAATGCCATCAAATAAATATATCACGAAGAGTTATATAAAATTTAAAAAAAAAAATTGAAAAATTGTTATCTACCAAATTTATTTTAAAATGTGAAACCTCTCTCATATACAAAATGATTAAACTCTTGGAAAGATATTTATTATATAATATATCTCTTTTTTCTTTCTGGAGGATATCCCAAAAGTCAGAATTTAATTGAATTTGTTTTTTTTCCTATATTAAATAATTTTTAATTAAAAAACTACTTAATATATTTTACTGAAATTTTTTTTATATATTTTGTGGGATAATGTGAATATTTACTAAAAATTTCGAAGCAATTTGTGAATTTTAAATTTGCTTAAAAAATGTTTGAAAAATTAGGTCCCATAGGGTTCAATGTATTTCATTTTTTCCACCCGGGTTAAAAAAAAAACTAATTGGGTGATATTATTTATTTATATTCCCGTAGGTCCCACAGACCGTCTGAACAACATACTAAAATTTCATTTTGATAAAGTCATTTTTACGGCAGTTATCGTGCTAACGGACAGACAGACAGACAGACAGAATGAACAAAGTCATAAACACTTTTCAACTTTGTTGTAAAGAGTTAAAAATGAATAATTTTCATAGCACAATATAAGAACTTTCTATAATTATTGATTTAAAGCTAATAAATATAATTGTTAAATCAATAAAAAACATCAAAAATAACTTTTACCTCACGAGTCTGTGATACTTTACGTTATGCTACTATGTTACGTGACTAACTTTACGCTACGTTATCTTACGAGTCTGTGATACTTTAGGTTACGTTACTACGTCAGGTGTCTTACTTTACATTACGTTAACTTATGAGTCAGTGACAAACACATTTTTAAATGTAAAGTTTATTAACTCTTTCAGATGCCAAGTACATTTTCTAATATTGTCAGTTTCGGTTCCATTTAGAAAAAAAAATATTTTTTCTTTGCATTCGCTGAAAAACGTTGTCCTAAAAGATAATTCATTTTAAATATTGTTTCTAGATTTAAAAAAAACTGCTCGCAGTGCTCCGTTTTCAACTTACTTTTCTAATTCTGAATGAAACATGCCGGAAATCGGTTATATTGATCTTAAGAAATTATTAGTTTTTCTCTTTGTTTCGTTACTTTCCGATTTTGTTTGCTCTAAATCTACTTAAAATTAATCTAAGAACGTTTAAACTTAAAATATGAGCCACAATAGGGATCATATTTCCTTCAGAGAATATTTTACTTATTTGAGGAACTGCAATCTGTAACGAGCCATGTACTATATATATCACATTAAAATACTTTCATTTTTCACACATTTTTAATGCCACACTTACATTTTACAATATGTCATTAGAGTATTAATATCATCCTAAATCCAAATTTTTCTGAAGAGTAGATTTAATTGGGCGTACGAAGGTTATAAACGCATCTACGTGTTTCAAAGGAAACTTAAAAAACTGAACCTCATACAAACTGGTTTATGTGCTTTCCTATACGTGACAGCACAATGAAGATGAAGACAGTGTATGGCCACTTTACTCTCCCCGCCCATGTCTATTACTTCAGATATAGAAACGACTTAAAAGAGCAAAAAAATCTTACTCTTATATTTTTAACTACTAATCATGGCTAAAATTTCTATCAAACCTTTCAAAAGCGTTAAGTATAAAAATATTTGCTCTTTGAAGACAAATACGTTTAAAATCCTGCATTTCTAGCTCAGTGAAGAAAGAATAAAATAGGAAATACATATGTTACATCTCGAGATGAAGGAGATAGCTCAACTGAGATATCGCATTTTATTTTTTTAAATTTTTTTCGGTATGAAGTTGAATTTAAAAAATATAGAAAGTGGAATTATAAGATTGATAGAAAGCCGCATTTTAAAGGCTAATACATTGTTGCAACTGCAATTGTGAGTTAAAAAGAAGAATTTCTGGTAATTTTAAAACAAATGGAATCTCTTAGGGTGTTGTTAATAACAGCATCCTAACGATTGAGGATTTAGTTGCAAATTTAGAAAACATAAACTAAACGGATAATGTTCTACTGTTTTCTGGGATCCATGTAAATATGTTTCGGCTTCCAAAATTCTGTTCGTAGTTAATGTGGTGAAAGGACCAAATTCGGTTAATTGTGATAGTTCCAAAAATAAAGCACTTATTTCCTTAATTTCATTCAGCACTTGAACCAAGAACTCTAAATGGAAAACATAGGGTTATTTTGGGAATTCCGCGGTAGCGTAATTTTATCATTGTATGGTAAATATATCGGAATGGTTAGTTTTATGTAAATACATAAAAATTATATGATCATTCGTTATATTTTAATAAAATCAAAAGCTTATACTAGTTTCTTGAATGCTTCCGAGTTCCACCACTATAAAAAATAAACATTATTTTGTCTGCTATTTACAGAATTCATGCTGGTTTTCTGATGAAACAGGGTTAGATTCATGGAGGATCGATTTTAATCTGCATATATTGTTTTTGCAAACATCTTAAAATGCTCTGCGCACTAATTAGCAGAAAAAACATGATTTTTAGAAGGTGAAAAATTAATTTGCATGTTTTAGAACTGTTTTGTAAAACATTTTTAAAAAATCTGGCTGTAATTTGTTACTTTCTAACTATCTATGCTCCCATCGGTAATTGCAGATCTTTATGTTTAAAGTCTATAAAAGCTTCATTTCACATGCTATTTAAATTAAAAAAAACCATAGCCCTATCAAATGGATACTTTACTCGACTTAGGAGGATAAAGTGACGCGGATAAAAAAAATTAAAAAAAGTACTTAAATGTGTAAAAATTAGGTACACAATTTTTAAACTAATATAATTAATAAAAGATATAAATACTGTTTATCACAATTATATAATCAATGTAATCATTCCATTTTTATTCATAAAGGTTCATCATAATACTCACACATATTTCTGCCTAACATGCTCGCCAGGACGCCGTTGCGACTATAAGCCACTAACTGTAAACTTATTAATGTTATCATTGTTCTAAAAGCATCAAATATTAACTTTCTATAGTTTCTGATTAAAAAATAAGAAATTTGAATGTTAAATCAATAAAAAACATAAAAATCACACTTGCCGTACGTTTAAGTTTATCAAAAATATTTTTGCATTTGTAAAACTTTATTGAACGTATCTACATAGTTTAGATTAAGCCTAAACTAAATTAACATTAAGCTGGCTTGTCTCATGTCCGATAGGTGGCAGCACATTTAAGATAAGAAAACAGCACTTGCTCACTTTATCATATCCTCCCTTTTGTACTTATCCACAGACCACAAACATAACAATAATACTATTAATCAAGAACATTAAATTAATCTCTCACAAAACGGTAGTAATTACAGAAAAAAATTAACATTAAATTTCAGAGATATTGAAGTATCACGAAATTTGTGACCTTTTACAGAGTTCACCTAGTTTGCAATACTGTGCCAAATGTCGTTCTTCTCTTATGTTTATTATTAAACTTCTCTTATGTTTATTATTAAAAAAATTGGAATATTTAATTGGCTAATGATGCATTTTCGATGTAGAGATGGATTTTCGATTTTCCTTCGCGGGATGGAGTGGGGTGGACTTGCTTCCATAAAGATTTTTTACATCTTCCAGAAGCCCGCTGGTGAACTAGAAGACTGAATCTTTGCACACTTAGAACATCAACCATGGGACATAATTTAACCTAATCGAATTTGCAATCCCCCTAGGGTGGAAAATAGGAGTATCTTTCGGAAAGTCTTTCCAGATTCTCAAGTAACCCCCGTTTTTTTAGAAGGAAGACTATTTGCATATTTATAATATCGGCCACTAGATCGAACCTAACAGAACTGGATTTTCAATTTCTCCTCCGTAGAAGGGGGTACAAAATAGAGAAGTTTATTTTTCCCAGAATCCTCACTAAGCCCCCCCCCTGGTGACCAAGAATGTTAAAAGTCCATGGGACAATACCTAACTGTGCCATTTTTGGATTGAAATGACTATTACTTACGTTAAGCACCATAAATTCTTAAGCAAAATAAAACTCATAAAAATTTGTAACTTAATTAAATTGTGTTAATTTCTCTGCCTTAGACAGTCTTAAATACTAGCTTGAGACATAACGGGTAAAGATCATATATTAACCAACACATTTCTTTATGATTTTTTTCAGAGCTATAGAAAGGACAAAAAAATCAACTTTAAACACGCGTCTTTTAACGTAACTACTAAAAATGATCAAAAGTTCGCTAAAAATACACTGACTTGAGTATAAAAGATGTTTTCTCTTATGGGACAATGAGACATTGGATCACGCATTTCCACTCCAGTGAAGACAGAAGAATAAATAGGGAATACATATGTTAGATCTCGATATGAAGCAGCTATCTTTGCTCGGAAGATTTCCCATTTTGTTTCAGTAATATCCTTTTAAAGATAGAAAGTTGATTTTTCAAAAGGCTGACATATTGTAGCTACAGAAATCGTAAGTGGACGAGAAGAGATAAAATTTTTGGTTTTTGAAGAGAGAAATGGGTTTTTCATACGATAAAAAGAGTCAAAATGATTATTTTCAAATACGTGTCTCTTGATAGCGATAATTTTTCGAGAAATGACAGCATTTGCTTTTAGTTATAAAAGTTTTATCTTTTAGTTATCCGTTAGTGAAACATATTTCAGCGATATATGATTTTTGTTGAGAAATACCTTTATAAAAAGCATAAACTGAGCTAGGATTTTAGTATATGTTTAAATTTTTTTCCAAGTTCGTAGGACACTTTGTTCTCTACATATCTGTTCTCATCGATTTAAGGATTATTTAATGATACTATTGGTCATTTGTAGCATGGCGTATTAAGTAGAATCGAATCGGTTAGAAGTTAGAAGTGAAGATCGAATTCAAGCCGTCTGAATTTCAACCAGATATGTAGTTCGCTACAATCAATTAATTTTCATAGAATGATTTGAACTAACTTCCACTCTAATTTGTGTACAGTATGTAAGATTCTCTACGTGTACGGTTTTCTAATTGTTAATTATGTACTTGTAAAGTCTGTCTTGTGTGTTGACTTGTAAGAAAACCATATTTTCCTTTACTGTTTGCAGCCAAATAATTCCTACCAGGAACTGTCCTGTACCGTATCAGTTGCTCCTTTGTTATGGAAAAAAATATATGTACATATAATTTCTGCATTATTCCCCGTTAATATCAAACAGATGAAGAAACTTTGATGATTTTTAACGTTTATTTTTAACATCTGTAGAATTGTGTAAAGTGTAGTTGCTGGATATAATTTTTATCATCTGTAGAATTGTGTAAAGTGTAGTCGCTGGATATAATTTTTATCATCTGTAGAATTGTGTAAAGTGTAGTTGCTGGATATAATTTTTATCATCTGTAGAATTGTGTAAAGTGTAGTCGCTGGATATAATTTTTATCATCTGTAGAATTGTGTAAAGTGTAGTTGCTGGATATAATTTTTATCATATTTGTAAGTGTTAAATTATTTAGGACAATTGTAGTAATGGTTAATTCAAACGATACCATCTTTTGACCTTATTTAATATTTGTCGATATGTGTTATGTAACTACAAAAATATATTTAAGGGTATAACTAGCTGCAAAATGTGTGCAATTTTAATCTCTGCGCCTTAGCTAAATAGCTTTAGACACTAACCAAAATTACTTATGTGTCAAAGAAAAGTATTGTTTGGGAATCAAAAATCCGACTTTTGGTTTTTGATAGATTTGCAGATTGTGGATAGCTAACTCTCAGCACAACTTAACTATTTTTGGAGGTTATATGTGTGCCTACCTGTGTAAGTCTGTTGGCGAAACTTACTACTGGAAATCTTTAAGGTTATCGAGTAAAAAGATCTAAAGTTGAAAAACTATAATACAAATTAATTATTCTTAATTATATTTTATAAAACGTGTTATTTAAAACTAATGACATCTTTGACAGGAGGTTAAAATGCTCTGTTATTGAGATAATACAAATGTTAGATATAAAAGGGGAAAACGGTATAAAAATTAAACGTCTTCACTATTATCAAATGAGAGAAATTTCGAAAAAAGTTTTCATGTCCTTTGTAACGAGTTTCCACATGTTGTGTTATGAAAGGTCTCATTGTCCCATTCGGGCATCGAACTGCGGAATTTTCAAACTGGCTAACCGATACTCCTAACCATTGAGATACAGGGACAAGATTCTATGGCCTTCTTGTCAAAGTGGACCCTATAATAATTCCTTACTATTAAAGGCGGATTAGCGTGCTACTGTCGACCTGAGCAACCACCTTGTTTTCTATACTATTTATATACAGGCTAGTACCCTGTGTAATAGTGATTTTGAAGCTGGTGTCATAATTCACAGGGTCCTCTGAAAACTCGCAACTGTGTTTTTTTTTTCAGGTACTCATTATCATTAACCCAATCTGCAGAATTGATATGTTCAAACGCCAATGTAAAGGTCTCACTGTCTTAGCTGGAGATTGAACCGCAGATCTTTGAATTGGCCAGCAGAAGCTCTAACCATTGAGCTCCTGGAGCAAAATTCTAAGTTATTCTTTTCAAAGTGGAACCTCTAGTGCTACCATAGGAAACGTGATAATTTTCAATATAATCAAAGGATTTTAATGAAATTCGGTATGGTGATTGTATTCAGTAAGAGAATCAATAATATTGACATTCTGTTAGATATAGCTATTCAAATTTCTAATTTAAGTTATTGTCCTTCTAATTAACAACATATGTTAATGCATAAGAAAAGTTAAGCGTTAGGCGCATCCAAAATTTTTCCAAATTCATATTAAAAATGTAATAAATATTTTTACATTTT